>JAYKKI010000063.1:540000-942500 GCA_039881145.1 Druceiella hillmani | reverse complement strand
ATATATATATATATATATAAAAGTCGTGTTAGAAGGCTGGACCAATTTTTTTTATTTTTGTGTTTTTGGATTTGTCTTCGTCGGGAATAGGATAATAAATATGAAAATATTAGAAAAATTCTCGAAAAAGAAATTTATGAAGAAAATTCATTTTCTCATGCATTTTTTATGGAACGGCTTTTTTGATGATATATGGAGAACGGATTGACTGATATTTTTTTTTCATTGAAAATTTATATCTATATACATATAAAACAAAGTCGTGTTGGTTACACCGTTTATAACTCAAGAACGGCTAGACCAATTTGTTTTATTTTATGTTTTTGGATTTGTCTTCGTCGGGAATAGGATAATAAATATGAAAATATTGGAAAAATTCACGAAAAAAAAATTTATGAAGAAAATTCATTTTCTCATACATTTTGTAAGGAACGGCTTTTTTGGTGATATATCGAGAACGGATTGAATGATATTTTTTTTTTCATTGAAAATTTACATCTATATATATAAAACAAAGTCGTGTTGGTTACACCGTTTATAACTCAGTAACGGCCGGACCAATTTTTTTTATTTTTGTGTTTTTGGATTTGTCTTTGTCGGGAATAGGATAATAAATATGAAAATGTTAGAAAAATTCTCGAAAAAGAAGTTTATGAAGAAAATTCATTTTCTCATACATTTTGTTCGGAACCGTTTTTTTGATGTTATATCGAGAACGGATTTACTATTTTTTTTTTTCATTGAAAATTTATGTGTATATATATATATGTAGATATATATATATATATATATATGTATATATATATATATATATATATATATGTATATATATATATATATATATATATATATATATATATATATATATATGTATAAAACAACGTCGTGTTAGTTACACCGCTTATAACTCAAGAACGATTGGACCAATTTTTTTTAGTTTTGTATTTTTTAATTTGTCTTCGTCGGGAATAGGATAATAAATATGAAAATGTTGGAAAAATTTACGAAAAAAAAATTTATGAAGAAAATTCATTTTCTCATACATTTTGTAAGGAACGGCTTTTTTGATGATATATCGAGAACGGATTGACTGATATTTTTTTTTTCATTGAAAATTTATATCTATATATATATATAAAACAAAGTCGTGTTGGTTACACCGTTTATAACTCAAGAACGGCTAGACCAATTTTTTTTATTTTTGTGTTTTTGGATTTGTCTTCGTCGGGAATAGGATAATAAATATGAAAATATTTAAAAAATTCACGAAAAAAAATTTATGAAGAAAATTCATTTTCTCATACATTTTGTATGGAACGGTTTTTTTGATGATATATCGAGAACGGATTGACTGATATTTTTTTTTATTGAAAATTTATATCTATATATATATATAAAACAAAGTCGTGTTGGTTACACCGTTTATAACTCAAGAACGGTTAGACCAATTTTTTGATGATATATCGAGAACGGATTGACTGATATTTTTTTTTTCATTGAAAATTTATATCTATATATATAAAACAAAGTCGTGTTGGTTACACCGTTTATAACTCAGTAACGGCCTTACCAATTTTTTTAATTTTTTTGTTTTTGGATTTGTTTTCGTCGGGAATACGATAATAAATATGAAAATATTGGAAAAATTCACGAAAAAAAATTTATGAAGAAAATTCATTTTCTCATACATTTTGTATGGAACGACTTTTTTGATGATATATCGAGAACGGATTTACTGATATTCTTTTTTTCATTGAAAATTTATATCTATATATATATATATATATATATATATATAACAACGTCGTGTTAGTTACACCGTTTATAACTCAAGAACGGCTGGACAATTTTTTTTTATTTTTGTATTTTTGGATTTGTCTTCGTCGGGAATAGGATAATAAATATGAAAACATTGGAAAAATTCATGAAAAAAAAATTTATGAAGAAAATTCATTTTGTCATACATTTTGTAAGGAACGGCTTTTTTGATGATATATCGAGAACGGATTGACTGACGTTTTTTTCTTCATTGAAAATTTATATCTATATATATATATATATGTATATAAAAAAGTCGTGTTACACCGTTTATAACTCAAGAAAGGCTGGACCAATTTTTTTTATTTTTGTGCTTTTGGATTTGTCTTCGTCGGGAATAGGATAATAAATATGAAAATGTTGGAAAAATTTACGAAAAAAAAATTTATGAAGAAAATTCATTTTCTCATACATTTTGTAAGGAACGGCTTTTTTGATGATATATCGAGAATGGATTGACATATTTTTTTTTTCATTGAAAATTTATATCTATATATATATATATATATATATATATATATATATATATAAAGTCGTGTTAGAAGGCTGGACCAATTTCTTTTATTTTTGTGTTTTTGGATTTATCTTCGTCGGGAATAGGATAATAAATATGAAAATATTAGAAAAATTCTCGAAAAAGAAATTTATGAAGAAAATTCATTTTCTCATACATTTTGTATGGAACGGCTTTTTTGATGATATATCGAGAACGGATTGACTGATATTTTTTTTTCATTGAAAATTTATATCTATATAAATATAAAACAAAGTCGTGTTGGTTACAACGTTTATAACTCAAGAACGGCTAGACCAATTTTTTTTATTTTTATGTTTTTGGATTTGTGTTCGTCGGGAATAGGATAATAAATATGAAAATATTAGAAAAATTCTCGAAAAAGAAATTTATGAAGAAAATTCATTTTTTCATACATTTTGTATGGAACGGCTTTTTTAAAGATATATCGAGAGCGGATTGACTGATATTTTTTTTTTCATTGAAAATTTATGTCTATATATATATAAAACAAAGTCGTGTTGGTTACACCGTTTATAACTCAAGAACGGTTAGACCAATTTTTTGATGATATATCGAGAACGGATTGACTGATATTTTTTTTTATTGAAAATTTATATCTATATATATAAAACAAAGTCGTGTTGGTTACACTGTTTATAACTCAGTAACGGACTTACCAATTTTTTTAATTTTTTTGTTTTTGGATTTGTTTTCGTCGGGAATACGATAATAAATATGAAAATATTGGAAAAATTCACGAAAAAAAATTTATGAAGAAAATTCATTTTCTCATACATTTTGTATGGAACGACTTTTTTGATGTTATATCGAGAACGGATTGACTATTTTTTTTTTTTCATTGAAAATTTATGTGTATATATATATGTAGATATATATATATATATGTATATATATATATATATATATATGTATATATATATATATATATATATATGTATAAAACAACGTCGTGTTAGTTACACCGCTTATAACTCAAGAACGATTGGACCAATTTTTTTTAGTTTTGTATTTTTGGATTTGTCTTCGTCGGGAATAGGATAATAAATATGAAAATGTTGGAAAAATTTACGAAAAAAAAATTTATGAAGAAAATTCATTTTCTCATACATTTTGTAAGGAACGGCTTTTTTGATGATATATCGAGAACGGATTGACTGATATTTTTTTTTTCATTGAAAATTTATATCTATATATATATATAAAACAAAGTCGTGTTGGTTACACCGTTTATAACTCAAGAACGGCTAGACCAATTTTTTTTATTTTTGTGTTTTTGGATTTGTCTTCGTCGGGAATAGGATAATAAATATGAAAATATTTAAAAAATTCACGAAAAAAAATTTATGAAGAAAATTCATTTTCTCATACATTTTGTATGGAACGGTTTTTTTGATGATATATCGAGAACGGATTGACTGATATTTTTTTTTTATTGAAAATTTATATCTATATATATATATAAAACAAAGTCGTGTTGGTTACACCGTTTATAACTCAAGAACGGTTAGACCAATTTTTTGATGATATATCGAGAACGGATTGACTGATATTTTTTTTTTCATTGAAAATTTATATCTATATATATAAAACAAAGTCGTGTTGGTTACACCGTTTATAACTCAGTAACGGCCTTACCAATTTTTTTAATTTTTTTGTTTTTGGATTTGTTTTCGTCGGGAATACGATAATAAATATGAAAATATTGGAAAAATTCACGAAAAAAAATTTATGAAGAAAATTCATTTTCTCATACATTTTGTATGGAACGACTTTTTTGATGATATATCGAGAACGGATTTACTGATATTCTTTTTTTCATTGAAAATTTATATCTATATATATATATATATATATATATATATATAACAACGTCGTGTTAGTTACACCGTTTATAACTCAAGAACGGCTGGACAATTTTCTTTTATTTTTGTATTTTTGGATTTGTCTTCGTCGGGAATAGAATAATAAATATGAAAACATTGGAAAAATTCATGAAAAAAAAATTTATGAAGAAAATTCATTTTGTCATACATTTTGTAAGGAACGGATCTTTTGATGATATATCTAGAACGGATTGACTGACGTTTTTTTCTTCATTGAAAATTTATATCTATATATATATATATATGTATATAAAAAAGTCGTGTTAGTTACACCGTTTATAACTCAAGAAAGGCTGGACCAATTTTTTTTATTTTTGTGCTTTTGGATTTGTCTTCGTCGGGAATAGGATAATAAATATGAAAATGTTGGAAAAATTTACGAAAAAAAAATTTATGAAGAAAATTCATTTTCTCATACATTTTGTAAGGAACGGCTTTTTTGATGATATATTGAGAATGGATTGACATATTTTTTTTTTCATTGAAAATTTATATCTATATATATATATATATATATATATATATATATATATATATATATATATATATATATATATAAGTCGTGTTAGAAGGCTGGACCAATTTCTTTTATTTTTGTGTTTTTGGATTTGTCTTCGTCGGGAATAGGATAATAAATATGAAAATATTAGAAAAATTCTCGAAAAAGAAATTTATGAAGAAAATTCATTTTCTCATACATTTTGTATGGAACGGCTTTTTTGATGATATATCGAGAACGGATTGACTGATATTTTTTTTTCATTGAAAATTTATATCTATATATATATAAAACAAAGTCGTGTTGGTTACAACGTTTATAACTCAAGAACGGCTAGACCAATTTTTTTTATTTTTATGTTTTTGGATTTGTGTTCGTCGGGAATAGGATAATAAATATGAAAATATTAGAAAAATTCTCGAAAAAGAAATTTATGAAGAAAATTCATTTTTTCATACATTTTGTATGGAACGGCTTTTTTAAAGATATATCGAGAGCGGATTGACTGATATTTTTTTTTTCATTGAAAATTTATGTCTATATATATATAAAACAAAGTCGTGTTGGTTACACCGTTTATAACTCAAGAACGGTTAGACCAATTTTTTGATGATATATCGAGAACGGATTGACTGATATTTTTTTTTATTGAAAATTTATATCTATATATATAAAACAAAGTCGTGTTGGTTACACTGTTTATAACTCAGTAACGGCCTTACCAATTTTTTTAATTTTTTTGTTTTTGGATTTGTCTTCGTCGGGAATACGATAATAAATATGAAAATATTGGAAAAATTCTCGAAAAAAAAATTTATGAAGAAAATTCATTTTGTCATCCATTTTGTAAGGAACGGCTTTTTTGATGATATATCGAGAACGGATTGACTGATATTTTTTTTTCATTGAAAATTTATATCTATATATATATATATATATATATATATATATATATATGTATATAAAAAAGTCGTGTTAGTTACACCGTTTATAACTCAAGAACGGTTAGACCAATTTTTTGATGATATATCGAGAACGGATTGACTGATATTTTTTTTTATTGAAAATTTATATCTATATATATAAAACAAAGTCGTGTTGGTTACACTGTTTATAACTCAGTAACGGCCTTACCAATTTTTTTAATTTTTTTGTTTTTGGATTTGTCTTCGTCGGGAATACGATAATAAATATGAAAATATTGGAAAAATTCTCGAAAAAAAAATTTATGAAGAAAATTCATTTTGTCATCCATTTTGTAAGGAACGGCTTTTTTGATGATATATCGAGAACGGATTGACTGATATTTTTTTTTTCATTGAAAATTTATATCTATATATATATATAAAACAAAGTCGTGTTGGTTACACCGTTTATAACTCAAGAACGGCTAGACCAATTTTTTTTATTTTTGTGTTTTTGGATTTGTCTTCGTCGGGAATAGGATAATAAATATGAAAATATTTAAAAAATTCACGAAAAAAAATTTATGAAGAAAATTCATTTTCTCATACATTTTGTATGGAACGGTTTTTTTGATGATATATCGAGAACGGATTGACTGATATTTTTTTTTATTGAAAATTTATATCTATATATATATATAAAACAAAGTCGTGTTGGTTACACCGTTTATAACTCAAGAACGGTTAGACCAATTTTTTGATGATATATCGAGAACGGATTGACTGATATTTTTTTTTTCATTGAAAATTTATATCTATATATATAAAACAAAGTCGTGTTGGTTACACCGTTTATAACTCAGTAACGGCCTTACCAATTTTTTTAATTTTTTTGTTTTTGGATTTGTTTTCGTCGGGAATACGATAATAAATATGAAAATATTGGAAAAATTCACGAAAAAAAATTTATGAAGAAAATTCATTTTCTCATACATTTTGTATGGAACGACTTTTTTGATGATATATCGAGAACGGATTTACTGATATTCTTTTTTTCATTGAAAATTTATATCTATATATATATATATATATATATATATATAACAACGTCGTGTTAGTTACACCGTTTATAACTCAAGAACGGCTGGACAATTTTTTTTTATTTTTGTATTTTTGGATTTGTCTTCGTCGGGAATAGGATAATAAATATGAAAACATTGGAAAAATTCATGAAAAAAAAATTTATGAAGAAAATTCATTTTGTCATACATTTTGTAAGGAACGGCTTTTTTGATGATATATCGAGAACGGATTGACTGACGTTTTTTTCTTCATTGAAAATTTATATCTATATATATATATATATGTATATAAAAAAGTCGTGTTACACCGTTTATAACTCAAGAAAGGCTGGACCAATTTTTTTTATTTTTGTGCTTTTGGATTTGTCTTCGTCGGGAATAGGATAATAAATATGAAAATGTTGGAAAAATTTACGAAAAAAAAATTTATGAAGAAAATTCATTTTCTCATACATTTTGTAAGGAACGGCTTTTTTGATGATATATCGAGAATGGATTGACATATTTTTTTTTTCATTGAAAATTTATATCTATATATATATATATATATATATATATATATATATATATATAAAGTCGTGTTAGAAGGCTGGACCAATTTCTTTTATTTTTGTGTTTTTGGATTTATCTTCGTCGGGAATAGGATAATAAATATGAAAATATTAGAAAAATTCTCGAAAAAGAAATTTATGAAGAAAATTCATTTTCTCATACATTTTGTATGGAACGGCTTTTTTGATGATATATCGAGAACGGATTGACTGATATTTTTTTTTCATTGAAAATTTATATCTATATAAATATAAAACAAAGTCGTGTTGGTTACAACGTTTATAACTCAAGAACGGCTAGACCAATTTTTTTTATTTTTATGTTTTTGGATTTGTGTTCGTCGGGAATAGGATAATAAATATGAAAATATTAGAAAAATTCTCGAAAAAGAAATTTATGAAGAAAATTCATTTTTTCATACATTTTGTATGGAACGGCTTTTTTAAAGATATATCGAGAGCGGATTGACTGATATTTTTTTTTTCATTGAAAATTTATGTCTATATATATATAAAACAAAGTCGTGTTGGTTACACCGTTTATAACTCAAGAACGGTTAGACCAATTTTTTGATGATATATCGAGAACGGATTGACTGATATTTTTTTTTATTGAAAATTTATATCTATATATATAAAACAAAGTCGTGTTGGTTACACTGTTTATAACTCAGTAACGGACTTACCAATTTTTTTAATTTTTTTGTTTTTGGATTTGTTTTCGTCGGGAATACGATAATAAATATGAAAATATTGGAAAAATTCACGAAAAAAAATTTATGAAGAAAATTCATTTTCTCATACATTTTGTATGGAACGACTTTTTTGATGTTATATCGAGAACGGATTGACTATTTTTTTTTTTTCATTGAAAATTTATGTGTATATATATATGTAGATATATATATATATATGTATATATATATATATATATATATGTATATATATATATATATATATATATGTATAAAACAACGTCGTGTTAGTTACACCGCTTATAACTCAAGAACGATTGGACCAATTTTTTTTAGTTTTGTATTTTTGGATTTGTCTTCGTCGGGAATAGGATAATAAATATGAAAATGTTGGAAAAATTTACGAAAAAAAAATTTATGAAGAAAATTCATTTTCTCATACATTTTGTAAGGAACGGCTTTTTTGATGATATATCGAGAACGGATTGACTGATATTTTTTTTTTCATTGAAAATTTATATCTATATATATATATAAAACAAAGTCGTGTTGGTTACACCGTTTATAACTCAAGAACGGCTAGACCAATTTTTTTTATTTTTGTGTTTTTGGATTTGTCTTCGTCGGGAATAGGATAATAAATATGAAAATATTTAAAAAATTCACGAAAAAAAATTTATGAAGAAAATTCATTTTCTCATACATTTTGTATGGAACGGTTTTTTTGATGATATATCGAGAACGGATTGACTGATATTTTTTTTTTATTGAAAATTTATATCTATATATATATATAAAACAAAGTCGTGTTGGTTACACCGTTTATAACTCAAGAACGGTTAGACCAATTTTTTGATGATATATCGAGAACGGATTGACTGATATTTTTTTTTTCATTGAAAATTTATATCTATATATATAAAACAAAGTCGTGTTGGTTACACCGTTTATAACTCAGTAACGGCCTTACCAATTTTTTTAATTTTTTTGTTTTTGGATTTGTTTTCGTCGGGAATACGATAATAAATATGAAAATATTGGAAAAATTCACGAAAAAAAATTTATGAAGAAAATTCATTTTCTCATACATTTTGTATGGAACGACTTTTTTGATGATATATCGAGAACGGATTTACTGATATTCTTTTTTTCATTGAAAATTTATATCTATATATATATATATATATATATATATATATAACAACGTCGTGTTAGTTACACCGTTTATAACTCAAGAACGGCTGGACAATTTTCTTTTATTTTTGTATTTTTGGATTTGTCTTCGTCGGGAATAGAATAATAAATATGAAAACATTGGAAAAATTCATGAAAAAAAAATTTATGAAGAAAATTCATTTTGTCATACATTTTGTAAGGAACGGATCTTTTGATGATATATCTAGAACGGATTGACTGACGTTTTTTTCTTCATTGAAAATTTATATCTATATATATATATATATGTATATAAAAAAGTCGTGTTAGTTACACCGTTTATAACTCAAGAAAGGCTGGACCAATTTTTTTTATTTTTGTGCTTTTGGATTTGTCTTCGTCGGGAATAGGATAATAAATATGAAAATGTTGGAAAAATTTACGAAAAAAAAATTTATGAAGAAAATTCATTTTCTCATACATTTTGTAAGGAACGGCTTTTTTGATGATATATTGAGAATGGATTGACATATTTTTTTTTTCATTGAAAATTTATATCTATATATATATATATATATATATATATATATATATATATATATATATATATATATATATAAAGTCGTGTTAGAAGGCTGGACCAATTTCTTTTATTTTTGTGTTTTTGGATTTGTCTTCGTCGGGAATAGGATAATAAATATGAAAATATTAGAAAAATTCTCGAAAAAGAAATTTATGAAGAAAATTCATTTTCTCATACATTTTGTATGGAACGGCTTTTTTGATGATATATCGAGAACGGATTGACTGATATTTTTTTTTCATTGAAAATTTATATCTATATATATATAAAACAAAGTCGTGTTGGTTACAACGTTTATAACTCAAGAACGGCTAGACCAATTTTTTTTATTTTTATGTTTTTGGATTTGTGTTCGTCGGGAATAGGATAATAAATATGAAAATATTAGAAAAATTCTCGAAAAAGAAATTTATGAAGAAAATTCATTTTTTCATACATTTTGTATGGAACGGCTTTTTTAAAGATATATCGAGAGCGGATTGACTGATATTTTTTTTTTCATTGAAAATTTATGTCTATATATATATAAAACAAAGTCGTGTTGGTTACACCGTTTATAACTCAAGAACGGTTAGACCAATTTTTTGATGATATATCGAGAACGGATTGACTGATATTTTTTTTTATTGAAAATTTATATCTATATATATAAAACAAAGTCGTGTTGGTTACACTGTTTATAACTCAGTAACGGCCTTACCAATTTTTTTAATTTTTTTGTTTTTGGATTTGTCTTCGTCGGGAATACGATAATAAATATGAAAATATTGGAAAAATTCTCGAAAAAAAAATTTATGAAGAAAATTCATTTTGTCATCCATTTTGTAAGGAACGGCTTTTTTGATGATATATCGAGAACGGATTGACTGATATTTTTTTTTCATTGAAAATTTATATCTATATATATATATATATATATATATATATATATATATGTATATAAAAAAGTCGTGTTAGTTACACCGTTTATAACTCAAGAAAGGCTGGACCAATTTTTTTTATTTTTGTGCTTTTGGATTTGTCTTCGTCGGGAATAGGATAATAAATATGAAAATATTAGGAAAATTCTCGAAAAAGAAATTTATGAAGAAAATTCATTTTCTCATACATTTTGTTTGGGACGGTTTTTTTGATGATATATCGAGAACGGATTGACTGATATTTTTTTTTCATTGAAAATTTATATCTATATATATATATATAAAACAAAGTCGTGTTAGTTACATCGTTTATAACTCAAGAACGGTTGGACCAATTTTTTTTATATTTGTGTTTTTGGATTTGTCTTCGTCAGGAATATGATAATAAATATGAAAATATTGGAAAAATTCACGAAAAAAATTTATGAAGAAAATTCATTTCCCCATACATTTTGTATGGAACGGCTTTTTAATGATATATCGAGAACGGATTTACTAATATTTATTTTTTCATTGAAAATGTATATCTAGATATGTAAAACAAAGTCGTGTTGGTTACACCGTTTATAACTCAAGAACGGGTGGACCAATTTTTTTTATTTTTGTGTTTTTGGATTTGTCTTCGTCTGGAATAGGATAATAAATATGGAAATATTAGAAAAATTCTTGAAAAAGAAATTTATGAAGAAAATTCATTTTCTCATACATTTTGTAAGGAACGGCTTTTTCACATCTTTGATACATTGAATTGACATTGAATTATTTAGAGTCAATTATCTATAGATACGTTTAAGCGACAGTCGATGAGTAGAAGTGAAGTTATTGCTAAAGCCGCGGAAACTTTGCCAACATCCTCCGAAGCAATGGAAAATGTTCCTGCGGGTTAGTCTAGAGGTGGGGTATAGGAAACCATGTTGGACGAATGTACCAATACGCAGGAGATGCACCAGAAGCCAGCATTCGGATATCCGATTCACTTTCAGCCAAAATAAGTTAGTTCAGACGGAAGAATTAAAAAGAAATTGCATGAGGTATGAAATAAATTAGAGACAACCAAGAGACCACGAGATCCATAAAATCCGCATGAAAATTGTATTAAGTCAAGATCGACAAGCGAAGGCTCGTGCTGAAGTTGCAGTGAGGGAATTGAAAAATAAATGAAATACATTTTTAGATTTTTAATTTCTTTACATACATTTTTATTCTATTTTGGTTTTTAAATTTTTTTCTACTTATTTCGTTTTTATTTTTTATATAACATATTTGTACACTTTTTGTAAAATATTTATTTTTATAAATTGTTCTGCTCATATTGCATTTTATTTTATAGTTTTTAAAATTCACAACAGACAGTTAAATTTTCAATAATAAATCATACAGTCATTATTTTGTTGTGTGTAGAAAGGCAGTGTAATATGTCGTTTAAAACATTTAAAAGCTAATAAATTATTATTTATTTATAATCTTACACAAAAATAGTGGAAATTATTTAGTAACTGTAAAGTTGCATTTATTTGGTCAAGCTTTGTTAATAAGAGTCTATGAGTATACATTACAATTTGGTAAGGGATAAGTTTGTACTACTCAACAAAATTGGATTTTCATATAGAAACCCTATGAAGGAATAGTTTGTATTATCTATTTAATTAATGCATTTTTTTGTTTTAGTTATGGATTAGTTGAACGATACATTGCATTTCAATAAAATATTTTTACTAAATGTAGTTTCTCAGATCGTTTGTACTCAAATTTAATTTGTCAGAATATAATATGTTTTTGCAAGTATTTATTAAATTACCAAAGATTAAGAATAAATATGTATTTGTAAGGAAGTTATCAATACATATTTTTTAAAAAAGCACTGACTTATATCTTAGTCCAAACTAATTGAATGCATTTTTTATCATTCTAGCTATAGGTAAATTGAACCATCCAGTGCAAACTAATTTTAGTGCACATTTTTATATTCTAGCTATAGGCAATGGGAATCATGTCGCTAGTCAGATTGAATTTCTATAATATAATTTTTGAATTGTATTTATAAAATGTCATTATGTGTAAATATTCTGTGCATTGTATCCTACAAAATTGAAAAGTCTCTTTTAATTTTAACTCCTTTTTCTGACGTTACTAAATGTTTTTGATTTTGTTGTATAAATTTGATCTTGTTCATTTACATTTTACTTGAAAATAATTATATTGATATCATTTTCTTATTAAAGAGTTTTCCATTTACGTTTAATGATATTGATACGTATATTTATATAAAGTGTTATCTATTTTATTTATTCCAAGACAATCGTACTTAAGGAGCAAATTCCAGTCGCGCGTCGGAGCTCGAAGCACACAATCATTTACGTTTCCCTTGTCTCTTTGCATTTCCTTTTAGGTTATCTAAAGCTATGTTTGAAAATTTAATCGCTAAATATTTAAAAATGGCCAGGTTATAAACCTATTACGTATGGACGCCACTAAATCATGGGGATTTTTAATTTCCACAGAACTCTAAAGTGTGCTTGCTAATAGTGTTGCTATATTAATTGATACGTCTTAGATCATATATTCTTACAAATAAAGAAAACAATTTTCTATAAGTGGAGCTCTACTTACTATCAGTACGAAATGGGGAAAGAAATGGTGGGTCAAACAGTTTTTTAAAGACAAGGCAGTTTATTTTAGGAGAACCACTATTTGAGCGATAATTACATGCATATGTAATATAACGCCAATGTTTACTAACAGATATACATATATATATATATATATATATATATATATATATATATATATATATATATATATATATATATATATATACAAGTGGTTAATTAATTTGTAATTATGTAATTATAACCACAGTTATAATTACATAATTACAAATTAATTAACCACTTGTTTATCACAAAAAGAGTATTTTGTATATAGATCATCTTTTTAACCGACGAAATGAAATTATTTTGATTAAAACTTAGAATATCAGTAGGTTAAATATACGAAAGTCATGCAAAATATAATGACACTTCACATACACATCATTTTTAGACCTTACATATAATTTTAGACGATTCTGTTGCACATTTTCAATGTTCTGAATTCCTATATTAATGTAGTTTGCGAATTTAGTAGTTATGTTCCTGTGCTTTTCATTCATCATCTATAATTAATTAGCTACTTGATTTGATTAACTTACAACACATTTACTCATGATTTAATACGAAAACTATACCGACCATCTTATTTGACTCTGTTCACTGAAAATAGTAGATACAAAAATATATATTAGAACTCAGTTTATTTAAATCTATTTTTTGACACAAAATACATGACAATTTCTTTAAACAATTATTTTTATCAGCGAGCGAACTATACGATTCTTTTACTATTAACCGCGTACGCAGTTGAACGCAGTGTGCACATTTAAAATTTTTCAGCTTCTTTTCTTGCCCTAACCCAACCACTATGGTATGTACAGCACTTTCAGTGGGAATATTATTTTAATATTATTATTATCATTTGTGTACATAGAATATTTTTCTTATATTATTGATAATTTTTTTAACAGTAACCACCTTTGTATTTTACATAGCTATCAGAACAAAGAGAATTGGAACTTACAGTATTATGTCCAGGAAAATTTACGTATTTTTACAAATAATGATTAAATAAAACCTGTTTTAACAGTTTTAACGAGATTAAAATTTTTTACGATATTTATATTCCATATTGGGTTCCTTCGGCTAAGGAAAATTTAAATGAACAGCTAGATATATACCTCGTTTATAATTTCTAAATTAAATTAAGGAGAGAACAGTGAATTATTTATAAAAACCATATAAAGAAAGAGGATGTACTTCCGTTTGTTTTTAAAAGGAATCGATTGACTTCGTTGTCTTTGGGGAAATCATTTGACGATTGGAAATTTTATTTATATTTAAATGGCATATAATTTTATTAATTGTTCTATGCAGTATTACCATATAAATAAAAATATTTATTAAATAAGAATTTGCCCACGAGAAGGTTTATACGAGTACATGAACAAAAATATTCTTGACCCCACACTTATACGATTATTAGTTGTACCAAATCAAATTCTACATTAAGTTTTAAGTCACAAAATGTTGCATTGTATTTGAGTAATTTATTAATTTTCTTTTGTGAAAAGCGAATTATTTCAACAGGGCAATTACAAGATACTAAGCTTCTACATACATAATTATATTCACGATCGATGAAAAATTATTGATCGCTCCAGGCAATAAAAACAGGGAAAGATTGCATTGTTCTTTTACATATCGATAAACCATCTTATCTAAACAGGCCAACTGGTTATTTTATCTTTCGACTGGATTAATATGCAAATCCCACACCACTTTTACCCGCGATTGAATTAAGCATGCAATAAGTCAAACATATATATCAGCAGGTGATATGTGTAAAAATATAGTATATATTATCACAAAAAATACACTCTGAATTGTTATATGATATAATTTTGTATTGACAAAAATTTTCATAAGTGTCAAAGTCAAAGTAATGAGTCAGCGGTAGTTTATTGGTCCTTACATTCAGTTCTTATTTTTAGGCTTCATTTACCTCACTTTTTTTGTTATTTAAATGTTAAAAAATACATTATATGCACAAACTAGTCTCAAAATTTAACCACGTGAACTTTATAATGTTAACCTGTTTATAGTATTAACCTCTGGTTTAGTGGTTATAAGTTATGTTATATAAACAATGAAACAACTTAAATTTTCGTATCAAAATTTTCGGAGCCAAAGTAATATTTATCATTCTATTTAGTATAAATGTTTTAAGAACGAGTGGAACTCACGCTACGGGAGTTTCGTACTTGGTCATATTACATTTCACCATGCGATTTAAAACATTGCTAATATCTCAAAAATAAAATAGTCGCCAAAGTTTTCCGGTAAAGGTGAAATAAACTTCTGGTAATGTTATTTTTTCGTAATGTTGACTTTAGCAATTTCGAACATATTGTGGAGGAATTTCATATATATTTTTAACATTATCGTCAATATCTCTAGAATTTTCCTTTCAATCTGTTGTTTTGCCATTTTCCACACCATATGTCTATTGTAAATAGGAATAATTGAGTACTTTCTTTGCTTTTTCAAAGATTTCCGCATCAATATTGTTGAGTCTATTTAAATAAATGCCATTTAAAATTGTTTATCACTGTGCCAAACAAAATTGTACGTGAAACCATTTCTAAGAAAACTGGCCATGAAACTCAGACAAAGAAAAATTTTACGCATATTTTCAGCAATGTCTTAAAAATTATTTATATAAAAATTAAAGTAAATAGTCTTGGAATCCTTAAAAGTTAATTTTTCTGCTGGTATCTCCATCCAAAAGAGAACTTAAAAATATTTATAAGCTTTATTTACCACCTCTAAAACTTTCTTATTTCTGAGTGTTAACACTTGACATATGTGGTGATTAGCATACTTCCTCATTGTGCCAAATTCCAAGCTAATAGATCAGTCACGGCTGCAAGAGACGAGGACGACTTCTTGAATGATCTTATCATGTTGCAAAACTTTCCTTCGACTCTTTGGAATTTAAAATGCCTTTTTTCAAATAACATCCAGAAATTTCTTCTAAAGATAGATATGAGTACCCACTTTTAGTGAAATTTTCTGCGCATATTGAATATATCAAATACATTTTAATAACCGAGTATAATATTTTAAAGATTTCTATAAATTTGTAGAGAACTCGATCCATTCGATTATTGTCATATTTTAGATAAATAAAATTATTTAGATTAATTAAGGATTAATCATAAAAATTAAGGATAAATCATAAGAATTGCCGACAATACTTGGAAGAAATATATAACGAATGCAATTACATTATCTTATTCATGATTTATTTCTTATAGAGTTACCTTTACCTTCATTATTCCAAGCAAATTAAAGACCTTATGACACTGTTGTCTATTTTTTTAATTCTGAAGTTCCATTCAAGCACTTCTGTGTTTATACCATTGTATGTTTGTCACTAAAGAGCAATCAGTCCAATGTTCAACTCAATGTGGAAACTGCTAACTAAATTGATATATCCGTAAATTGACTGAAAGTTCTGTGACTATTTGAAACAATACAGGAAACTGCTTTAATCCGTGAGTAAATACCATTGAAGTTAACCATTTTCATTCTCACTCACTCATTTTAACTTTCCCACAGTGAGTTAGTTCCGTATGCCAAAGAGACAAGGCCTCGGAAGTCATAGTATTTGTTGCGTAGTTTGTTGTTTTTTTAATAATTTGAATATAGTTTCCTCATTGTCGTAAATTTGTTGAGGGTCCATTTCAAATTATATTAGCATTTTGTTTCACATGTATGATAATTCTAGTAGCCTAAATTAATATTACAATTCGCATCATCTAAAAAAAATTATTAAAGGAATCTAGGATGTGTAAGATTATATTAAAATATAATAAGCGTATGTTTGAAATTTTTTTCGAAAAATGATTTTCTAATTTCAAAATAATAATGCGTTGGATTTTTTTTGTGGTTACTTTATTCAAAATGAGCAACGAACGACACTTGGTTCAGTATTAATAGAAGAATGCGAGAAACAATTTCTACAATTTCTACAAATGATTATCTATTATATCTGTAATATTTATACAAGGCGTCAAAAAATCCTTGCGCTAAAAGGATTATGAGATGTCACATTGAATAAAGATTCGCTCTAGACCGAATCGATTTTTATTACATTATCAATTAGAGAACATTTTTCTCAAGACTTAATTAATTTAATATTAACTAAAATAACTTCGCAGCTCTCGAGTAGCGCTTCCTGTTTTTGTTTTAAATTAATTTTACGTTTGTCTATTTTTCGCTCTCATTATGTTTAAATTCAAATTTATCATTTGTACATAAAATTAATATATGAATCTATGTACTTTATACCTTTACCCTTGATACAATCTATTAATTGCCGAAAACATATTACACGACATTAAAAACAAGTGGGCATTAAAACAACCGGATACTGCATAATTTAAGCAAATTTGCATTTATGGTACCTTCTTTTCATGGTTATCCAGTGTTTATTGCCGATTTCTTTGCTTTAAAAACACCATTCTTATGGTATTTTGGTTAGTTCTATAGAGTCTGACTTTGAATCATGTCACCCTTCAAGTATACGTATGTGTTTTCCTTTCTGTTGCTTTATATAGCGTTTGCTGCAGCGAAAAATTTAATTATGAGGGATTTTGACACGACGACTACCATTAAGTGTTACAACAATCAAGATTATCAAGTAACCCCGATAAGGGGTAGCGGGCAAGCGGCAATAGTTACGTCCACAAAATGTCCGGCTGGACAAAAGAAAAACAAACAGGGCGAGTGTATTTACATAGAGTACACCGGTTACGCATAATAGTATAATGGTATTATACTTGACTTGTGAACGTCTGTGCTTTGATATTAATTACATATGCTCTTATTTGTATGTTTTTGTCATGTAACTAAAGTCACAGACTTTTTCGTTTTGGTAAAAACGTGACGATCAAATTTTGAAATTACCGATTTTAACCGTTTTTGTACATAGCCGAGAAGTGCCTAGTGTTAAAATGTGTATGTTAAAATCTACTACTTTTTCGCTGTCGACTTCGGTTTGCGTCGTTATGCTTTTAATTTATTTATTACATTTTAATTTTAAATAAATATTTAATATTACCTCATAATGGATTTTATTTACCTTCAAACGATAACTTTTAACTTAGGTACGGGTTTCTATAAAATATATTGTTTAAATACGCTGTAAAATTACACGTACGCACAAAAACACACGAGATCGGCTGATTGGTATGTAAATAGTTTAGTTAATTTAATGATATTGATAATGGAAATTATTGTCACGTATTTGTACTAGTATGCAGAAATGGATAATTAATCTGTTTTTAGTACCGGAGAAAAATAATAATTATAATTAGCTGGCGGAACTTCATCTTTTTAATATGAGTCATGTTATGAAACTGACATCCATTTGGTTAGAAAGAATTCAAATGTATTGCATCTTTGTAAGATTTGAACCGCTTTATCGGGCTACAGACAAACATTAATTCCATACTGTAGTTGTCAGCTGCTTTTGAAGCAAAACTGTTATAAAGATACAAATTATTACCGTGGACCGCGAATATGCACACTGCAATTGCACGAGCATTCGTTTGCGCGGAAACATTTCTTCTTGGACCTTCTCTCTTACATCCTTCTTCGAGATGCTTTTTACTTTCTGGAATACGAAAGATCTTAAAACAAGCACGTTTAGTGATGAAACGATAGCAAATTGGAAATGTGCTTTATTTAAAAAAAATGTATGTCATACCGTAACTACAAAGGTCGTCAGTAATGCATAATAATTATTGTTTATGCAATATTTTTCATTAGGTTTATTACTAAAAAAATAGTGTATTTAATGGTTTCGTATGCATTTACTACAACACGGTACAACCCTTTGAAAAATTTAACAAACAAAAAAGACAACACTTTGCGTTAAGTTACTACTTTTTACAAAGTAAATCTAATTAAAACTCGAATATGGTGTCGTAGCTATATTGACAAAATGACTGGGCAAGAATATGAACTAAATAACAAGTAAAAATGCAATTTTGAAAATACTGTTGATAAAACCTGTCTGAAATAAATCATTCAACAAATACATATGAATAAATTTAAGTGAAAAATAATATTTTGAACAATTAATTGCCGCATCGACTAATAATATAAATAATTATATCAAGATGTGACACAACAAGTGTACTTAACTATTAACTTAAAACGTACTTGGTGCTAAAACAGACCTGTACATTAGAGAAGAATCGTGCGTTTGTTCAAAGTAATGACAAAAATGATTAACTTACTTTTCAATGTATTTATGTACATGTACGAATATTGGTACATATATATATATATATATATATATATATATATATATACACACACACACACACATATATATATATATATATATATATATATACATATATAGCATTTAATTTAGACATAATTTTAGTTGAGCATTAGACCAAAAAATTTCATGAGATGAAGAAAATTTACATATGCACACGAACATTTGCCAAATTTGCCGTAACGTTAATACGTGTACCTCGTTTTGTGTTCAGATACATATCTTAGGAATAACAATTAGCCACAAATCGCGATGACTTCATGTTTATAAAACGCATAGATAATTTACAACACCTATGTAAAATTATTTTTTTCAAAATAAGATCATTACCGGGGTTGCGCGTTGAGCACAGTGTTTGCAGCGCACCGGGGGAGGTGAGGGGGAGGGACGTCACTGAGTTGGCGGAGCGGCGGCCGTTAGGCCGACATTCGATCGATAACCATCGACGCTTAGAGTTTAAGGTAATTAAAAAAGTGTTTTTTTGTCATAATCACATAATTTATGATAGTTTAATCACTAACTTTAGCATTGTTTTAATATCATAATACATAGTATATATAAGAAAGCACGTAATTGATTTTAGGTTTTTGTAACTAAAGAATCTGAACGGTAGCCTGCTTTTGTGGCAACGTCGTTCTGTCTGTCTGCCTAACTTCTAAACAAAACATGGTAAGAAGGGATAAGGGTGTTTATAATCACGTAAATTTACATTTGTAGGAACATGGACAGGATGGAATTTAAAATTACTTGATTAATTAATTAATTAAATGTATTTTACATTTCAAGGTATAAAGAGAAAACTGAATTTTTTCTTAATATGTGTGTTGTCATAATGTTATTATTTGTATTGACCTTCACTTAAAAAAAAAACAACTGTTTGGCGGTCTACCAAATTTATAAATTTTAGACCAATCCTTTATCATATCTATATCAATAGCGACATTTAATAGGAAACTAATTCGGCTATTATTTCTTATAAATTTTGATCAGGAATACCAAAAAGTGTTGATAGAAAGAGATACAAAAGTTTTGAGTAATGAAAACCAAGTATATTTGAATAGTACACTATATATTACACATATAGTTTTATAGAATCGTTATGTACACTTCTATGTTTAAATATTCAGGTGTAATTGAATATGTACAGAACCCTCGTAGTGCTGGTTTTATTCTTACTTATCACATTTATCGTTTATTGTCGCATATTTCTCAATTACTCTGCAACTATGTTGCAAAGTATGTCAAGAATTTCATAATGATTGATGCAAAATTTTTTATAATCACAAAATTTGTATTGTATACAAATTTAATTTTTTGTTTCTGAGGTCAAAGGAAAACGAAGATTTTACGATTTGACTCAATAACAATATATAAAATATTAGTGGCCCTTTCAATGTGCGAAGGAAAATTGGCCGGAAACCTTACATGCGCAGGCGCGCACACACGCATACACGTGTGTACTCGTGTATGCGTACATGTGTATGCACACACACGCACCCACGCGCATGTGCATGCGCACGTACGCGCGCGCACGTACACTGGCAGTGTCAATGTTTCTGGAAATATATTTACATGAAGGAGGTAATCTTTTTGGATTCTTCTTTCTTGTATTTTCTTTATATTAAACTTTCAACTAGTGAATGGTTAAAATGAGACTACTGCAATTATTGAATGATGTACCCTCATTTCTGCAATAAAAGCAGAAATGAGGGTACATCATTCAATAATTGCTGTAGTCCCATTTTTCATATGGAACTATATGGTGTCTAAAATAGTGAAATTGCAAATTTCACTGTTTTTTTTCAAAACAAAAATACATATATAAAAACGTTTTATTTCAAAACATAGAGCTTGGTCGCAAATATTTTAATATGAAAAATCGATTTGAAGAAAAAAATAATCGCAAATATCTCCACTTTCTGGTTAAGTATTTTTCACTTCTTATTCATAATAAAAACTGTGCACACATTAGACCAACAAATAAATGTAGTTGTTAATATTAAATGTTTAATTAGAGCGATATAAGGTTAACGAAGTATTTAAAAGGAAGACAATTATAAAATTTCTATTTGCATTTACAATCCGTTTAATCAATTCAACATTTAGGTTTTTATATTAATATACAGCAACATTTCTATTGTTGTTAAAATGCATGTGTTTCCGATGATTAGTTTATAGATAAAAATTTGCATCATGAGCCAAGTATTTAAACATACATTTTCGAGGACGGTAGAATGGAATATTTTTGTGGATATTAAGTGCCATGAGCGCCATGTTCTCATTAATTTTTTAGTTATGATGTATCATTTAGCACTCGCTGTTTATGTGCAGATAACATAAGCAAATATCTTTTTGGTAAATACTTTTATAAGTACTTTGGCAAGTACTTTTTGGTAATATCCTGTGGCAATTGATATTTGAAATAGTGACTCACGACGACACTAAAACAATTTTTTTAAATTTTAAGTAAGATACCTTTGACCTAGAAACAAGTTTGGGGTACAATAAAGCATAATAACCTATAGTCGTATTTGTGAATATTTTTAGTTATGGTTATTATCATATAATATTATAATTTTCTGTACTCATTTGCCGAAAATTGTAGTGGAAAGTTGTAAACAATATAATACAGTTCTGTACTTGACTAAAGCATAGTTTCAATAATGATAAATTATTATCTTTTAAAAACCATTAAAATAAAGCGCAATTCTGCTTCCTTTTTTCTGAACGAAGGCAAGACGTCGACTATATCATTAACAAAAGCGGTTGGAAAGGGGCTGTGTAATATATATATACTGCTATGGATAACGGTCGCAAAATATTCAATTTCAATCGTTGTTCTATCTAGTTCGCTTTCCTTTTACATTTACTTATTTTTAGGCTAATATTTGACAATTTATATTTTTATTTGGATATGAAATATTTAATGATAAAAATTGTGAATTAAGTCGACAAAACAAAACAATGATTCATGGTAAAAACTTAATTTTTTTTAATTAATACGAAACAAACCTTGTAGATATCCAAAACAAGGTTCGTATATATTTCATTTCAATTCAATGTAGATTATGTAAAAAAATGGGGTAGACCATGTCGTTTACAGGGCAGCGGATGTTTGAGCGCAACGACTTCTTCCCTTAATGAATGAAATGCAACTCGATTTATAATGCAATTTATTCCATTTATGTACTTACAGTGAAATTTATTTTTAAATCAATTTCAATTTGGCATTTAAAAACACAATTTAATGTAAGTCTACCTTGAAATATAGCTTTAAGTATTTATGAACATTATTAGTTCTTGATAAGTTTAGTTCTATATTATTTTATTTTTTTTCAATTCAATAAAACAAAACGGAGCATTGACGGTGCTCTGTTGGATATCGCATCGACGGCTGCCGCTCCGCAGATTTCGCGATGCCTCGCCTCCTCCCTCCCATCAGTGCGCTGCGCACATAGTGCTCGATGCATTACCGAGGTCGTGGCGTTATTTATAAAAAATTATAATATTATATTAATATTACATAGGTATTACGAAATATTTATCCTTTGTATATACACAAAGTGACCCAATATTTTATACCAAATATACCTAAACACAAAATTTACATCGGCAATTGACATATTTCACAATTACAGTGACGTTCGCAAATGTCCGCAAGCTTATGTAAATTGTTTTCCACCTTGTTAATTTTGGTCTGTTGCTTTGCTAAAATATTAATTAAATTAACTCATATCCAACCCCTTCCTCACCGAGACATTAAAAAATAGTAAAAATAAAACTTTCATCCATTTATTATTTTTATTAAATTGGACAAAGTTTTCTTCTGTGTAATATATATATATATAAATATATATATATATATATATATATATATATATATATATATATATATATATATATATATATATATATATATATATATATATATATATATATGAATTTAAATTTAAATATTGTGTACAAATGTAAATGAAGAAAAATGACAATTGATAATGATTTTCCTTCCTACCTGATAAAGTCAAGTACATCCAAATGCTTTTGAAAATGTGTTGATATAATTATTGATATGTTATAAGTAGATGTTACACCAAATATTAACTCAAGTAACAAATTATTTTTCTTTTGAACTGACGCATACGTTTGTGGTGAATGACCAAGTTCATATATCGATATAAAAGTGTACAATGGTTTAATAAATTGTAGCAGGAAACTTGTCGTGGAAACATATTATAATTAAGATAAATTAAATATTTTTTGATGAATGTTTATATTTTAAGCAAAAAATGTTTAACGCACACCAACAGTAATTTCTCCAACACTTTATTTCCTGAACGCTGTACATAAGAGAGCTTTGATTTATGGTATACATTGTAAATACTAAAAAAACCTGATTAATATGTAAAAATAATTTGGTAATTACTTGTCTAACTCACGCTACAAGGATTGTGTTTACATATTAATTTTAAAAAGCTAAGTTTTTTCTGCAGGTGATTTAAGTCTATGGTACGAAGTTTCTGTAGACCTTTTACAGACCAAATTACGTGACTTAGTTGGTCGACTATAACTTGTTAACTAGTAAAGGCTACTTATCTTTGATAATTTTCTTTTAGTTTTCACTTTAAAGCTTATCGTTTTCTCAAAAAACCACTGTACCTATACAACGGAACCCTACACAATATCAAATGCAAATAAAAAACACTACCCCTCTATGTAAGGGAGGTAACTTAAATCTAATTTTTTCATATTTTGTTTAATCATTTTGTAGGCATTTTTATTAATGATTTTATACTAAATATATACCATGCTAAATTATAGCTTTCTGATGTAAATAGTTTGCGAGTAAAGCGACTAATTCCCGGACTAATAATTCAGCTATGAACTTTAAAAACAACTAATTTTTATGACGAAAAAACATTTAATAACGAACTTGGCAAAACAATGAATTACAATATCAAAGTACAATTGATGTCCCTAGTTTTCAAATATCTATTCGGTCAGTTTTTTCAAGCAAGAGTTTGGATTTCAATTCCTCTCTACTGACTACAATAGTCTACCTCGTATTAACATCGCCGGCTTTGAAATTTATTGAAGCCAAATGCCAATAAAGCTTAACGGAACCCAGAAAATAATTTTGCTTAAAAAGTGATTTGATTCGATGTTCAACGTACTGAAATTGAATGAAAATCAGCTTTACTTTTTAGTATAAAAGTATTGGATTTGCCAACACACCCAACAATGTTAAACTTTTCCTTATCGCTATCCTAAAATATTGGAAGAATAAAATTGTAATACATCTATACTTATATATATAGATATATATATATATATATATATATGTATATATATATATATATATATATATATATATATATATATACAAGAAATGCTCCTTAACACTTTCCATGTAATGCCTTTATTCGAAAGGTTTCGGATATAGTTTTGAACGATAACTGAACACTATCACCGTTCTACATAAATTTACCAGTGTACAATATTATTATAAGGCGTTTTCAAATTATGTTAACGGCAACGTTGTTGGCATCAGCTGGTAGAAATGTTCTACGCTACTGTTAATGTGCTACTAATTTTAAAAATGTATTTATGATTTAATTCTCACTGGTTATAATTAAGAGAACATAAATGGTATATCCACGTCATAACGGAACGCAGTGTAGTATCGAGAGTAGTTGTGATTCAAATAAATTTAGTTCATTTGTTGCATTCCATTAGTACATTAAAATAAATAAAAATGTATTTTTTTTATATTTTAGGTATTGTTAATATTTACTTTTGAACTTGAATAATATCATTGAACCTCGATTACCATTTTCTTCATTTCTCTTTGATATATATTGTAGTATAATCTTTAGAATAACTAACTATTAATATTATGGAATATGCCAACCTCAATAAATATTACCTATAAGGCTTTCAAAATATCGAACAATTGACACTCTTCTGCTACATTTACTCAATACGGAACAAGTCCTTGTTTTGATAACGGATACAAATTGTGACAAATGTGGGGAATATTATTATGAAAAAAATGAATATCCACAATATGCACCATAGATACATTTTATTGATAAGTAATAACCAATAACATTATTTGACATGCTATTTTTAACACTAATCTTATTTGTTTGTTAAATTCGATCCATCGGGATACATCGTGTAGTACATCGTGGGAGTACATCGTGTAAAGTTTGTATAATAATTACTATACTATTATAAAAATGATTATATTCTAGGATTCAATGACTTTTTATTGAATTGTCCTTTAAAATATACAACTTTTCTCATTTAGATGAGATACGAATAATTACCCGAGAAACATTTTTCGGCCAAATTTGGAAACACATCGTCAAAAATTGTTAATTCTATCGTTGCGGAAATGTTAGGCACACATATATATGTGAGCGTGATTTATGTGTGTAAGCATGCGCCTGCATGCATACATGCGAACGTGCGACGTACATGCTTGCGTGCGTGCGTGTGTGATTGCGCGTCTGCGTGCTTATTAATTATTAGATTGTTGATGAGGGACTAATAGGAAAGCAAACATAATGACTTAAATAGAAACAAATTATAGACATAAGTTTGTCTTTTTTACTAAATTAAGCTAAATTTAATTTATTGTGGTCCAAATAAATGTAAAGTGTGGTGGCTATTATTACATATAACAATTTGATATCGGTGTAGCATTGGTGATATTAAATTACTATGTATTTCTACAGAAAGTTATTTCGAGCTTCTTGAAATATCACAAAGCTGGTTTATACTACCTTTCTTGACTTCATACCATAGATGCTTTATTGGATATATACCGCCTCTATTTCCAGTTCAAAGTAATCCCGAGATAGACTTCTTTTTAAGGAAAGGTTTGTTGTATTGTGATTTATATTTTGGACCGTTATCGTGTTTAAATGTTTATATGAAATTAAGCGTTTCTTGGACATAACGTAGCTTTGTTTTCTATAATATTTCTTTAGGTTGCTATTTGTCAAGAGTGACTTTAATTGTTTTTACATTTCCTAGCCCAACTCCCGATAAATAGCTCCAAGCTTGTATGTTGCCTTCTTCATATTTTACTTGCTTTTTGTGTATTTTGTTATTTATGTTTACATTTAAAGTACGCCGGAGATATGGTTTATCACCTAAATAAATAAGAAAATCACCATAAGAAAATAATATTTGTTTCTACTGGGAACATAATCATTAACAATATTCCTTAACCGTGTTTGTCAGTGTTCCTTTTTCAGTAAAAGAACTTTCTTGGCCACTCTTCTAAATAACTTTGTCTCTGTTAGTAGTCATACAAAGGTTCTTACTAATATGTCCACATTTTTTATGGTTCACAAAGTGTGCCCTTACTTTACATGGAATGTTTAATAGATTTAAAGAAGGTTTATAAGTCTTGACAATTAGATAAATGAAATGTAGATATGTTAAATATTATTGTCTTTATTTATATTTGTATTGAACTTACAACAACATTAATAGTCACTGGCCATCAAGTAGAATTTGTGCATTCACCATACGTTGCATTATGTTCATTTGCTACATCTCTCCTGTGAACTATTACAAATTCTGGGGTAATTAGCTTTTATTTTTGCGTAAATTACTAACAGAATTCAATTTATGTTCATTCAGTAACCGAGATAATAACTCGTAACTAGTAAACTAATTATCAAATGTACAATTGCTGTGAATTTTTAAGATTGTTATTACTAGGCGATCCACTACATGGAATGGAATGAGGGCCAACAAGCTGCTTACCTACATATAACCCCAGATTTTTACATAGAAAGTTTTGAAGTCAACGAGTGCAAACATTTAAACTCCTTGTCTAAACCAGCGTGAAATGGTATGTACTCTCGGAACTTGCGCTTTCCTCTAAAGAGTACTAAAGTCTCATCTATAGTGCAGTTTTCTCCAAGTGAGTAAATTTTTTATACGCTCTGATGAACTTATCAGAAACAGCGCATTGGCGTCAAATTTTCCAGTTGTTTTCTTTCAGTGCGTATCGATTTATCACCAAAGCGAAGATAGCTACTGACAAAATAGAAGCAATGTAAGGACAAGCAAGCTGTCTGTCTGTCAATAAATGCCTTCAATTCATCATCTGTCATCTTACTCAAATATGTATATTTTGTCAAATCATTTTAGTCCACTATTCTTTGCCTTATGTGTGAATTGAGGTAACTTATTGTTTCAGATAATATCTCATCAGTGATAACCAATATCTCTTGTTCTGACCTCGCAGCTTGAGCTACTGAGTTTACATTAATAATATTTTCTGATCATGAACGTATGTTAGGTTAGGTTAGGTTATTTCTGCAACGTAGTTCCATCTCTGCTTCTGTAAAATTGTAGGAAAGCCTCTGTAGACAGCTATGCAGTGTCTAGGTGTTCACGTTATCTAACAGATTGGACTTTACTGGAGATAATTGAGCCTCAAAATCACGAGCATCTTGTTCAATTGCACTGCTTACACTTACGTGATCTTTTTTGTTACTAGAATCAGTTGCCAGTTTATCATATTTAGAATCTGATTCCTCTAAGAGAGACTAGATAGATAGAATATTTCTTTCGGATTTTCAACAGCGATATATTAAAAATCTGAAGAAAAGGACAAATATACCCGAAAAAAACGCAAACAATAGTAAAATCAACATCAAACATTTACAGTGTGAACTATATTGGTATTATATATTATCCGTTTTACCAGAAACTGATGTAAGGTTAGATGGGATATGCAAATGCAGCTACACGAATGCATAGACCTATAGTGTAACCTGTAAGAAAATTACGAGTACATAAAATCGCAAGTCATATTGATCCAACGTTAATGACGCCCGGCTGAAACTCAATTTGATTTCAAAACTTAAATTAAGGTTAGATTACGCAAATTTACCATTAATTTAGTTAGAGTTATCTACTGAGTTTATTACGAGATTATGATGTATGAGTCGAAAAAGGTATACAGTAGCTGTCATTAGATGATACTATTTCTCAGAACTACTTACGCGTCATGCTTTGGGGAAAGTGAAAATTTGCACTTTCACGCTGCGCGATAATTTCAATATCATTCAAAATATTTAAGGTCACCCTATTATAAGCATCAAAATTGTTGTATTTTTGGGTTATATTTTGTAGGATTCTATTTTATCACGAACACCTAAATTAAGATACATGGACCAGAATCAGCACTTGGTTGCCAAAGCTACCGAAGGAAAGGACAAGGGTGTAGAAGGACTAGGATTTACAAGACGTACGACTTATTTAGTCGATCGTCGAAGATATTTATTGAAGATATGTTTCTGGTGTTATATTGATTCGAAGTTTGCTGGATATTTAATAATAGATAGATATAAGTTTGGCCATAAGTAGGTAGTAGAAAAGTATTTTCATCTGCCAATGATATAATTTAAATTGAGGATGTTTTTAATATAGTAAAGATAAGCATAATTTTGTGAAATTCGTGTCATTTGTGAATCTTCAACCATTTGAGATGAAGACGTATGAGAGTACGTATTCGGCTTCTATTAGGTTAACTTTTTAAACAAGCCTTTGAATACCAACAATGATAGCTTATGACTTCCTTGAATAAACTAGAAGACTGATTTCGTGAGTTCACTGACTAATCGAAGCATGGTTTCGATTAAAATTATCGATGGTTTTTACTACAGAACAGAGGTTTCAATATGCATAGATTTGTAGATTATCAGCGTAGATATAATAAAAGCTACTGATATTCTTGACAAAATAATTGATAGATACTGAGAGGAGGAGAGGAGAAAAAACTCCTCTTCGTGACACACCAGCTCTAAGTTTGGTTTACCAAGAATAAATACCTGGAGGCTTAATAAATTTTAGCAGGATTTGCAGAATTGTGACTAGAAATATGTAATAGAAAACGCTAACTAGTTAACCATCATTTATACGTTTTAAGACTTTGGATAAAAATAATAAAATCGATATGGGTTATAATCCTTCAGATTGCGAAGGTCATTGAATGTGGGATTCTGGGGTAATATACACTATTTTCTGCCCAAAAGAAGAATTAAAAGGGTTGGCGATGTTCGAAGCTCCAAGGTCTGTGATTGGGTTAAGAACATTAATAATTAATTCATCGATTTTAATTTATTTGCAAGAATATTGGATTTAACTTCAGATTCGCAAGTCTTCATTAGCGTAAATTTGTAATTAGTAATAGCGAACTTTTATTTATGCTATGTTTGCGTTCACGAGTCGTTTGCTTTAGATAATATTACAGACTTGTAGAGAAAATGTATGTGATAATTTGTATTTTTCTTACTGTTATCAATTCTAAAAGAAAATAAATATAATTTTTATTATTACATACGCGCCGATATATATATATATATATATATATATATATATATATATATATGTGTGTGTGTGTGTGTGTGTGTGTGTGTGTGTGTGTGTGTGTGTGTGTTTGTGTGTGTGTATGTGTGTGTAATTGGCATTGTTTATAGCCAGATATTTCGTAATTCAAATATTACTTTCAGATATTTTGTTTTCCCTATTGGTCGTTTTCAATTTTTAATTGCCAAATTCTTAGGTTTAGAAACTCAATTTTAAATAAAATTATATAAGGAGGAAAGTTTTTATTTTTCCTTTTACTTTGTTTCCTTTCACAATACACATATACATATAACACAGAAAGACTGACTTATATCTGCCTTCTTGTAACCCTTCGGCGGTATTTTGCATTTTATTTAGATAGACACACGTCGGTTGTCATCGTTGCAATTGTCGAGTAGAGTAATGTATTAAGTTTGTATACCCCGTTCACCAATAAAGATGTGGCTTCCAAGAATGCGACTCTGCTTTAAATATCACAACCGTCGTTTGTAAAGGATACTCTTATTTATCGATTCATAGACAAGAAGTTCGTTGTGAGACACGGCATACACAAGATACTTCGAACTGTCACATCGAATTCACATTTATCTGCCGCAACATAAAGAAGGCAATCTTATTTGCAACAATTATCTCTTCGTGCAATGTATTTTTAATCCACATTTCATCCGTCGTTAAATGTACACTCGCTCCCTAGTAAATATATTAGTCAGTTTCATTGAAACTGCCATTTATGAACACATAGCACTAAATGCATTTATTTATTTCCGTTCGTTTTCGTTACGATTCGTTATATTTTTATCAAAATTTGTGCGCTGGTTTCGATAGTGACCTATGACATTTGTCTTGCTTCGGATATGGGTTTGATACTTATACGCCATCATTTCTAGTGTCTAGTCATAGATTTTTCATTTCATTCATGTTAGTACTTCTGAAAACTAGTAAGTAAACTACCTCTTTTCCTCTTTTTCTTCCGACTCCATGGCTAACAAATGTTATTTAATGACATCAATTTTAATTGACGTCTAAGAATATTCAATCGTAATTATCATTGGTGAAAACTTTTCTTTCAATCCAAGTAACAACAATGAAAAAATCCACCCATCGCTTATTTGGAATTATTTTCCCTCCAAGTTATTATAATTTTTGACGATTTTGGTAGAATATGAAGTCAGTGAAGTGGAATTTTCAAGACGAATAGATATTAAACTTCTAAGCAGAATAATTCTTCCTGTAAATCCCAAATCATCAAATATTTTTTTCAATTTGTTCTACTGTACTTTTGTAGTTTTCACTTCCTTGAGACGTACTCTTCTATCTATTGTGAAAATAAATGTGACTTTGGTCTTTGCATCTTCTACAGCTCTTATTACTGGTTCATCTGGCTACAACTTGATACATCCATGCACGCCCTCCAAAACTAAGAAACTTTTCTGCCGGGAAGCACCACTTTCTATATTTTTCACGACCTTTTAATACCAATTTCACGACCTTTTAATCCTTTTAATAAAATTTTGTAAGTAACCCTTTGGTTTGTGGATGGTTTAAACAAAGTGACACTCATGTTTAGGGTATCGAGACGAAGTCTAAAGCTAATCAGCAACAAAATGAAAATATTTTTTTATAAAATGTTTCAATTTTTTTTTAACTAAATTAGCATAGACCAGTTATGTTTAAAATTTAAATATTACATACTTCAGTCACCAAGATCCATTTTTTGTAAGCTTTGACATTTTTTTTGATTTATATTTTTGTATTTGAATTGATTTTGGACACCTCCTTCTTCTTTTATATACTGACTTTTTTGTATCATTATTAATTTAAATTACAGACTAAATAAATAGTGAATACTTTTTTAGAGTTTCTAATTAGTCTAAATAAAGCAGCAATAGGCAGTTAGCGATTTCTCTCAGTGACTTTCGCGCGTCTAAATCACCGAAACGTCCACTTTGCGGCGGCGCAATGATTGTGCTTTGCCGACGCGGTGCGGCTAAAATTTTTGACGAATACATACGGTCTTAGTGTACAGAAAGACTTAGGTTACGTTTTTCATAAGACGTGATATCAGTTTGTCTAAAAGATCTCCACAGTCGACTAATTTTGCATGTTATAAATATTATAGGTATAACTTGTATATTTCTATATAAGTATGTAAGTTATCAACTTTGTCCCCAATATTCTCAACCTAAAGTTTTTCAATCCTAAAAAATACTTACATATTTTATCGCTGCATTGATAACTGAGGCCCCATTATTCAAGCATTATTAGTGGCTTTTGTACATTTCTATATCTTATTTCCTTGCTACAAAAACCCTGTTGTAATTGCGTTTGGCCCATTTATAAAGCAATCACCTTTTCGCTATGTTTTATACTACTTTTATACGCTTCTGCCACTGATTTTCATTGTGGCGACAAATGGACAAAGCAAACTCAACATCAAAACCATCAATAATGGCTGCCCGGCAGGACAACAGAAAACTAAGGCGGGTACATGTGCTGTCAAATTTTGAGATATTGAAAAATATATGTGGAAAATAATGAACTTGACCATGATTGTATTTAAATAGTAATTAATTTTTTTTCACAGTGCATTTTTATTTATTCTTCAAATACATTTATCTAATTATAGGTTTATACCATCTTATACTAGGTTAGTCACATTGTACCAGTCTCAAGTGGCATTTCCCGAAATATCTCGCTGTCTCGCTTCGAGTCACGCAGCTTTACTATTATGATGGTATTGCGTTGGCAGATTTGTAACCGAATTATTATTTTATACATAGAATCACGTTGTGGTTTAATAATTATAACAGCAAGGTTTCAAATGTGTGTGTATATATATATATATATATATATATCTGTGTGTGTGTGTGTATGTATATATTATACGTATATGTATGCATATAATGAAAATAACACCATTAATTAAAATTATCAATCGATATATTGCCATATGTTTGTATTTCTAAAAATAAGTTAGGTGTAATATGTGGTAAGATGTCGGAAACCATTTATTATCAAAGACTCTACATTTTTAAATAGTATTGTTCACTATCTTTTATGGTTTATATATAAGATCGATTTATGCCGTTTAATTTTAGACCATTTTAAGTCGTATATATACAAAATAAATTTCATTTTAAATAGTATTATTTTTCTAATCAAGCAGAATCCAGTCTAAGTTCTAAAATTTTTGACGAATACATTTTGTATTATGTTGCCTAGAGTTTACTTGAAGAAAATAAACTCACACTTTTTGAATATTTAGTTTGTTATCTAGCCGATCTACTTGCTGTTCATAAATATCTACAGAAACAACCCACAAAAACTCACCATTAACTTTCTGGTATTCAATTAAGTTTGGATATTTAAACACCTTTTCTTTCTATTATAAAGGTGTCCCAAAATTCACGCAAGAAGTAATTTTGATAGAAAACACAAGTTTATAATTAAAAATTGTAATTTTTTTATTGATTTATATAGTATACAGTAGAGGGTTATGTATGGAATAGCATATCGGGTAAATTGCCTCCCCGACTTTGCTGGCACATACGCACTCTTTTGTTGAAATTTTGATCCATGATTGTTTTGCATTTCCATGATTATTTTGCATAAATGTGGCTGAATTTTGTTGATACAACGCTCAATTTCGTGGGCTTGTTGACATAAACCTTAGACTTCAAAAAAACCCAAAGAAAATAATCAAACGGCGTTAAATCGCATGATCTGGGCGGCCAATTCTGATCACCAAAACGGGAAATTACACGACCAGGAAATGACTCATGCAGTAATTGAATTGTTTCTCGTGATGTATGGCATGTGGCACCGTCTTGTTGAAACCACATGCCGTCCACATCGATATCTTGCAATTTTGGCACAAAAAACTGGATCATGTCGCGATAGCGAGCACTGTTAACCGTTATTGTCTGACCAGCTGCATTTTCGAAGAAGAATGGTCCGATGATACCTCCAACCCAAAATCCGCACCAAACAGTTACACGTTGTGGATGCATTTCTTTCTCAACGATCACTTGTAGATTTTATGAACCCCAAATGCGACAATTTTGTCGATTAACAAAGCCATCAAGATGAAAATGCGCCTCATCGCTGAAGATTATTTTGTTCGAAAAATCAGGATCCACTTATTGTTGTTCCATAATCAATTCAACGAACTCTCTTCGCTGTGCGTGGTCAGTAAGCTTCAGTTCTTGAGTCAATTGAACTTTATAAGCATGAAGATGCAAATCTTTTGTGAGAATACGCTATAGAGAGCTTCTCGAAATGTCCAATTCTTGACCACGGCGCCGAATTGATGTTCCTGGACTCTCAGCAACACTATTTCGAACTGCTTCAATGTTTTGTATTGAACGACTTGTTTAAGGACGGCCAGACTGTTTAAGATCACTAATTGATCCAGTCTCTCCAAATTGTTTAATTAGTCTCTTTACGGTTGATGAAGTTAAATCACTATTCCGACCACATTTTGTACGAAAATTGCGAACTGTTGCTGCCTAACTTTCATTATTTGCAAAATATTGCTCAACAATAAAAATGCGTTGTTCTTTTGCGTAGCGCTCCATTTTTAATAACCCTGAACTGTCAGCTGTCACGCTGTATTTTTTTTTGGTTGGCGACACTTTACCGCACAAATGGCGCAAAATTCAAATTTTGGGACACCTTTTTGTCACTGGTGGTTGCAGGTAGAATTGAGATATGTAATCTACTTCTCTTCACCACTTAATACGTTCTTGATTCAATCAAAGTTATATTTAATCACGATAATCATGTCTTAAAGCAAAATTCTAAGTTATCAAGTCTTTACGTGGTATAGTTTTAAATATTTTTTTTTCATGTGATACGCTTGAAGGGTTGGTGCTGACTATTAATAATCGGGCGCATTTCAGACTAAGTGAACCTTCTAATAAACTCTTTTACAACTTTCAACAACCATTCTAGAAGTGTCGGAAACTCGTGGCTTACAACTTATTAGCTAATCCAACATGCTATCCAATATACTTTTCATAACAATAAGCGACTGCAGGATCAAACTAAAGTTTTTTTTTCGAGATTTGTCTTTTTAAGTTCATTATCAAACTTGCAACTAAAATTGGCCTGCCCTCATATATACGCCATATCAAACCAAATTGGGCGGGCAGTGATAATCTTGATATTTTCAATTTGTGTTTATGCATAACACTCTTTAGAGTCCCGCTTGTACAAAATACAAACTAACACCTACTCTACTACTTTTGGGTCACATATAATTTATTCTGAATGAGTTCAATGTTTAAAATCACTAGTAGTAATTGGTGATAAATATATCCTATTATAATCTACTAAATGTAAGGTAAGCCTCTTCAGTATAGTATTTCTACCATACGGGGAAAATCAACAAATCTCTTTATTCAATATTAAAATATACAGTTTCAAGATACACCTACGAATTACTTATCCAGATGTTAGATAGGCAACAAACCCCCGAAAACCTAATTTACATATTTCTAACTATTCAGAAATTTTAAACTGTTATTAATGTATCAATTATAGATAGTCCAAGTGTTTGTCGAACTTTTGGTATTCAAATAACATACTGCAACTACCGAGACGAAATAAATTATTACCTTGTTTAACGCGCTAAATGTTAGTAACACATCTGTTCTGTATTGAATATATGTGAAAGGCCGACCATACCTGATACGTAGTTATGCACATGCATTTCGAGTTTATTTTGTTCAAGTAAACTATATTTAGAATTTTTCCGGTGAGAGGACTGTCAGTCAGTGATGTCGTGGTTTTAAGGTGTCAAATTAAGTTTTATTTCTGTCGAAATATTGGCACTTGATGTGACAGTTAGTGTATTAAGCATACATTTTATTTGCTTAGGGCTTTAAAATCTTTGATAATGTGGGAAAGAAACGAAATTTTCAAAATTATTGTCGGGTTATTGTATCGACCTTGACGCTATAATAATTAAGTTTGGGTTTGAATATTGCGACAAACAAGAATAAATTCTATTTATAGAATGTTCAAAAATGCGACTGCAGACAGTTTTCGTGTACTAAGTAATACGTATCGATAACAGCTGACCTTCCCGTTTATCTAAAAAACTTATGTGTTATAACTTGAAACAGTATTGAAAAAAAAAATTAGGCTCAGGATAAAACTGATTCATATTTGGAGACTCAAAAATACTGTCTTGAAAATATTCGTATAAATCGTCAATAGGTTTCTTGAAATTTCCGTACTTATTTGGTAGAAGAATTAAATATTTATACCGATAGTAAACAAATAGGCTAGTTGGAAGAAAGGAAAACAAGGAAAGAAAATCGAATTTTAAAAAGTGTTGACATGAATACATTTCGGATATTTTACACAAAAACCTCAATTACATCTCGAAAGAAATTGAAAAAAGTTCTATTGATGGTCTAAAAAATTTGCAAAAATTTGTAACGGAAAACGCAGTTTTATTTAATTGAGTTATTGCTAAACCTTTTCAACCTACAAATACGAGTATTAGAGATTATAACCAAGGACAAAGCAATACAACATAACGTAAAGAAAATAGAAAAAAAAGTGTTAGGAATTTTAAAATATCACTCTGATGCAGACTGTAACTTGACGGCATAGAGGAGCACACCAGAAATACTTTTTATACCATGTTACAAAAGCTAGTTTTCTGTAAGAAAATATGTACTTTGCCCCTTTTTTTACTTTTAAACGAATCTAGCAACTTTCTGTAATATAAAAGCTATTTATTGTTTTTATTTTATGTCATCAAAACCGATTATTTTAATACTTTCATGTTCTGATTAGTCCATTTTTCCTAAATAAAGTTTATTTTATCTGAACAAGAATGTGTGAGGTTGTATATTTAGCTATAGCATCAGTCTTATATATTTAGTTATAGCAGAGTTACTTATTCAAGTTAACGCGTTTCAGTTTACGATCAACGCATTTAAAAGCTTTCAGTTCCTGAAAGGATAAGGACATGGAAACAGCACGTGACGTTGGTTTTTTTTAAAGTTTTACCCTGCCGATGTTAACTCTTTATGTATAATATTTTTTTTATAAAATGAAAATGATCAGATCAGATCAACCACACAACTTTCTTTTCTCTTACTATTGCCAATATTACTCTATTTTCCTTATTTAAACAAGCACTGATTGAGGGTAATTTTTACTGCAAAATTGGTCCGTGAACATATTTGTGGAGGATGTGTTTCTGGTATCTGGTTCCTGTCGATTCCAAAGCTTAAACAGCGAAGAACTTTTCATAAGTTGCGGTTGTATAGTAGAGAAGAAGCCGACAGAGTTGCTTTTCAGAGCGTAGCGCTATACCGTGTGCAGACAGCTAACTATATCTGCTTCTGAGATAATTTGAATAAGTAATTTATATGATGGTTAATTAGGCTTTCCTATTTGTTATTAAAATGTAATTGAATACAGTATAATTCTATATCATAATTTTTAGAAAGTCGGACTGGTCTAAGATAAGCCTACAAAATGGACTTCTTTCGTGTTTTTTTATTAAACTCTTAATTTAAATTTAACTATTTTTACTAAAAACGTTCCAAGTTTATTTAAGTAAAACTAATTAAACTTAAGCTGACAAAAAAACAAAAAAAAAAGAAATAAGATATTTGTCAGCATCATTCCTAACGTACTCTTATAAAATTGGCATTATGTTTGACAATTTGTATTCGTCTCTTCGCCTTTTGCGACATTTTAGTCCTCGTATAAAAAGGCGTTAGAAGCGAACAATGGCAGCTGTTTTCTATTATGTTCAAGGATGGTAGTGGATATTTATGCAAGCGTCTGTACGTTATCGATACCTAATGCATATCTGACAAATAATGGATAGCATGAAAATAGAAATACACAAGTTTGAATTAACGAAATTCGTCAATGAACTCTCGGAAATGAATCACACCATTGAAGCATTATTTTATCATCTAAATATGTAAATCAGACAGCACTTGGCTTAGTAAATAACAGCTCCAGTAATTTTATTCGAATAATTTGTTGCAATTATTTTTTGGTTAGGATAACTTTGTCGTATTATGAATGCTTTCGAAGAAGCTCAAATCCCAAATATAGAATACGATAGCATCATACTATTGTGATAACATTTGTATTATTAAAGGTATTTCCCAATTTATGATTCCATGAATATCCTTTCAAATACACCCTATTCCTTTTGTGATGGGATTGATTTATTTGACATTAGATTGCCCAATTTATTTTCACACAAACACTAGTGTTTTGGGATATGTTCACATACACAATCGACTTCTTATTAAGGATTAAAATAGTTTGAATGTACGCCGAAAATATAAACGTTACGTATATGGTTTGTACGACAATTTAGTTTATCCCAACTCGACTCATCCAAATACTATATTTGTGACTTTGCCTTAATCGTGTAAGCGTGTATCTGCCGTATTGTTAGTCATAGAACATCCAAGTGGAGAAGCCAAAACCAGTGTTGAAAGCTTGTGAGCTTCTTCTTCTACTGATTATAATTTCAACCGATCAAACAGTCGGCCAGGTACTACCTGATTTATGCTGCATGTAACTTCTGCCTTAGAATAACCAGATTACAATCCATAGGACAAGCAGTAATGCATATGGGTTTTAATGTCGTCCATATTTCCTCGATGTTAACTTGTCAACAGTCAAATGTAAATATCACTGAAGAATGTATTACAGAAATTCTAACATTTCTTACAAATAGGTTCATTAATTATTAGTCGACCTGATTAATTTAGCATTCCTGCCTTGATTTCAAAATTAGCACTTGTCATGTTCTGATTTTATAATTCGGTGGTAATAACTGACGTATCACTTTTTTGGAGTTTATCCTTTTATTTGACTCTTAATAACCTTACACTTCTGAGCAACATATTGAAATATGTCTATGACATTTGATAGATAGACAGGTTTTTCTGAAGACAGGCAGTGTTTAAGTAAAAGTATAGACAGACAAATTTTATTCGATTATAGAATTTACGAATAAAAATTTAAAAAAGAAATTAAGAAAAATATAAAATTATTGTGATTAAAAATAAGACACCCATTTCTATCGTATTTACGGGAGGCCTTGCATGATGATATGTAGTTTATTATTTGGGATAGGTAGAGTTAAGAGATGAATTATAGATATGCGTGTATATTGATAGTATTTTTCAAAATTAAATTAATGTTTATTAATGTAAATGTCCAGTAAATAACAGACTTTTGTTGGAACATACACACTGTCCTGGAACATGATACCTTGCATAGCCATTTTTAGAATTAAATTGAGATTAATTAATCTAATTTAAGTGCACAGTACAAAAATGATTTTGTCGAAATATACGCATTTAACTGGAACTGGAATGGACTTCATTAATATAATTGAAGTGTTGAATATATAACTAATTTTATCAAAATTTACGCACTTAACTGGAAGGTCATTGGACAGTCCTTTTAAAATTAAATTTAGGTTCTATTAATTTCATTGAAGTTTATGGTACATATCTCTGTTCGCCAGAACATAAACACATAAATGGAATGAAGTGTCGGGAGATAGATTTTTTAAATTAAATTGCCGTATCTTATCCAATATATCTTCCCTTTCAATCTTTGAACCGTGAATTTCTAAAATGTGAAGAAAATTCTAGACATAAATATTATTTAGAAATTTCAATGTGAAATATTTCTGTTAACTTACGTCAACAACTTCAAGAGAGACAGACGACTACGGAACATTTGTTTTTTTTCTTGTATAGGCAATACACACACACACGTACATTTTAGCAGTTTTCCTATTTTTACATTTTCACTTCATCGTTCTATATATAGATATATATAGACTATATATAGATAGTTCTTTCAAAATGAAATTTAGGTTCTGTTAATATCGTTGATGTGCACAGTATATATCTGTGTTCGCCAGAACATAGACATGTAAATGGAATGAAGTATCAGCTGATATATTTTGTAAAATTAAATTGCTATCTCTTATGTTATATAGTATATATTCCTTTCCAATCTTTTAACCGTGAATATCTGAAATGTAAAGAAAATTCTAGATATAAATATTTATTTAGAAACGTTAATTAGTAATATTTCGGTTAACTTGCATCGACAACTTCAAGAGAGACAGCAACTACGGAACATTTGTTTTTTTTATGTATATGCAGTACACACACGCACATACACTTTCTCAATTTTCTTCTTTTTACATTTTATGGAACGTCAAAACACATAGACGAAGCAGCAGTAGTGTTAGCTCTGAGTTCCAATGTTACCTCGAGGATTGAGAAGACATATTCATTAACCGCTATTAGAGATTTGTCAGCACTTATTGATGCACGTAATATTTATTTATTCTTCCAATTTGAAGAAAAAAATAATACTGTATTTGGTAGTTTTATAATTTATATAAAAAATATTGAAACAAAAGTGATCTTATTACCTGGTTACCAGTTCATTTATTGTTAATTCAAGTCGTTTGGTAATCTAAAAAAAAGGGTGATTCTGTTCAAGATTACTGAATAAAAGTAATAAAGTTTTGTATGTTTTTACTTTTATAAAGACTAGAATGAGGGGAGGTTCAAAAGTCTTCGCCATAACCTGGTCTTAATTGATGTAAAAGAGAGAAATTATTTTTTCTTTTCTACGAAATTCGCTTTGAGTTGAATGCCTGTCTTCAATCTCAAAATTAATTTCTTTATACCCTCAAAAAATATTGTTTCTCTTTGACTTCAAGGTGAGCCCAAATCGCTTTTTTCAATTCTTTGTTCTATTTTCTTCAAGTTTCTGAACAAATAATAAGCGCTGGGGCCAGGTCCAAGTTCTAAAGTGAACCAGATATTTTAAAAGCCATAATTTAATAAACTAGTCACCGCAATGTTGTAAGCCAGTGCATCGTCTTATAAAAGTGATAAAACTTTTATAAATTTTTCCCACCTGTTTTCTTCTTTGAAGGCTTCTTACAGTCCCTCTTATAATTTTGCAAATTCTAGTTATAATGATACCTCATAACTGATAACATCCTTTTCTTGGCTGTCGATCATCATTTTTTTAATCACAAAAAATCGGAACCATCAACTTTCCGGCCGATTCTGATACTTTAAACGTTTTAGGGGACGATATGCCCTTCTTATCGTTTTACTTGGGTATTACTCCTCATAAACCGTTCCTATCTCACTAGTGTCAGTAGTTTTTCCGTGCTCGGTAAGGAACTTTATCGGGGGTGCCGTGATAAACTTCTTATTAAATTTGTATTTATAATCACAGTTTTCTTTAAAATAGGCGTGTACTCAGGGTGATATCTTGTAAAAGGATTATGGTTTACAAATTCAAAATATATACCTGTAATGAAGTAATTATTAGTATCATGGAAGAACGGTGTGGAACTAGCCCCCCTGTAACCGACAGGCGACCGGGCTTAGGACCGCGGTCTGGCTACACCTTATGGAAGGCGCAAGCCTCTTATCGCTCGCAGGTTACACAGACTGCAGCGCACCAGCTCGCCTTGCGCCAACACGTCTCACGAAACGGTAAGACGGACCGTGCGCGCTCGGAGATAGCTCAGCTCATGAGCGAAGCGCATGGGCAACCGGTGTGTTCTACGCCTCGAGGTTTCGGAAGAAATGAAACTCGAAATTTTCGCATTCGAGACGGCGCGGCGACGTACATTCCACCACCTGGTTTTTAATTACCGGAGAAAGCCGATTCCATAATTCCACCAGAGGATAGATGACTTCCAGTTCGGTTCTGCTTAGCTACTAAAGACACACTCAACGTTTAGGCTCTCTCCTTAAGGCTACCCTGTTCCTATTGCTTGTTTCCGACATTCGTAGCTGCTTCGTTGCGGCTGCTTAGTAGTTCCTGAAGCTGTAGTTTTTTCCGATATCTTTTTCTTCTTCTTGTTACGATAATTACTGGGGAATCGCTGGTGGCACCCTAATGATCTGCGCCGGGTACGGCCTTTTTTATTTGTTGCATCCCGATTTCCCCCTCTCCGCCCTAGTTTTTTGTTTCTCTCTCTCTACCCCCCTCTCTCTCTAACCCGGCTCCTAGATAGGTTTGTACGCCGCACGCATTGCGTCACATTTTTATTATTATTATTTATAAAATGTACGTAGCATAAAAAAATATAAGACAAAGATAAAAATAAAAAACAAACATTATAATGTAAAATATTAATTAAAATAAATCACTTTTATCTTGTGCTCTTCGTCTCATCCGAATTCAACCAAAGGACCTCGGTCGGATTCGAGGGGAAAGGCCATCACGGTCCTGTCGTGTTGCCAACATTCCCCTTCTCGGTGCGGAAAAGCAGCCTTTCCGTACCCTTCTGTCTAGTAAGCAGCAAGACGATCTTGACTGATGAAACACAGCCTTGATTAAGCTACGAGGCCAGGTGTTACAGTGTAACTATTGTCCACCACCAGTACGACATCTCCAACTTGCAAGTCCCGTTCTCCTTGCGTGGCTCGTCGCGGTAGCAAAGTTGGCAAGTATTCGCTCACCCAGCGGTTCCAAAAGTTGTCAGCCAGCTGTGTTTTTACCTACCAAGTCGTAGCTTGTAAATTTACCAGGTATCGCAACACCAGATGAGGACCCTAATAGAAAATGGTTCGGCGTCAGGGCTTCGCTATCGCGGCTGTCAACAGAGACATGTGAGACGGTCTGATGTTTTCTACCTCAGCCAGCAGGGACAGCAACACTTTCTCCTTAGGTGCTCGTTCCTTCAGCGTGGTTTGCAGTACCACCTTTACGCTCCTCACTAGTCTCTCCCAGTAGCCTCCCACGTGTGGCAAAGAGGGTGGCACCATTCGACTTCCTTGTTGGCCAACTGCTGGAAAATGTGGTAATGGTCCACTTCCATGACGGCCCGACGTAATTCGTTGTCGGCCCCGCGTAAGTTAGTTTTGTTGTCTGAGACCAGTGACGTGAGACAGCCTTGTCAGGCCATCATTCGGCGGATGGCCATGATGATGAAGTCGGCCGTTAGGCTGGCGGTGAGGTCCAAGTGAACTACTTGCGTGGTGAGGCATGTAAACAGCACTCCGTAGCGGTTTTTATTTTTTTTATAATTTCTCGGGTCCGACCGAATTCAGGCTAATGTTGTTTAAGAGTCCGCCCAGAACACTCTCCTGTCGGGCTTTATCTCGTACTTCTTCCTGATCGTGTGGGCCAGCCGGCTGCCAACGAGCGCGGCTTACAGTTCCATTCTTGGTATGGACATCGGTTTCAGCGGTGCCACACACGTCTTGCTGGCCACCATGGTTGTGAGTGCCTTACCGTCTTTGTGAATCGAATACTGATATGATCAGACTCAGTATCTTTTGCTTAGTCGGCTGCTTCGTTCTGGCAGCGACATCTTTCGGCACTCGGTTCAGATTCATATTAAAGCCTAGAATGTCAGTAGTTGGGTCCCACACAAGTCCTTTTGTTACGCGTGGCTCCAACTTCATCCTCGCCCAGATAAACAAATCCTTTGGCACGGTTCGTGGGCTTGATAGTGTTTATTACTTTCCAGTTGTTGCTTGCCCAGTTACATATATAGAATCTACGGCATCAATGTACTTCGGTCACGTCGCGTATCATGGGAATTACATGTTTTACGCTGCTTATACTGCCAAGGTAATCGTCCATGTAGTGTTTGCGCATTATGGCTTCCGCGACCTCCGGATACTCGTCGCCTTTCCTTCTGCATTTTTGTTTTTACCCAGAGTGCGGAGCACATTGACGATGTGGCGCCGAAGTTCATCGACTGCACCTCGTGGACGTTGGGTCGGGCGGTGTGGTTGGATTCCCTCCACAAAAAGTGCTGCGCCGGTTTATCAGGGAGCCATATTTTTATTCGGAGGAACTTTTCCTTAATATCGCCGGTTATCGTGACCGGCTGCTGTCTGAAGCGGAATAACGCACAAAGCAGAAACTTCAGTAGATTGGGTCTGGAGAGTAGTTAAATCTACACATTTTCTACTTATACGGCTGCTTCGAACATTAGCCACATTTTGGCTGGCTTATTCGGGTTTCTCATTGCAAAGGTACCACATCCGTCGCGACTGGCCACTGTCTGAAGCGAGACAAGTCTATAAACTATTAAGCAAAACGACTACATCCTCCCGCCAGAATAGCCCGGTTTTCCATGCGTCTCATGTAGCGTCATCCAAGAACGCTGCGCTCGTTCGTTTGCTGGTTCAGCGCGTTCGTGCAGGGCAACTCCTAATGTTTTCACAATATCGTGCTAATCAACGTCAGCGGAGGCGCAGTTCATAGAATGCATGTCTCGATTGACTTTCGATGCATGTCCGTGAAGTACCTAACCCAGTATCGTGTTCGACGCAGCTGACGCATTCCTGCCCGCATGGCGGACTTCTGACGCCAATAGAAGTGTCCAGTTGTCCTGTCCGATAAGCACGGATAGCTTCGCATCATCATAATATAACGAGAAGTCAAGAAGATGTCCATGACAAGCTAGTTCGTCAATTGCATACGTTCAAATGTTTGACCGACAAAATCACACTCATTATATTTTTCTCCACATATTTTTAACTTTACTGTCTTACTATCACTAAAGAAGTGCTTCCAAATTCCTGCACATACAAAGTACCACTTGGTCCACTAATCTCGATACTGCGGGCGAGGGTTACGTCAATTAGAGATACGGTGGACCCGAGGTGGTCAAGCAGGGCGTACGTCGAGACACTTCCGCTGGGCCTGGTTAGAGTCACAGGCACGATCTTCAGCTAAGCCTTCCCTTGCATCGCGGTTCACGTATTGGCGATGTCGGCCTCCTGCGCCCCCACGGACGTTGGCTCAAAGGACTGCACTTCCTCAACTTTTCTCAGTTTTCTTTGTGTCGCACCGCGAAGCTTTGCATATCTTACGTCGTTGCCGGCTTTCCAGGCATTTAAAACACCATCGTCCGGACTTGGCCCAGTTCCATCACTCGTCTACAGTTTTCCGTAGAAAATTGTCACATCGCGTGATTCTGTACTCGCCACTACACACGGAGCAGTCCGGAGGAGCTTCTTCCGGTGCGGGCGCAATTGTGTGAACGGCGTGTTGCTGGCCGTACTGTCGCTGCTGACGATGCTGCGGCCGCTGGGCCCGTTAAAGCCCAGTGTTGTCAGTCGGCTGGAAGGGCTTTGTGCTGCGGGCGCAATCTGCATATTGCGAGGTGCAGACGCGATAGATTTGTCAGCTTCCAGCCTCGGGGCTCTCGATATCATAACTAGGGGTGGCTCAGTCTGGTTCTTGTTGCTGTATGCATACTTGGCGCAAGTCAGCAACAGATATGTTGGTAATTTCTTCTTAAAGGCATTCATGAAGGCTTGGCATGAAAAATATGGTTCATTCTTCAGCGCAGTTATGATCGCGATGTAACTGGCGACTCTGTATGCAAACACGTTTAGGTCCGGCGCGTTGTCTGTCAAGCATAGCAGGGCGCTGATTGCGTTGATCTCCACGGACACGAGGTCTTCGAGCTGTTCGAAGCGGCTTTCCAGGGTGCACATGATCGGTGCTGGGTCAAGTGAGCTGATAAGGAGACCGGAAATGTTTCAATGTGTTCACAGGTGGGCCATATTCTCGCGGGTCGTATATCCGCAGTGTTTCGTTGTCTGTTCGTATGCAGCTTTTAATGGAATCCAGTCGCGCAGATCACCGCTGAACATTGGCGAATCTCATGAGCCTGCTAGCCGGGACATCGCGGTTGGTGTGTCTTTGGGATTGACAGCTCTTTCAATTGCAATAGCCAGGCGATTGAAGTCCGAGATCGCCGGTTTTACTGGATGCTTGGTGCTTGGTAGCTTTTGGCTTGGTGCGGCACGCGGTTCTGCAGGTTCTGATAATGCATAGGGTGCTGCTTCAGCCAGCCAACGTTCCAAGAGTGCATCTTCTTCTTTGGCAGAAAGGGCGTCAGATTCTTCCGCTTCCAAATTTACCAGCTCCACTTCCAGGCGTTTCTTTTTTTTTTGAGTCGTTTTTTGTCCATCTCGTGGTCCGTCAATCTCCACTTGAGCGCGCAACCCTGTTATTACTCGCTGCGCCTTCATACCGCGGTCGAGCGATATTATTGGTGGGAGTGACTTGGTAATTGCGTGGTTCTTTCGACAGTAACCATCGACATGTCCGTACTGTTCGTCGATCGGCGGCACTGTGCTGTCGTGGTCGCCATTTCTTCTCTCGTTTGAAACGGAGTCCAGACGCTCCGAAGTCCAGACACTCAGCTTCGGAGGGCGGAGGTGTGGCTTTGGTGTTCGGTCGCACAGTGATCGGCATCTCGAAGAAGGTGTGGTCTCTATCCGGCTACGAAAGACCAGCAATGTAACCGACGGGCGACCAGGCTTAGGACCGCGGTCTGGCTACACCTTACGGAGGGTGCATGCCTCCTGTTGCTCACGGGTTACGCGGGCGGCAGCGCACCGGCTCGCCCTACACTAACATGCCTCATGGAACGGTAAGGGGCGTGCGCGCTCGGAGATCGCTCACGAGCGACGCGCAGGGGCGACCGGTGTGTTCTACGCCTCGGGGCTTCTGCGAAAATGAAACTCGAAATTTCCGCGTCCGAGACAACGCCGCGGCGTACGTTCCACCACCCCGTTTTTAATTGCCGGAGAGAGACGTAGGGAGAGAGCCGATTTCAAGATTTCACCAGAGCGTAAACAACTTCCAGTTGACACACTGAACGTTCTGACTATCTCGTTAAGGCTGCCCTGTCCCTGCTGCTTACTTCCGTGGTCACGTCGTTGCTGCCTCATTCCGATTTCCTAGTAGTTCCTGAGTTTCCTGCCTCGTTTCGGTGTATGTAGCTGCAGTTTCTTCCTGTGTCTTCTTCTTCTTCTTGTTCCGATGATCACTGGGAAATCACTGGTGGCACACTGACGATCTGTGTTAGATACGAGTTCCTCTCATTTGTTCCTCCCCGACGCGATGTGGCTTCCGATTGTCACCTCTTTCCACCCTAGTTTCTTTCGTCTCCCTCACTAACCCAGCTCCTAGATAAGTAGTTTGTGTTTGTAATGTAAATGTAAATATAAAAAATATAAAACAAAAATTACAATGTAAAATATTAATTAAAATAAATCGCTTTCATCTATATTGTGCTCTCCGTGTCATCCGGATTCGACCAACGGATCTCGCTCGGATTCGAGGCCACACGCCATCACGGTGCTGTCGTGTTACCAACACCCCTTTTTCCCATTTTGGGAATCCTCTAGTATACAAATATCCGCATGAAATCATCCCGGTTCATCCATAATTAAGAATATTTCTGAAATTTTCTGAAATTTGCATTACAATTTCTTAAAGTTTTTAATAAAATTTTACTAAATGTATTTTTTTATTTTTGAATGAAAATTAATGTATCTGTAGGTGTTTCATTTTTCTAACCTATTAATAACTAAGTTCAAAATATGTCGTTTTAGTAAGGTCATTTGAAAAGGAACCGGAAAAAAATACATTGAGTGAAATTTACTTCAAAAGAGGATGGCAAAAATCTTACATGCATATCGCTTATATTATCCCTTTCCTTCTATCTATCATATAACCAAATAGGAATTCTTAAAATACCTTATTATTCTTAAACTAAACCTGAAAAAAACTAATTATTTTTAAAAAATATCTCAAGTCCGAGTAGAACTCAAAATATGGAGTTACATGCAAACTTAGACATATTTAAAAATTAAAGGGTAAGGAGAATTTTTAATACACAGTTTAAAAAAAAATTATAATTTTTCACCAATCAAACATATTACCTATTATATCATCAGCAGGCATAAAATGTGATTTATTTATCAAAAAAATTAGATGTAGAATTAGCAGTGTACAAATTTTCATTAAATTTGGGGAAAACTTGCTGTTGTCACATTATTACAAGTTCAGTGGTTTCAAGAGTAGAGAGGAGAGACGAACTCTTTCCGCATGTTTTCAGTGTAGTTTTTCAGTTGAAAATAATTTATTACATCGTAATCGTTCAGTTAAGTGAATGCAAAAAATACGATTGTTTTTTTTTAACTACTCTCCTATACATTGAAATAGACTATAAATTTATTTTCACGTAACTCCATCGAATGGGACGCTGTGGTTGTTTTTTAAAATATGATCTAAAATATCTAACAATATTATTTTTTTCGGTAACAATATTATATACATAGCAAGATATCAGACTTTAAGACGTTTCGAAGCCTCTTTGCACCCCACTGCCCTACTCATCTATTTTTTAAAAAAGTATAATAAAACCTAAAAAATTAGCATTATAGCATTTAGTAACTATTTCAATTCAAAATTATTTCGACAAAATTGCATAAAAAAATAAAAATATATTGTTTTCCTTAAGAGATGATTAAGTTATTTGTCTTACGTTGTGAAAGACATATAAACAGGAAAAAATAAAACAAACATTTATAAATATTTCTTATATCCTCTATCTAACCAAGTGTGTATTGAACTCTCGCAGAGAGAGTGTTGCTCGTGAGAGGGATATTTTCCTCAAATTGCTAATCTAGTTTCCTTTATTATAATCGCAAAAACTCAATCTAATTTCCTTTATTTGTTTTTAAATCATAGAATTCATTCAAATAAACATTAAAAAATACGGACCGACTAATCGATATTCGTTGATCACTCTGAAACCATCCATTAGTTTTTATACAAAATGCAATTAAACGGACAGGTAAACTGTAATTCCAAAATTGTATTACGTTGGCTACTAAGCTTTAAATCCCAATTTAAAAATGGCATAAAGAATGAATAAGGTTTATCAACCATCTCTGCTGGTTTATCAAATGGCTCTGATTAATTGATATTCAGATGGCGTAGTATGTGGTGATTAACGTGATGACTAACAGACGCAAGTTCAAATTCTATAATCGTTGACGATATATTTTATCTAGTAATGGAGAATATATAGTTTTGTAGCAGTTGTAGTAGGTGGTCTATTAGTATAGCTGCAGTATCTGGCCTAGTCAAGGTCATGTCAAGGAGAAAATATACTCAATTCTGTTGACTACATAATGTTTTAGCTTATAGATTTAAGTGAAAGCAATTACTGTAGATCACTCATTTCTGCATTTACTGTAGATCACTCGGAAGTAACTCTACATGAATGACGTCTTGATACAGCTATTATTCGTGTATCCAGTTCAGGTTGATACACGAATAACTAGCAGTTCAATATCCAATTCTGGTTTTGGTACTGGACCCCCTGTTTATTTTTAGTAGGCCATTGGTGTTAGCAGATGTGATTAATATAGGTATTATCATCAAATCTCATCATCAGTTATTGCTTCAGTCAATCGAAGTTACATTTTAATGAGAATCATTTTTATCAAACTTCCACAGCGTACGAGTTTATACTCGATGTAGATTTAATCGTCAACGTCGATTTTGGTTTTCACTGTGTTTACTCAAGCGTAATTTTGTTTATTTATACTTTATTATGAAATATTCTTTAACTTCGGAAAACCTTTCCCGAAAATTCCAAATTCATGCTCAGAATTGTATTATTTAATTCAACATTTTGAACTTATTTGTAGTCATTTTCCAAGTTTTTTTTTAAATTAATCTACTGATATTTACACCTTCACTCTTATGGATACCTAAAGGATCACATAATAAGTTAAAAATTTTTATATCTTGATGCAAACACAACCTTTTAAAATATTAATACATTTTCACATCTTTTTTATCGTGAAGATGATATTAAGGCATTGTGAATTAAACATTATTTAATGTAAATAACCGCCTCGGGACCTTTTTATGTCAACTCTAGTACATCAATTTTCAGCCCTTTGTTATAAAATCTAAGCAAATTTCATTAATCACACGAATTTCTAGATTATTTCATATTTGTGGATTGTTTCAATAAACTAATAATTTAACGTAACACCAATAATAAAATAGTAAGTATGTGACGTGATTTTGGTAGCCAAGTAACGTCGCCGAAATAAAAAATTATGTGACCTGGCGTGTTGCCCCATCTTGTTAAAATACATGTTTTTTAGATAAAGAATCATCCAATTCGTATCAAAATAGCGTAATATTTTGTTTGTACCATTCTCTACTGACAATAATAGTATTACCTGTAGTACTTTGGAAAAAATAATCCCAATGATGGTATCCGAATAAAATGCACACATTATGTTTATTTCCTTGAATTCAATAAAAAAAATAACCACGTGCTAAATACAATATAAAATTTTAAATAAATTTGTGTTTATTGTAGATAAAACGTGATACAATGTGAGTATCGAATGACTTTTGGGGACCACCAACATGACGGCATGCAGTGATAAGTTACATTCGCGCGCCATATCATCCAGCGTACTTTAGTTTGACCTGTGACTGTTGATCTGTTACCTCATCTATGTGTAAATTTTTGTCTTATCGAAATTGGACTTGCAACCATTTTTTAGCAACATTACCTAGTACGAGTGCTAAAAGAAACTATAAAGGCTAAAAAATTATTAACAGACATGGACCAGCCGCAAAATTACGTTAAGATTATAAATAAGAGAAAAAAACAAAAATTAAACACGAGATAAAGTGAAATTGTGAAGTGTTGTTGGGTTGAAGGTTTTATTTTCCCGATTTTCGATGAAACGGAAAATGGTCTTCACAAAAGTTATAGTTAGTACAAAGTTTTCAACTATCATTTAAGGCATTTTAAACTAAATTCAAATTTTTAGACAAAATGAGGAAAAACGATTTTCCGGTTATTTATTTTTTTATCGTAAAAATTATTTAATATATATAAAATTTTTTTCTTTGCATTGAATAAGCCCAATATTTTTTGAATTTCGGAAACAAGTATTTTTCGAGATATTCACAGTTTCTTAAAACAATACCAAAATCTTCCACGAAAAACTTTATTGGTGTTTCTTTTTTCAATATTCAGCAAGGACTCATTTAACCGTTGAAATATCTACTTCTAATCTAGGTTGTTGGTTTATTTTTTCACGAAATCGTTTAAAATTGAAAAGCACCAAAAATTACGTTTAGAATTAAGAATTGTTTATGATCTTAAACTTATTTATAATTTCTTTTATTAAGGGATTAAAGTTCAATGACAGAATTTAGTTCTGTGTATTATTACTAAAGTTGAATGAATTAATAAAAAATATTTTATTTGTGCATATAAATGTGGTGGAAAAAATTACTAAATTGCAAATTTATTAATTCATATTAGATAGGTACTTGGAATAGGTTTAAGCCCACCTAAAGTGGACGGAGGGGAGGGGGTGGTATAAGAGGGGCGGGCCAAAATTTAAAGTTTTACAATACAAAATCGATATATAAGAATGAAAGTATCATTAAATGTATAGTTTACATTCAGGCCGTTTAATAAGAATCTTTCAATAGGCTTTCTTTTCACAAACTTTAAAAACAACTTCAGGTCTTGCAGAAGAAGGGAAAATATTTTGTTCGTTTCCCCGTATAATTTCAGGGCGGGCAGGTGGATGGAATCATTGAGTTTCCATCATACTGATTATTAGCTAAGGTTACAGGAGTATTTTATTACACATTATATTTTCCCGAACTCTTGCCCCAGACTTTAATTTTTTTCACGCGCTACCTGCTATTTACGTCACAAAATATCCTTAATCTTACATTTATCAAGTTTTGTTCAAAAAAGCATTACGCATATTTAACAAAATATGACATCTGCAATTATTGGTACAGTTTTCCTAATACCTTTGCCTAGATATCTAAAAACTCGATTTTTTTTCATAATCATAGGATCAGTAGTCATTGTTTTACATGTGTCTTAGTATATAACATGGTAATAGAATCTTGAGGTACACCAGATAGGAGTTAACACAAAAATAAAATATGGATAAAAAACCTTTTTTAAATGAAATAGTTTATTTTACAATTGACGTAGCACTAAAAGTTTGAAAATGATTGTGGGTCAAAAATATGGGAAGTATTATTCAGATTAAAATAAAATCGTAACGTATACTTAGGGAAATCCCGTCGGATTTCTAAACGAGTACAGTGCTTTTCCCACTCTTTTTGAGCTGTTGGTATCTAAAAATTAATAAAAATTTAGATGTAGATTATATAAAGATTGTATATTTGTAAAGTCACCAGCACCGTAAAAAATAGAAAATTTATGAAAGGGTGTAAAAGAATTTCACACTATTTACGTTGCTGTTTAATTTAAAAATATTACACATGTACTTATTAAACTTGTTGCAATTGTATTATAAATATTGTTACAATTACCAAAGGTTTTTGAAAAACTTTATAAAGATGAGACTTCATTTTCATAATGATTTCAGCATTTATGTTGCGTACGTAAAAATGACAGTCATAAAACGTAAAATTAAAAAAAAATGTTACATGTGCAACTTTTGTTACTTTAGTCGGTTGATTAAAAACTTGGTAGAAATGTTACTTCTTTTTATATATTTATTTGGAAACTAAGTTACGTTGACTTTGGCCGAGAAATTCTCATATGGCATCACGTACCATTGGATCGAGCATTCAAATTGGGCGATGTTGTTATTCGCAATAAGCAAAATAAACAACAACTACATAATTTGCAAAGTTCTGCATTTGGTTCACGTGACAAGAAAATATAGAAGGATTTCTAATTGTATTCTTGACGTAGGTACATCTCTTACTCGAGTCTTTTTTTAATTTTTGGAGAAAATAGTATAAGGAAAGTTTGAAAATTATTAAATGCAGTTGTTTTCAAACATAATATACTCTTGAGCATCTCTCTACCTAGTTTCTTTAATACAAGCATTAACGCTCCTCGATTACTTTTTTCTTTTGAACTAATTATTAAAACGAAATTTTTTTTATTTTATTCTGAAAACTTAGTTCATTCTGAAAACATAGTAAATTCATCAAAAAACTCACACGTATCAACTATTTCCATATGCTATAAAAAATGTTTGACAGACGATGACTAATATTCGTTATGGGTAATTAAAACAAACTGTCCAAAACTATATTTATTATATATATATATACATATATATATATATATATATATATATATATATATATATATATATTTTATATATATTTCTGCACCACAAAAATATAACACTAGTTAATAGATCTACCACTGTAGCGACGGTACGTGGGATGAAACTGGAAGAGTTACATATTTGGAGTATACATTGGAAATCACAGATTTTAATCATTTTCTTTTACAATCGATTATTTTGACATTATAATCTAGAGCAATGAAATGACGTTATATTCAATAAACACGTCATACTCAAATAAAATGAAATAACATGGTCTCAAGTTGGTGAATAAAAGAGATAGAAGTCTAAAAAAGCAGAATTACAAAAAAATACATTATAACCAAGAGACAACTTTTAGGATTATTTTAGAGATGAAATTTATTGTTAAATAATATGTTTCAATGGCGATAAGATAAAAAAATATCGACACCCGGCTGTGAACTCGAATCGGCAGGCTGAAAGCTCACGACCTCTCAGACATGCGTTGATACTCTGACGAAATGGATAATTTATGATATGCGAGTTGTTCTCGAAATTCTTACTAACTTATTTTGGAAACTAAACCTCTTTACTTAAAATCTTCTACTTTCTTTTGAAAATGGGAAATTTCTCTGCGATATATTTAAGAACGGTTAAAATTGGTAGTTTCCAAACTCCGTAATCTCCTTCTTAGTAGAAAATAAAAATAGACATAGACTTACCTATATCCCCTTTCTTCTTTATAATCTATATTCCCTTGGTAGGGCAGTTTATTTTCAAATATGGGTAATGGACCAACAGCCAGCTTACGTATTTTAACTGCTTTTTATTTTCACACTCTTTAATAGATTCTGATGTGGTTTTTTTCTTGGAAGTAGGGTTACTTATTTCAGCTCAAATCTATTATTTACTCTCACATTGCGCCAAGAAAGACAAAGGAATTTGCTTTTGCTTCATGATAAATGCGCCATATATTAAATTGATTACGTCATTAAATGCATAATTATGTGTATTTTTAAAATAAACATTATTTGGAATGAAATTAACAAACGCGGGCAATATTGTTTTACTTATAATATTAATTTATACAGTTGCAAAGTAATTTCTGCAGGTTTTGTACGAACTAGTGACAGTTCAAAGCGTAATCGAATTGTGAAATATGAACTAATAGCTTAATTAGAGATTTGTAATTTTTTCCTGAACGACTACGAAGCTTGTATCGTTTGGCAGATACGCAAATAACACAACGTCAAACCCATCCAATAACACAACGTCAACCAGTGCGCTATTTTTTGTAATTAAGAACAGATCAGAAAAAATAAAGAGCTGAATGAAAAACATTTTTAAATTCTAATTCATAAGTGGCCACCACCGCGTAAAGATAAAAGGAGCACCGGAGCAGAACCAATATTTCACAGAGTTATTAGTAAATACTACTATCAAATCAACCTTGATTAAGTTCTTAATGTGTCTAGTGCCAACGAAGGCTCTCATTCTGAGGATATCATATTTTTCAAACATACCTGAATACTTTATTTAATTGAAAAGATGATATTTCGCAGTCAGTACCTGTACTTGAAATAAAATACCGACCGAGTACGAGTCTTACTCACGTTACGGGGATCTCGTACACATTTAGGCTCTTGCAAACATATAAACTTATAAAATTACTATTAAACTATTTACAAGTATAATTTTTTTACAATGTAAATATAATAACTAATAAAAAAGGAAGTCTCTATTCCTGCACCATTTTGAATATAAAATTTAAAATTATGAATAATGTGTTTTTATATTTCTCATAATAAGATCTTGCAAATGATACACAACATGATATACAGAATTTAAAAACGAATCGAAAATCTTTATTTATCCTCTTTCTTACATTAAAAAATTACTGATGCAAAATATATGGGTTAAAAATAAGTATTACTACGTCCATTAAATACACAAATTTGAAGTTATTGTTTTGAAGTTATCCTGAAAAAATCGGCTGTGAATGTAGGAGAACGTAAATATATAGCCAACTATGTCGCAAAAGGCGTAAAAAAAGAGGTATATTTAAAAAGTATAACATATATAATCATTGCTATAATTTTGCTACAACCTTTACGAAGACTTTTAAAGATTCTTAATTTTTTCTAATTATAGATTGAGCAATTTCGGCAATGGGAAAGGGGGGCAGGTATATATTTTTTGTATATTTTTCGGTATATTGCATGTCCAAAATTATAAGATGCAATATCCACAATTATAAAACATAAATTTTTGAGACTCTTATAGCTGACCCTTGTGAATGATACGGAAATTTAAAAAAATTAATTCAGCGTACTTGATATGCCCCCCTCGGCTCCAAAAGTTTCCAAATGCATATTTTTAATAATTATGCTATCGATATATGGGCAGGTTAGTATGTTTAATTTTAAGTTCCCGCGTCAAGCGGTTTCTGACAGCTGTGACGGACGGACGCACACCTAAGTCAACTTTTAAGGGTAAGTCAACTTATCCTTTTGAGGTGCGGAATCTTAAAAAGCTTGTCTAAATTATTATGATTTCTCTGGCAAAAAAGTAACACACTATTTATCAATCTCTGTCTATAAGTATAAACACAAGAAAATAATTTCGACGAAAATGTCAATTATTACATTTCATATATTAATCGATAGGTATGTACTCGGTGTGTTTACGTGTATAAACAATTAAAGCACGATCTGAACCGTAGTCGAATTACAACTGTAATATATATGTAAGTAATAATAGATATTAAAAAATAAGGCAATACTTAATTTTAAACATACCTGCCATCAGCATACAGTTACCAAAAGCGATAGCTGTTACATGTTTCTCTAGAATGGAGACAGTTAAACTTGGGAATTATCTGATTAAATTATTCCCATGTAAACATGTTGTAGAAGTGTACCTCCTTTATATGACCCTAAAAAAATTATGTTTAATATCAAACTATACAAATTAGTTTATAAGCAATTTTAACATGTTACCGTAAATGAAAGAAAAACACTTAAATTATGATTACACAAATGCGAATCCTTGACCTCTCACGTTGAACACTAGCGGTTGCACATATCGTAATAACGATATCGACTTTTTATCTAAAGAAATAAATAAAATATTTTTATATTTACACTAAAAAACAGTTCACTACAAAATATAGTAAAATTGTTTTAATTAGTAATTTCCAAGTTAACAGAAAATATTGCGTAGTTACAAACACAGACGGAGTAAATATAGATCCCTATTACTATAGATATATAAAAAATAGGCAAATAAAAAAACCGATACAAGAAACAAATGTAATTATTATTAAAATACAAACATTCACAATTCAAATATTTCCAATCTCCATTTCTTCCTCCCGTCTCATAAACACACGCCCCGTTTGTTCGGTCTTTTTCCCGCCGGACATTTCTTTGATGTACCCATAAAATATTTTAGGATTTTATGAGAATAGTTACCAGTTTCTGTCGCATTAAAATTAGAATTCATCGAAGGAAAGTCTTGCGCTGCGGTAAACGCTAGCATCAAAAGCAGCAAACAGATAGAAACACAAAAACGCTTGAAAGACGACATGACGCGAAGCCGAATTCTATAGAACTAATTAAAATTCATTAAAAACGATATTTTCAAAGCGATGAAATCAACAAACAAAACATTGAAAGTTGTGGATAAGAGAAATATCTCTGTTTAAAAATATAATGTTTAAATTACCATAGTATCTGGCTGTTTATAGTAATCATGCCTTATAATTTTTGGCAATTAATAGAGTGACAATGTCAATAATAGAGTTAATAATGTCAAGGTCGTATCTGACAAATATGGAAGTACATAAACTAATTAATTATGTTTAATAATATTATTGTTTCAAAAAAACATTATACATATGATTAAAGTTTCCCAGGCAGGATGCCAAATTTATCAGGTTTCGGTGTTCTTCCGATAAATTTAGATTAATTACGTCTTGAGGTCAATATGTTTTAAAGGATACTGAGATGCAAATTTATACATTCTTTGACACTTATTATAAACTATTGGAATTGCTCACCTTACAATCCTAGTGGCGTTGACTTTTCGCGTGTACAAATTATATTGCACAAATTATAATCGGTGGTAATCCAAGGCACTTGCTCAACTCTAATTACAATTATTACAAATATTTTAATGTTAATTTCAAAACATAGCTCGTTTGAGTTCATTGCGTAGTAGAAAACGCCACGTTATAAAATATAGTTTGACCGTAACTGTATATACTGCATGACTGTAAATAAGCCTAGAAGCAAATTTACTTCCTCAAAATTAATGTAAAATAATTGATAAGAAATGATTAATTTATTTTTTTATCCTCAAGTTTTGTTTTCATCAGGATTATCTATTAAAATTTGGAAGATATTATTTTTAGGAGGCACGGCTTCATCAAATGCATATACGACAATAACAACTTTAACGGATAAAAAGATAAAGTTAACTTCTACTCTATCCTGGCATTAGTAAAACACGTATATATTCGTTTTCTGTTTTCTAGGGTTCTGTACCTCAAAAGGAAAATGGAACCCTTTTAAGATTACTCATGTGTCTCTTGGTCCGTCCGTCAAAACAATTTTTTCTCAGAAACTACTTGAGGTAGAAACTTGAAATTTGGCGTAGAGATAAAACATAATATCCCACAAATATCTCAATGAATTCAAAAATACTCGTTTTAAAATTATGAAGGCTGTATACTCGATTTTTTTAATTTCATATGTATTGTAGAGATTTTGTAAAATGGTTATTTTTAAGGCTCTGAAAATATTTTTTGTAATTTTAAATATTACATCATCAGGAATATACGGAAAATTATGCAAAAAAACTTGATCTACCTCCCTTATTTCCAAAACTACAAAACCTAAAATTATGAAAAAAAGTTTTTTTGGAAGCTCACGTAAACATTGAAACAAAACTATAGCGATGTTTCTAGATATTATAATTGTAACGTATTTTTAACGTACCATGTTTTTTCGTCTATGAAATATAGTAAGTAAGCAATATATTTATTTCTTTCTATATTGAAAGCCGATTTTCTAAGAAACCATGCAATGCAACACTTTGACATATGGCATAGTGATACGTCTTATTAACCTATATATTTTAACTTACATATTTTCGGATCTTAGCTTTTGATTATTCTGATAAATAATACCGATACTGCGGTTAAAATTGCACGTTGCCTTCTTTTTGGGGATGACATGAAGATTTTCTCAGCTAATAGAATTATCAGATTGCAAGTTGACGCAGCATGATAATGATGCTGTTATCAAGTGAAGCGTTACGAAGATCTGAAACCCAATTCAAGAAAATGCTCTGTGACGCCGAGCCTCGCCGACTACGGCCGAGCGCTCGCTCTTTTCGACTATGAATGCATCATTGGCAGGACGCCCTTATGCGGGCGTATTGAAGTCGTTAACTCGTCTAGACTTAAATTTGATTCAACCATGTTTTTCGTGTTCATTTGGCGGATGCAGCAAAAAAGCCATTCAGGAGGAATTGTATTTGTGTTGCGCAAAGCTAGAGACTTTCTATGTATTTCCTCAATTAATCTGTTAAATATGAGTCTAGTGCGAAGCTAGTTAGAAGCCAATTATATCGTTTGATTCCCTGCATAAATATAAATACGGCCTGATGGATATAATTTAAGGTGTAAAAAAAATTCTTCTATGTTTATGCATAAGACAATGTGGTCACTTCCCCTTTCTTTTTCCCACCGATTTTCTTTTAGATATATTTTTTGTCCTACATTGTAAGACAGAAGAGAAGTTCTTTCATTAAATTGATTTTCCAATTGTGAAATAGATAAATGTAATCTCCTAAATTATTGATAAAACTCTCTACCTTAGTACCTGATAACTACTTGTGCTCGCGTAGTCATAATCTTTTTGCTATACCAGCATCTAGAAAGCGGTTACATCGAAATTCTCCAATTCTTCATGGTAAACAATTGCTCAACTGCCTGATCGCGGTTGCACCAGAGTGCAAGTCGCGCTCTATGTGATGAGTGAGAGTACGTTCGTTGAAATATGTCATCCTTATGTGTTGTGATTTTACTAAACTTAATTAATTGTTCTGATATCGTTACTGAAACGCAAAGGTGCAAAAATAATTTATATTTTTGTAAATGAATAAATATTTCGTATCAGTTAATTGATTTTAAGTATTCATATGAGAATTAAAGAGGTTGACATATATAACGTGGGACACAATTAGAAAGTGCATGTTATCAAAAATATAAAAATATATTTTTTCAAAATTTTAAATAGCTTATTTAAAAAGAAATTGACAAAATATTCGAAAATAATACATCGCCATATTTCCCTCTCATCCTCTCAAACTTATGTTACTAGAAGTCCCTACGGTGCACCACGCCATCAAAGGCCGTATTCATTGTGGTCTGTTTAATGCGTCACGGTGACGACATAGTTACATAATTTCAGTGGCGAACGAGCGGAGTTGGCTTTTGAATATTTGTTTTCCAAGTTGGTAACATTATGTTTAAAAGTAACAAGATTGTTTAGTGCTGGATTCTGAAAATTTAATTAAAGAGATTTTAAAAAAATGCGGAATAAAAAATAAATTGTGCGATAGAAAAATAATTAAGAATACTTCATACCTTTCAATTATCAAAACACTTATACTTCCATAATTGCTGCAAATATAAATTTCCGGTACTATAGTGAGAATTAAAATGCAATATATTAAAATAAGAGCTTACATGCTTATATGCCCCTCGACGTCTCTTTGACTGGGCGTTATCAGCTGAAGTTCACATGAATTCAGTTGACTTGGCTGAATTCGATGGGAACGTAGCTGCTATCGTATGAAGCACTATGCAGACTATAGAGTCAATAGACGCAAGTCCTTCAGTGCGCCAACCCCTACTTGATTTGAAATTCAGCTCAAATTGCGTTCCGGCTGCAATAATCCTCTCTATGCTCCTATTCCTGGAGAGAAATGTTCCTTTCTACCTACCTATCCAATCTTTATTCTTGACGCGTTTTATTTTATGTGGTTTTTTTGCACCAAAATGTCTTTGGTCGATACATGTAACCGGGGAAATTTTGTAAATTAATTAGCTCATATTCTCTCTGCGGTATTATTTATGGGTCTATTATTATCTGCGGTATTATTATTTTTTAAATTAATTTGCTCTTATTCTCTCTGCGGTATTATTTATGGGTCTATTATTATCTGCGGTATTATTATTTTTTAAATTAATTTGCTCTTATTCTCTCTGCGGTATTATTTATGGGTCTATTATTATCTGCGGTATTATTATTTTTTAAATTAATTTGCTCTTATTCTCTCTGCGGTATTATTTATGGGTCTATTATTATCTGCGGTATTATTATTTTTTAAATTAATTTGCTCTTATTCTCTCTGCGGTATTATTTATGGGTCTATTATTATCTGCGGTATTATTATTTTTTAAATTAATTTGCTCTTATTCTCTCTGCGGTATTATTTATGGGTCTATTATTATCTGCGGTATTATTATTTTTTAAATTAATTTGCTCATATTCTCTCTGCGGTATTATTTATGGGTACTATTATTATCTGCGGTATTATTATTTTTTTCACATATTTTCTTTGAAAAATAAGTAGCAACGTAACTATTTTTAAACTTGTTTTGTATTTATTGGCCGTAATAGATTAGTTTGTTAGCAATAAGTCTACGTATTTGACTTTCAAAGTTTTCAACACATAATTTTTTTATTAATTAATAAATATTTCGCAAACCTCACTCGAGTGCGAGTATTTAAATTTGGCATTGCTACATTTTTGAACAAAAGCTACGCTGGCTATTAGTGATGCCAAGCTTCTGAATTTTGAATATACATGGACTTGACAGAACGGTTGGTGAGTACTAAAATATCAATTCCGGGTTTAATATAAATACCAATATATACAAATCATACTATAATTTAAAGTAAACCCTTAACAATCTTTATACCTTTTCAACGCAACAAAAACAGTGCGATCAACCGATAATATAACAATAATAGTTACTGATGTCTCATGAATTATATAACAAGTGTTCATGATGTTCTGTTCGCGTGTTAGAGTTATTTATCCGCTGTAGTCATTCCTATAAAGAGACATACAATTAAAGTGAACTTAAAAATGACTTATTACACACTTTTTTCAGGGAACAAGATAATTCGCTGTCTTGTTTCAAAAACTCAAACACGTTTAAGAAAATTTATGGTTCTCTAAATCAAGTCAGTAGTTATCAATATAATCACTGAGTCAAAAGCTTGACTGAGTTTTATTCATAACCAGCTATTATACATACAAAAGTATTGATACGGAGATCGCTAATAAAGTATTGAGACTTCTTAGTTTAAACATGATCTATTATTCTAAAAAATCCTTAATGGGCGTTAAGCAAAATAAAGTAAATGCGATTGTCGATAAATTTCATTAATTCTTCAGAGGTTGTAGCTGTCTCACAGCTACGTGCATGGCCTTAATTTCGATAATTCCCCATATAAAGTAAAATAAACAAATCGGTAATTATGATTCTTGTTCTACCATAGTTCTCATAAGTATTCTCAGCAAGTATCTTGTAATGGTCACCTTATATGAATTATAATAATATGCAAAAATATCGTAGTAGTGATGCGAATAAATTACTCACCTAACTTAGTCATAGTATCGATCAAATACTTTTTTTTTCAAAATGTGAAGTATGCAATTGTCTTTTCAAGCATATGCGTAACTTAAAATAAGATACAATTTAATTAACGCTGCGTACTCGCGTCTTTTTTGTTTAATGAACCATTCTCATTAATTTTAAAAGCAGCCTTCCACAATAAAGAAACGATGTTTTAGTGCACTTCCAGCTAAAGGAAAACTCTGTAATATTTCTGTAATAACCCAACATCCGCATTTCCTAAACGTGTACGTAGGAAGTATTGATAGCGTGGAATCTATCATCGGAGATGGACGAATTGTAATATGTTACGTGTAAATTCGCCAACACGTGCGCTCTCTTCTTGAAGCTAAGAAGACGTTAACGCTACGCCAAGGTTGTGCAGGACAGTAAATAATGTTAGATGGCACATTTTGAAATGTCTTTAGCAAGTTTGATACCTAATATGTATTATATATAGATCGATAGATATAACTAGTAAAAGTGTGTTGAATAATAAATACATATTTACTACCACATTCTCGACAAAACAATTTGAAGCCCGTAAAATAAATTATTTTTTACCTCATTAAAATAAACTTAGAAAATCATTATTGTCAATATTTGAAGACCTTCTGCGTATGAATGCATTTTTGATGTCGGGATAGCCCCTACTACGTAGTGTAAAAGGTTGTATGTTGTCGTGAATTTATACACAATGTCACAATTTTTTTAAGTGGCATACTTCAACTGTATTGTGAAACCCATTTAGTTTCAATTAATATACGAAAATGATAGACAAACATTTTTTTAGATCTTTGCCTATTATAATAAATTTCATACAAATATGAAGCATCAGCAGGTAAAATATAATTTAAAATATATGTAAAATATCATTTAAAGTAAAATAAAATATACGTAAAGCATAATGTAAAATATAATTTTTTTGCCAGAGGTGAATCCACAAATATGTAAACCTACACATTTTATAAAATTGTAAGTTAGTGATGTATGCACCCGAAGGAAACAGAAAAATGGTTATCGGTGAACGACACGCAAACTACTCAGAAGAAATTAAATATATATATATATATATATATATATATATATATATATATATATATTTGAATGTTTGTTTAACCAGTCATCATTAAGAACTGATAAAGGATTTATATAAAACTGTTTTATTAAAAATTCTTTACTACATCACGTAGTTTAATTTAATTGTGAATACTGAATTTCTACAAAATTACCGCCAAATATGTTCAATAAAAAATTCTGTATTTCTTTTGATTCTACTTGAATTATTATTTTCATTATTACTAGATATTGCGCTATTGACAATTACTAGATATAGCGTTATAATGTGTACTGTTGATAGATGCAAAATACAAATTTCACTTTTTGAACGTTTGCCTGTTTGATTCTTTATTTGAGTAAAATGCAGAACTAATGAATCGAAATAAATAGGTATATCGCTGCATTTAATCTTGGACTTTGGAATAAAACTTATGGTAATTTCGTTTCCATTAAATATTCTATGTGGGACTTGAAATTAAATTGATAGGGATAACGCCATTAAATCGGGTACAACAGAATTAAGAACGGATGAATAGAAATGATCGATGGTGGATCGCAACGATAAGCATAAAGTTTGAGACAAACCATTGTTATTGATAAAAATCTCCACTACGTTACTTAAAAATCCACGCGCGCAAGCCCCGGGTTTGTACAAATTATCCATGTAACATCATTGAGACGAAAACAACCATTTAATTACGGCAGCCTGGATCGAACACGATAATTGTCAGCTGGAGGTAGTCCTAATATAAGCTTATATTAATTAGTCATTAGGTAAATATATCCCACGGGACGAGGCTTTCAAAACTGATATATTCTAGAGAAAATCCATATTCTTTTTCGTAGTGCCTCTCGTCTTGTAATTGAAATAGGGAAAATATTCTGTTGCTGCCTTGCATTTGTGAGAATATTTTAATACGCATGATGAAGGTTATAATGTTGAATTCGTATAATAATGTGACACTAAATAGTTTTCCTTGTACGATTGAAGTACTCTGTTTCCATTCACTGGCTGGACAATTCCTTATAATTATGAAATAGTTCACCAAAATTTGCTCCACGAGAATTGTTACTCGTAAAAAATCACTCAAAATTTGTGTTATCTACTTACAGTCTAACACAGTACACTGGAGACACGTAATGAGTGACAGCGCGATTTGCATGCTGATTAAGTTGTTCACGAAAATATTTCTAAAAAAAATTCAAATTTTAGTTTCAGTGAGACGAAAAGTAATTGCTTTGAGTGGTCTTATAAATAATTTTCGCAAATATATGGAAATTTTGTCGCCATCTAAGTTATTGTAATTTTGCTATATTTTGTGGTGTGTGTGTGTGTGTGTGTATGTACGTATACGCGTGTACGTGCACGCGCACGCACGCGCGTATAGGCGTGTACGCGCACGGGCAATAGATAATTAAGAACTAAAACTCTAGTAAAATCGTGTATTAGCGAACGATTATCATTATGCAGGCAGTAAATTAATATTTACTATTTTAAATTTATTTCTTTTTGGCATTTCTTTGTTAAATACAAGACAAGAAACAAATTAGAGTTAAATTACAGTTTCCTGCATAAAGTCAATTTTGACGTAAACTTGGTAAAAAACGGCAAATTTATTAGTCCACCAGATTGTAGTTCTTAAAAGAAAATTAATTTAAACAACAAATTATGATCACATTAATATTCCAAAAAGTACCCCATCGCTCCCTTTCATGCTCCTTTGAAATCTAATTTTGAGTATAATTTTTGAATAATAATTTCTTAATAATTTTAAGTACCATTCGGCCCTCGGCCGATTTAGTGGCCCCCTCCCACACACACAGTGCTCAATCCGCAATAGCGTGACGTTATCCATTTTTTTGTGTCTAATTAACACGAATAATTATATCTAAACACAAAATCAGCACAAATCTTAAGGTTACAGCGATGTCGACAAATATCCTTGCACGTACATACATTTCCTCCGTCCTAATAAGATTTTTGACCTATTGCTCAGTTAAAATACTGTAGCTACACTCACCTACCAAACAGCGACGGCCACGTATTGTGAAGAGCAGAAGAAAATTTTAAATAATAAAAAATAAGACAATTCCTGAAGAAAAGAAACCGAGGACAAAGTCACTCAGAAGAACGCAGTAACGAATGGCTGCGGTGCTCGCCTCAAAATTAATTCAAATAAAGCAAGGCCTATGCCGTACGGAGAGATTATTTCATTCAAAAACACAAGTCTCATCGAAGTTTATTTAAATATTTTTGTCATTTCTACAAACAAACCAATGTTCCTCCTCTATAAATGGAAATTTAAATTTAAAAATAAGTATCTTTTCTCAGTTTTTTGCAATTTCCCACAGAACATTGTATAAAAATTGTAAAATAAAATAATGAAAGTTGGTTATTAATATCGTAATTATTATTTTTCTCCGCCATTTAGCGCCAAGTACGTTCAAATGCTTTTTAAAATTTTTAAAACTATCTTTTGGACGAGATATTAATTTTTATGGGTAAAATTTTAATTTTCAATTAAATTTATTCACAAGAATCAAACGACTGAATACATACATTGATGTAAAAATAAGTAAAGGTTTATAAAAAATGTCGAACAAAACTGGCCATAGAAACATTTATGTTTAAGCCAGATTACCGCCTCATTAGTGAAAATGTACACTATAGGTAAATATATTCTTAACGGGTATCAAATAGTTATTCCCATTTCCAGATCCATTAAGGCATGAGAGTTTTGATTTAAGACATGAAAGTGGTCAAATATTAAAATACATAATTAATACGTAAAAAAACTGTCAAGTATGAGATAAACTCGCATTACAAGGGTACCGTACACAAACAAATAATCGTACATAATATTCCAATTAAACTATATATATAACATTTTAATTTTTTGGAATGAAATAATATTGTCTATTACACCTTCCATAGGAGCATGTTTAAAAAAAATATATGATATAACTATGAACTTAGGATTTTGATTTTTTCGTTTACTTATGCTGTTGACAGGAAATATACTATAAGTATAGATTTATTTGCGAGTGTCGAAATATGGGGCATAAATGTTCGTATTTTTAAAGCGTTTCTTGACCGTGATGAATGAGAAGCTTGACTTTTTACAGCCCAAATGGGCCAAACATCTATGTATTTGAAATTCATTTCAACTTGATACCTTCACGCGTTCCTGAGAAAAAGGCACTTCACAGATCGACGGACGGGAAACAAAGTAACTTATAAGCTCCCTTTTTTCCTTTTGAGGTACGGAACCCTAAAAATATACCTCAAAACGTTTAATTTACAGAAGACCGAAACTACACAGTAAAGAATATTTTTAAATGTTTAACAAGAACCTTAATTAGAATAAGTTATGTCTTAATTGAAAATGCATACACTACTTAGTTGAAACTAAATATACGAAGGCAGTGTCCAAAATGGATAAAAATAAATGCAGTTACTCACTTTATAAAACAGAATACAAACAAACAATCGATAATTTTAATATTATTTATCGTTATTTCATCATTCCTATAGTTTAATACTTTACATTAAAAAGTTATTTTTTTTTTAATTTTCTGATGTACAGCTGAACTTAGTAGGACTACCTATTAAGTTCAGGTGTGCATATATGTGCGAGTTGCACTTCAAAAGGCATTTTTATGCCTTTAATTATAGATGAAATAAGAATTTACCGTCTCGACAAGTTTCAAAACCAGGGTCTCATTATGACGGAAACTCTGAAAGCCAGTGAAAAGCGATCAGAACCCGTTGCCTTGACTGAATAAAACTAAGGAAATATTTAAAAACCAAATATTAAGAATATCACTTATTCCTGAATCCATGATGAGTTACGCAGCAGTGAGAAAGACGACATCTAATAAAGCATCTAAAAATAATCAAAAGCTCTATATTCCTAAAATTGATTCTAGAGATAAACCCATCGGCTGCATACATCAAAAATGATTTTATTATTTTCGTGTTTTCTTTTTAATTTTTAATGTAATTAATTTCAATCGAACCTTCATGAGCTATGTAAACATTTTACAACTTGAAAATTGACCACAAGTTACGTAAATATTAGCAAAATACGTCAAAAATAAACTTGTAAAAAGTAAATGACAAGTGAGTACGAAAGTATTCGTGTATTGACTTATTTATTAAGGGAAACAAATATAAAATAATTTTCTTTAAAAATACTTGATAAGTTGACTAGTACCACTTCTGTGCCTGACCAGTACCACTGTGTACCTAAGTATTATCTTATATTTTTGTTTTTTTGACCTTTTACAAACATGCGAGTTTATTTTATTTTATATGGTTTAATTTATTGCAGTAAGGGTTCTTAATTTATAAGAGAGTAAAATTAATCTGCATAAAAATCAGATAAAATATTTATGTGTTATGGTCATTAGATAACATAAACAATTATTAAGAAGCAGATATATTTTGAATTAATTTTAACAAAGTTTTACATGTAATTTTTTTTTGCAAATATTACCTGATAACTGTTTACATAACACTACAGAAATTTTAATCAAGTAACCACGTCAATTAAATGATTGTATTACTGACTCTTCTATGAAATAATGATTATATTTATTAATATATAATTATCCAGTTAATAAACGAGAAATTTATGTTTATTACATCAAACTAATGCTACTGAAAATTATTAACGATTACCGGAACTCTCAATACTAATAGGATTTTTGATGTTAACCGCAAAGTGTACATATATAAACGTACAAGGCATCAGCCGGTTATAATATTAGTAATGTAATTAACAGTAATTATTATTGAAATCAGTTCTATGTGCTCATACTTTAAAATAGAAATTGATAAGTTTTATTTTATTCTCAGAGAAAAGATTATAAATATTCTCCGCTGGCGGGATTGTATATTTTATACATGAGACCGACTACTATTTTAAGTTCGTGCAAATTAATTATTCGTTTTAAAAATACGTTACACTTCTCCGGTAAAAGGACTGCATCTATGGAAACTGTCTCTACACTGGCTCTCCCTTGCTGTAACTTATTCCGTTTTCGACCGTGGTAACTTATTTCTTTCTTTGGAAATGTTTCGATGACGTAGTCTCTAATTAATAATTCTTCTAGAATACGAAACCTTCAAAAATCTACAATTAAAAATATAAAACAATGATAAAAATTTACATTGTTTTTATCAAAAATGTTTGATACGTACAGCAATCGGTACTCCAAAGATAATATTCAAGAATTATTTTTCTCCAATGTTTTACATTTAATTTCTGATTTTTTCTGTTCTTAATTTAAAAAATAAACGGTTATTATATATTTTTGTCTTGCGATTTTAATTTTAAAACGATTTAAAAATGTTACAATATTCAATAAATTCAGACATTCATTTCAGCAAATATTTTCTTTAATGTCCAAAAAATAATAAAAGGTATTCGGGTGCTGTTTTAAATAATATTGGCGAACATTAATGTGCTTCTCGATTAAGGAATTGATCAAATCGGGCACAAGATTGCTCGAAGAAAAATCTTCATACCGATAGAAAACAATGCAACTATGTGATCTGCTATGCCGGCTGGGGATAGATGCTTTTCATTGTTTGGCTTGTCGCACTTGCGAGCAGCAAACCAGTCGGCTGTCAACCTCCGAAGATTCGACTCATACCCATTGAAAAATACAGCTACTTTCGCGCATTATTATTGTATGCATATTCGAGTTATCTAAATCGTATCATTCAATCAGCTCATTAATACATAATCAAACTAATATAATAGATATTGACAAATTTCATTATTTAATATCCTGCACAATGGGCATACCTTTAAATATCTTAAAAAGCGTATCGATCACATCGGATGATTACGAAGTCTTGTGGAATTCCTTGTTAGATAAATATAATGATCATAGAATTCCAGCCGGAAAGTATTTGGATAAAATGTGGAACTTCATACCGCTCACTAAAGAGTCGCCTCAAAACCTAATTTTTTTAATATTTTCGATAATTCCGTAAAGACATTGCGAGTATCAGACATCAAAAAATGTATCTAGGTACACTCTATGCCTTATCGCTCGAAAAGCCTGATCCTGACGCGCATAAATTATTTGACCAAGGAGTTGGTCAAAAAACGATGCAAACGTTCGAACAATTAAGAAATTTTTTACAAAACCAAATGAAGCTACTTGAACGTGTGGAATGTTCAAATAAAATAGATACTTCATCTTTTATACCTAAATAACAACTTTATATTATTACAGGTGATTATTTTCGTTTGAAATATTCATTTAGTGATACCGTGTATAGGTACTAAACGATCAATCTTAAACTTTCTCGACCCAGTTGGCTTTATAATTACCTTGTACTTTTATCGCGAAATGTATTTTATTTTATCTTTGGAAACTTAGCATAGGATAGGATGAACAGACCTATCTAAAATAAAAACAAATAGTTAAAATTTATAAACGAACTGAGCGAATTACCTAACTTAAAAATCGAACAGAATACTAATTGAAGAACGAAGCTCACTGCTTATCGCATTCGATCTACTGCTAAAGTATACGTCGCTGTGCAGAGAAACATATATGATATGTGGATAATGATAGTGGCGCGCGTGCCACGCCTACTTATCATCTCTAGTTATATGTTTGTGTATTATTCAATATAAATGGTATAATTAAAGTAACTTATTGGCTGCGTGCGTGACGTCAGCTCCGCCTAGTGACCGCAACTTCCTATGCGCATCAATTTTATTTGTACGCTGTAAGCGTAACGGCTCTGGTAAATGTTTGTATGAATAATATAAAAAAATAATGAAATACATCAACTGTTGATTATATTACATGCATTTTTATATTGTGTTTCTAACAACGTACCAATTGATGAAGAAAAATAAGTATTATACCTGTTGAGTTATATTAGATTGTTTGGCCTGTTATTTATTGTATAATAGAGGAAAATATCTAACTAAATGCTTTTATTAAAGAATAATAATAAGATCTTAGTAGCGTGTACCAAGAATATATAATATCCGTTTGTTTTTAGCTCAACAAAATGAGTACAATAATCAATGTATTATTAATGTTATGAAAATCCAACCACAAACAATATCAGAAGCAATGCATTTACAATAGCTAACCATTTATTTTTTTTTTATCAAATTTTCAATTCGACATTGGAAGTCTGTAAGATTTGAATTTTCTATTTCTTGAAGTATTTTTACAATGTACTACTCAATCATATTTAATATATTATGAAGAAATATTTGTTTTATTATAACCATTCATGTTTGTATGTTTGTTAAATATGTAGTATCTAATTATATATTTCAAGTTAAAATAGAGAAACAAAAATTTCAATATAAAAATGGGGTATTGTTGTGAGTAGTTTTTGTTATCCAATTCATTTTTTATAGCAAAATAGTCGCCATCGAGACCTGTTTTTTTAAATACGTCGTTTTTATGCATATTCTTTCACTAAAAAAATCAAAAATTCGCGTTTATTATTAAGTGCAAAGATTCCATAAGTAAACATAACAATGTACGTAAGAGAATTATATTATTTAAGACAAATATTTGACAGGAGTCCTTAGATATTTCCATTTCTGCCACAGCGAGCGCTGCGGTCGATTTCGTTACCCCCTCTCTATGGGTCACATCCAGCAAATAAAACAAAGGGTAGGGCTCCCTTATGCACATTAAGGTATCTATGTATAAATATAATGTAGGCTTATGTACTTAAGAATGTGTGATATTTTTCTAAACTAATTAGAAATGCAAATTATTATATTTCGCTGTACATAAATGTGTTGTCTATTACAAAAGTCGTAGGTACGAAGAAATAAAGATATTTTTATCTAATCTTTTGAAGTACGTAAATAAAACTAAGTCGTTTGTTTTTATTTTGCCTAAAAAAGTTACACATACAACGCATACAACGTATACGACGTTTACACATACAACGCATATACACACACATATATGTATATGTATATGTGTATATATATATATATATATATATACATATATATATATATATATATATATATATATATTTATATGTACAGGGTGTCCAGTGGCAGATTTCAAAGTTTGAACAAACATAGTTTCTGAACGCAACACATAAGAGGGGCGTGGGGGCGTTGTTAGAAGCGCAAGCGGTGCGCATGTTTTAGTAGCCATGGAACAGTGGAGTAGAGAGCACCGCGCTTTTGCCGTCGAGGCGTACATTTCGAGTGGATTTTCGCTGTCTGTAGCACGCCGTCGATTTAATAATCGTTACAGTATTCGTCGATCACGTGATGGACCATCGATCTACCTCATTCAGTCATGGATAGCAAGGTTCAGAGCTACAGGATCAACATTAAGTAGGCCCAAGCCCGGACCTACACTATTGGTAGCCACGGATGAAAATGTCGAGCCTGTTATGGTTTCTGTCGTTGAAAATCCCCGTTTATCACTGCGTACACGTTCATCGATATTGGGAATACCGAAATCAATTTTACAGGTAATAATTAAAAAAAAAACTCAAGTTCCATCCATATAAAATTCAAATTGTTCAAGATTGTAAATCTTCGATTCGAAATCGATTCTGACTTTGAATTAAGAAAAACTTACGCGGAGGTGATGTTGTTGAGATTTCGTACTGCTACCCGGATGGGCAACATATTCTTTAGTGACGAAGCTCACTTTCACATTGGAGGATGTGTGAATAAGCAGAACTTTCGTTACTGGGATGTCCACAACTCAAGACAAATGCATCAAGAGCCTTTACATAAGCCTAAAGTAACAGTCTGGTGTACTATGTCTGCATCTGCAATCATAGGGCCTTATTTCTTTGAAAATCAAAGTGGCCAAACTGTAACTGTGAATTCGGGGAGATATGCCCAGATGTTAAATGACTTTTTCAGAGTAGAACTAAGAAATAGTCCATCCTTCAACCAAAACACATGGTCCCAGCAGGACGGGACCACAGCCCACACTGCTAATGTGTCCATGACTGCAGTGCGGCAGTTATTTCCAGAAAAAAACATATCCCGAAACGGTGCCGTACCGTGGCCACCCAGATCACCCGATTGAAGCCCATGTGACTTTTTTTATGGGGATACTTAAAATCCGTTGTTTACAAAACAAATCCGAGCACTGTGACACAACTTAAAGAAAATATTCGAGTCGAAGTCAGTAGGATACACCAGTCGCTCTGCAAATGCGTTTTTGAAAACATGCGTGCTAGAATCGAAGAGTGTGACAGACTCGATGGCCGCCATTTGGAAAACGTGGTTTTTAAAAAATGAAATCCGCATTTGTTGTTATAAAGTTAAAATAAACCTACTTTGTATTAGAGGTGTAGTTTTTTTTTATAATTTTTCAAACATTGAAATCTGCCACTGGACAACCTATATATATATATATATATATATATAAATATGTATATATATATATATATATATATATATATATATATACATATATATATATATATGTATATATATATATATATGGTCAAAATTCCTAGTATGTATACGATAAAATTTGCCTTGAACGAGGTCTACCGCAATATTCCGTGTATCAATTTAGATATTACCTAACAAATTAACTACTTCATGTGTTGTTATTAAATTCAGTGCACGTACTCGCACTGTTAAATTTTAACACAAAGTTTTTTATGCAATTATTTGAGAAATCACTTTTTGTAGTCGGATGATGAGAGAACCTGAGGATATCGTGACTAACTTTGAAATGTCTAATAAATTTCTTTTAAAAACATTTCTATTCGTTACGTAACCGCTGCAATAATTATTGAATATTTTGCAGTAAAAATGGAAAAGTGAATTTTTTGCTTGTTTACGTTGCAGAAAATAGATATAAAAGTTTGTTATTGAATAAAAAAATCAAATAGGTACCCGTTTGTGTCAATCAATTTGTCTCTTTTTGTATTGTGGGTACAAAAATTTTGTAATAAAAATGACTTGAAATATTTACGTTTACAGGGCCGACAAACTAATGTTGTGTTGTTCGATTGATCGCACAACACAACATTTGTTTGACTTCAGCCCTTCAAATTAAAATTTATTCTTAAAACTAATAACTTTCATCTCTTAAATGTTTAATAATTTTAATATAAATCTTAATAACTAATTGCTCTTTCACCTCAGATGGCTAAAATTGTCCTAAGTTTACGTTTTTTTCGAGGTAATTAGAACATTAAATTGGTCGTAACCAATTAACCGCCAATCAGCCAAAGGTTAGCTCCATCCTATTAAGCACACGAAAGACACTAAACCGATTAGGGATGTTTTGTTAAATGGTGTATTGGAAATTTTTTTTTGATAAATTTAATACATTGTCTGATAAATTTAATTCTTCTTTTTCAAAAGATAAAGTGTACGACTTTAATTTAAAATATTCAACTTATACTTGTTTCTAGTTTTGAGAATGAAAAATCTCCTAATTTTTTGACACTGAGATTCCATTTTCGTGATATTTGCAAACATATTGGTGGAAAATAATCCAGTAAAATTTTTTAAAAAGAGAGGTTTGTAGTAAATAGTTATTCTACGTAAATTTTTGGCAATATTCTTAAGGATTAGGCCTGAATAATTTACTAAGATGACGTGATTTAAAATTTTATGCTAAATTCGCCATCTTTGCTAATATTTAGAGATAATTATTTCGTCAATTTAACAGTAAAAATGATATTTTTTCTCTTTCATTAAGCTTAAAAATTTAAAGCGACCAGAAATTCATTAAGTTTAAATAACCAGTTACTGCTGATCATAACAATGTTACATTAAGAGATTTAGAAAACTTTGTATAATTTCTAAGCCTAACTGAATAAAAACAGATCTTCTAGCAATACGGTCGCGCTAAACTTGACCTAGAACTTTAAAGGTCTCTTTTTTGTTTTAGTTTTTATTCAATTATTTTCTTGTCCATATAACTTTCAACTTATAACTGAAATTTGGGAAGCTAAAACTTACGAGGTTTACGCTGAATCTATAGAATACATATCAATTAGTTTCCCTTAGTTGTAAAAATCACTTTAGTTCCAATAAAAACAGTATCATTCTCTGATATTTGGAACACACGATAAGAATTTTCCTTTAAACGGGTTGAATGAAACTATACCTTGTGACATGGATTTTGAAGATGTTCAACTATTAATTAATAATTTTGACAGAAAATCAAACAGATTTCAAGTAATTACAGAAATGTAAGCACACTGAAAAGTACAAAATAATAAAAAACACTGGTACTTACTTGAAACTTTCAAGGCATACTGATAATTTTGATCAGATATACAAGCGGTCAAAGTCCACTAGAAACACTGCAAATAGTCTATTGTAGTTCAATCGCATTGTTTAAAAATATTTTAACGTTAGTTATTGTATTTATTAAAATGCTCTATGGGTTGACATTCATTTATATTGTTTTAACAATTACCATTATACAGTCACTCGTTGCAGCCGAGTTAGTTTTAAAAGCTACAATATCGTCTACTCACACGACGTGTGAGCTGTACGTAATGTACTCAACCCTAAACGGATATGTACTTTGATCAGACCTAATCCATTTGTCTTTTCTCCCTGGCTTGTTGGTTATGATTTTAAACCAAGTGCTGTTACAGACAATCCGATCTCTGACTAGTTTCCTCCACTTGCGCGGTACTTATATGTTTTCTCATATGTTTTTCAGTGTTTATTACCGATTTTAAATGGCTACATTGATAAATGTATTACATTGAAACCTTTCTTGACAAATTCATGTAATTTTCTCGGAATATATTTCTCAGCTCTTCCAAATCCCTACTCGAAGAGAGAAATGAACAATTGTGTTCATTCCTCTTTTTCATCCTGCACTTTCACTGCCCAAATTAATCTGAAAAAACATATTTATTGTTTTTATTTCCCATGACATCCATAGCTTTAACATTTGATATTTGTGTGGAATACCACACGATTTCATGACTGATCAATTTTTCGATTATAATTAAAATAATTTCTTGACGATTTCTAAATACGCGCCATCCAAAATTATTGTCTGGCCCTGTATTTTTTCGACATGTTACAATTTTCTTCACATTTTTAACACAAAAAATAGAGTATACACATTGATGGATTTATGTTTAAGAATTTGAAACTTTTAAAAATTTCTGTGGTGAAAGTTACGAAAATTTTTGCGCTAAAATTGCTTCGATATGTTGTAACATCAGAGTAATAATTTAAATAATTTCATTAAGTTTGCTTAGTATTTTGATTGTGATTGCAAATAGTTTAGTAAAATAAAATAATATAGGTAAAATATCACGCATATACGAAAATTATACCAGGTTGGAAATTAAAATTATCTAATTTATGTTTTATTTTTTAAAGAATAAAAATAATAATTTAAACTCTTTAAAATATTAAAATATTTATAGATCTTAATTATAAAGTTGTTTTCAAACATTTTTTTGTTATATTATTGTCTGTAGCTGTGAATATTGAAACTGACAACTCACTGACTATATTGATATACCCGTAAATTGTATTAAATTAACTGACTATTTGAATCAACACAGCAGACTGTTTTGATCCGTGAATGAATATAGCTAAGTTGGCCGTTTTCATACTGACTTTTATCTTCCTACGTAGATGATCATAGTGCAGTGCGTTAGTAACAAATTTCTAAGGTTTATTAATTTGTGATATTTACTGCGTAGTTTTTTAGTCGGTAACGGTTTTTAAACAATCCGCTTATGATTATTATTAATGTTTCAAGTTCTTTTTTATATAATTATGCACAGTTTCTGACTTGAGAGTGTTTTCACAAATTATGTCAGCCTGTTTTCCTGATTCTAATAGAAACTTATATTCCCCCGCAATGGGCGAACTTCCCATCAGGTTGGCGGTAAGTAAAACTTTGAGAAACCTCATGAAAAAACAGTCTAAAATCTGCAAGCAAATTTTCAAACGGTCCTTGTAATTTATTTTACATCGTTTTAAAAGGTAATAAAAATTTATATATATATATATATATATATACATATGTATATATATATATATATACATATATATGTATATATATATATATATATATATATATATATATATACATATTGAAAGTACAAGTGATTACAAAAAAAAATAATCAATCTGCTGCCCTTTTCACGTTACTTATTTTTAGGGTTTCATACGTAAAGGATAGAAATGGGACCCTCGAGGTGAAACTTCGGAATCTATCGGTATATCACGGCTCCTTTTCTGAGCAACTAGTTATTATTAATGAATTCATTGTTTATAAAAATCTTTATTATGTAAATTTTTTTATTCAAAATACTGTATTAAATGGGGAGTTCAAATTAAAGAGTGGGGTAATGCGATCAACTGAGGTGTAATATGGGAGGAGCTCAATCAAGATATTATGTGACTTTACCTACGCACTCAAAAATTTTTATTTTTTTAATTTTAAGCCACATAGGCCTTGACGAAAGACTTAAAAACCACTCCGTTCCACTCCTTACCTTCAAAGTTTGCGAGTCTAAAGCAATTCAGACTCATAGAAGATCTTACACATATTAAAAGAAAAATAAAAATAACTTCCTCACGTTCATAGTTTATTCTTTAAATCAAAATTAAACTTTTAAATTTTTTCACTCTTCAATTTCTTAAATTCTATACCACGAACTAGCCATGTCTTCATTTCTAAAATGATTAACTATACTTCTAGAAATGAAGACATGTCTATATCGACAAACATATAGTGTTGCAATTGTATCATTGCAACTTGTCAAGTTCTGGGTATGGAACTCTCAATGTGTGTGTTTCACTCCCATTTGGCCGTTGTTATCCTTATATTGTTTGAAATTTCTTCAACAATCGAAATACATTTTATAGTGTAGTAAACATTTATTTTGCTAAAATAAATTTTTATCACATTATGGCTAAAAAGGCCTGAGGAATTTCAAACTAGAATTTAATGAATTTTAACATTTTCAAGAATATTGATTATCCTTATATTACCAGTTTTGTATATTTACAAACTGGCAAACCAATACAAAACAAACAAAGCGATCCGGAAACGCCTTTCGAAAATGCAACGGTTTATTTAATAACGAATTTATCACTATCGTAGAATTAATTATAGGTAAACATTTAGATTCTCTTATTTCTTTAATTTCACAATAAAACGAAACTTAGGTTTGACAGAGGTTTTATAATTTCAAAATAAAAATTATTTCAAATATTTGACTTTAACATTAGGCGAGTTGTATTTGTCGCAGCCACCTTACTTCAACTGTTCAACGAAGGATGTTTAGTTCCGTACCAGCATAAAAAATCGAGAGTGCCATTTTATTCAAGCCGTCACTCATGATAACATCTTTAATAAAAATTAATATAAATTCAAATAAAACGATAATTTTTGCGTTTACTTAAACATTAAATTTGCTGTGATATAGAATAGATGTTGCTCTAGAATAAATATATATTTATTGTATTATCCCTTAGAATATATTTGTCTTGAGACTTATTTATCCCAAGCTTATCTAAAGCATCTCCGTAGCTCTCGAGTGCCACATCCTGTCTCTACTGTACCAGTTATATATATTTTCATATTTTGCGTCTTGTTACGTTACACAAATATTTATCATTTAGGCGCGCATTTTAATACATTAATTTTATACTCGTGACCCTCACCTCTGGTATTTTCTATAACATACAAATATATTGTACGATTACGCACTAAAACTGGATAGGACATAATTTATATATATTCACATATCGCGTCTCCTCTATTTATCGTTGTTCATTTTTCATTGATTTTTCTTTAAAAACGCTGTTCTTATAGTATTTTGATCAGTTGTATAGAGTCTGTCTTTAAGTCATGTCGCCTTTCAAGCGTACCTACGTTTTTGCTTTCGTGCTGCTTTATATAATAGCGTTTGCCGTGAAAAATTCCGAGGGCACCACACCCGCCTACTCAACACCACGGTCGACAACTGTATCGACGTTAAGAGAAAGTGTCCGGTGGGATTTTTCGAATACAAAGGCATGTGTACAAGGATCCCGACCACACCGACACAAACACCGCCAACACCGCGCACCACCACTACTCGTCTACCACCACAGTCAACATCAGTGTCTGCATCAAAATATTGTCCGGCAGGACTAAGGAGAAATAAACAGGGCGTGTGTGTTTAACGTCGGGGGCATAGTGATGGAGTTTGGATATACTTACTTGACTGTGGACATCTGTATTTTAATACATGTGTTTTTGAAGGTTGTGAAGTAACATGATTCACAACCTTCTGTTAACAACGTGACTATTGAATTTGAAAACTCCGGATTTTAATCGTTTTCATCAAAATAATAGGAAAGTCCCTTCATAAAACGAGATTAAATTAATTTTGGGTGGCGGTTCTATTTTTTTAAGGGAAGGAAGTAAACGGTCCGAGAACATAACTCCTGTGTCAAAATAAATTATTTCTTACCGCGTGCAAACAATTTATTTGTTATTTCATTAGAAATAATTGTTTGTTACTACTGCAGACACGTTTTCCTTTATGGTACCCAAATTCTGTCGGGAATTATATCTACAAATTAATTATTACCATATTCTTGTAATGGCGCAATGTTTAGAATTTATAACGGCTATAATTTAACTGTGGTTCGAATTAGTGATCTGAGATTATGTATACACAGGTATGCAATTAGCATAAAAAAAATTAACGATGTTAGATGAATGAACCGTTTGGCCTGTTTTTATATATCAACATAGAAATTGTTAACAAATTTTTTATTTTCAGGGAAACTATATTAATTATCAGTATTTTGTAGGATTTTACATTTTAAATATGAGACCGATTGAAAAATCTTGTTGATTATAAAGAATTGTTCAAATTGCTTTCATTGTCTGTTTGAAAGTCCTAAACCGCTTCACCGTTCAACAGCCGTAGATTCAATTGTACTGTCTAAAGCGTGTAAAGCAGTACTGATTTTATAATAAAATTGACTAAAAAGGACTGCGAATATGTACACAGCCATTGCACTAGCGTTCGTTTGTTGCAAATGATTTACTCTTCAATGGTTGTCGCTTACTTTTTTCTTCAGAGGCACTTCGAAAACGTAGCTGCTAATCAAGTTACATTATAAAATATTAAACATTTTAAAATATACCCATTTTTCGATAAAATAAAAGAAATTTGAAAAAATACGCTATTTTGTTTAAATAAATCTAACAAATTATAATAAAAAATATGTCGACAATGCTAAAACTATCCAAATAAAAGATTTAAAAAAAAATCTTATTCGTCTTTGTATTATTGTCTGTTCCAATAAACTGTAAACGCACACTGGTACACTTACACAACGGTACACTTATTATTTAAGAAAATGGTATTAAACTTACAACACCGTTCGAAAAATATATCCTTTGATAAATGCAAAAGTTTACGGTGCACAAATCGTTTTAAATTATGTATTATTCCACTAATTTTTATAAAATAATTCAAATTCGAATTTTGTGCCATAGCTATGCAATACAGAAATAACTGGATAAGAATAACAATTATATTAATAAGCGATAAATGTTTTACTGTCTGTTTATTTCTTTCGGAATAACGTTCATTTTGAAATTGCTATATTTCCTTTACGCTGACGAACACTACCTAATCCGATTAGTTTCTACTCTTATCAAAAATCGTATATTTAGGTGATTGGTAACACGCGTGACACTATAAAAAGTTTAAATTTAAGATACGCTGATATCTCTTGGTTGTAATCTATTGTGATTTTTTTTAAAACTAATATCCGATTGTGGTACTAAAGAAAAAAAAGCACAGAGCTACACAAGATATAAGCGAGAAATTGTGACTCTAGGTTATGACCAAGGGAATTAGCCATTTGATTGTTTAAATCGGAAGTACATCTGCAAAAATAAATAATAATCTGTACAAATAATGAAAAGTTCATAATTCTGTACGCTCTTTGCACATTGACATTTATGGAAAAGTGGATATCAAAAGAGGAAATACAAACCGATTTGAGGATAAAATAGCCCCTACCAAAGTAGTCAAAGTACTCATGATTGTTATTTTTCATATCTCTTATATACATGAAAAGTAACACATACCGTAACACATAGCCGATTAAAAACTCAATACCTCTCGTGGAAACGTTGTTAAAGAAATTATTATTCTCTAGAAAAATGGATAGTGGTTTTGTATTTCAGGCTCATTCAAAAATCTCCTTGAATAATCTACAAAATATGTAGTTTTGGGATCATAAAACTCCAATGTTTTAACTTTTATCCATTTTGATAACCTGAAAAATAAAAATTAAATATCACTGCTTCGAAAAAAAATTTCCCTGACATTACAATGGAGGAAAAGTGTTTGAAGCAAAATTGAATTATTCGATCTAAAATATATTTCTGAGAGAATATTTAGACAATCTTGCTAAATTCAGATTAAGATGGTATATTTGAGATTTTCAACCACATCATACTCAATCATGGGACTTTAATTGTGTCCGTTAGAATAATTTATTTCCATTTGCTTACTGAAAAGCTCTACTTAAAAGAACTAGTCACTTTCACATCATTTTATTTAGAGTGATGTGAAAAGTACTAATGGTTCAAAATCTTCATGATTTTGTTATATGTGGCTCGAGTAACAACCTAATATGCCGACACCTGCTTAGATGTGTGAGTAATGACTCCGGAACTAAACAGAACATATGTATTGGGTGACCAGAGATCAAGGGGAGACAGACGCGTTAAGGAGACAAGGGATTGTATTTTATTAAATCAGATAAGAAAAATATCACTAATGAAATATTCAGAAGTAACTATTAATTCTTTATTCTACAATTTCACACTATATGACAGAACTCTTCAGAAAGTTTTAAAAAGTAAGATTAAAACAAATTTTTAAATTTATACACTTACGTTCTACAAGATGAAAGTTTTTTTTGTTCAAAATAATGAAAATAATGGTCGAATAGCATAAAAATATATAAAACGTTTACTTCTACATTTATTATCACTCAATGCAAATACAAGCTATGTTTTATTGCGATTAATGTATTAACTGTGCGGCAGACTGAAAACTTTGTAAGATAAAGAAATTTCGTATGCGTAGGGATTTTCGCGAGGACGCTGCGTTTCGATATTATTGTTTAGATAAACTTATTAATAATTAACCGCAAAATGTCGCACGTTATTTATATATATATATATATATATATTTATATATATATATATATATATATATATAACAAATGGAAAACATAAAAATACCTCGATAAATTAATTTTTTTACATTGTTATAATTGCGATTACTGTGTGAGCAGCACACCGGTAAGGTTGAGAGGATGGGGCAAATATAAATCGGCCAATTGGCGGCCAGAGATCATTTGGCCGAAGACCGTCAATGCTGAAATTGTATTCTTGCAGTCCAGGATGATTGGTTTTCAGTACTGTGATATATTTAGGTAATTCATAATGCTTTTTGGGGATATCACATGATATCACGCGAATTATATTGCATTAATTTTTATTATATTTCCATGCATAATACCCAAAGAGTAATTGTGGTAACGTCCTCCGTCCATTTGATAGTCCGTTTGTCTGTCTGTCAGCGACTTTTTTCTCAAGGGAATATGTTAGGGGGAGGGAGGGGGGGTCTTTATTTCTGCGTAGGAAATTGGATATAAATCTCTCTTTTTTTGAAAAATAAAAAAAATGGCCGAGTTTATAATCAGATCTGCGTCAAAAACTACATTATTTAGGAAATTATAATTCTAATAGTCACAAAAAAAAAGACATAAAGTAGTAAAAAAGTTATGAAAAATATAACAAAAATAGTTTTGAAAATTCCATAACATTTTTAGGCCTAAGAAAGACATACAACATAAGCTATCAATTTAAGTAGTGACAAATAAAATTAACAGTTTAATAGTGTCCTAAGTGTATCTGGAATCGCGTAGTGTGAGTGCTCTGCATGTAGGTTTTAATATTTCCGTAGCGCTGCAGCTTACAGAGATTAGAAACCCCAAATTATCGTTGGTTAAATTATGAATTTCTAATTAACGCTCAATTTACATAATAATCCAGACAGCATGTTTGTAATCACACTATAATAAAAATTCGTATCATGTTTAATTAATTTTTATTTTATTAGTTGCAAAAGGTTAGGAGGTTATACAGTTCGCATCAACAAATAGTTACAAGTTACAAAAAGAATAGTTTACAAAAAAATGTTTTTCTGTTTTTCTTAACCATTTCATTTTTCAGATATCTAAAAGGCGTTTTATTATTCCAACTAAAAATGTACACATCTTTGATTTCTAATGTTAATTATTAATAATTATAAAATGGAAGTTTATAATCTGAGATCTAAATCTGGTTAATTACCGATTGAACGATATTTAAATTGATTGATATCAGTAATTATATATGAAATATCGCAGGCATCCGAGTGGGTACGCACTCGTGTTCTATGATAATTGGCATACGGAATTAATATTTTGGCAGAGATATAAATTAATATTCCAACTTCACCCTGTGGAAGGCCCGCCCCCTGGTTCATTCCGGACATTTGATGTTTTGACTGCTTTCAACCAGAAACTAACCTTAATAGAATTACCAAATATATTAATCGGGCAACGTAAGTATGTTAAAGTGAAGGGAGTTAACATATTTACTGTTGGCGACATCATTATTAGCAAAAGTCATAAAAATAACACATTCTACATCGTAAAACTTGTTTATGATTAATCATTTATATTCCTATTTTGCAAAGAGTTTTTATTTGTTTGCTTTTAAGGGATTAGTTGTCTTTGACGTACAAACTATTAATTCTATTGACCCAAACCTTCGTTTTATGACAGTTCATTGCATTAAAATCGCATTAATTTAATAATAAAAAAATATTAAATAATAAACGACATTAAGGTAATGGGAGAAAAATCACTGGTCTGGGCGTTTTCGTGATGTACGCTGGAAAAATTATTGCATTACCGCCCACCAGAAAGGTCCACAATATACATCTTTAATAAATAAGTTACAGTAATACGAGCTATATAAGTGTTTGTATTGAGGTAGAATCAAAACAAGATTCTACCTCAATACAAACACTTATATATTTTACCCTCTAATTTAAGTATATAGTTTATAAGTATATAGTATATTAAGTATATAGTTTATAGTGTCATATAAAAAGTTAAACTTCAAAACTGGAAACATAACTTGAGTCACTGTTTAAGATAAATTAAAAGGTTTGTAGAAGCAAGCTAAAGTGTAAATGCGCATATTGATGACGATTCTCGCCCGGAGAGTGGGGACGGATGGAGAAACTCTCACTAAACGTGCCCGCGAATTTCATAACTGATTGTTCTGTGGTCTGCTCAGATGTTTGACAAATAATTTTATTGCATCGTAGAATAATTACGCAGGTGTGTTTGTTACGTTGGTTCTTTTATTTAACAGAGCTGTTGGCAACGTTTACTTTTAATTTTCTCCTTTATGAATTTCCGAACGTAATACATATTTATTTTAATTTATATATTTGTAAAAATTTACGAATTATATAACGGGGGAAGGTATTTTCAATAAATATTTAATAAACATTAAACAGTGATAACAGGCAAAATGTGTCAAATCTTAATAAAATTATTCAGAAAACTTTCAGAAAGCTAGCCTATATAATATATGGTCATTAAGTATGAGACTATTTGGTTAATATTGGCGGTTCATAACTGAAATGGTAAAATTTCCAATTTTCATTCTTGGACAGAAAATTAATTGTTACGTGAAAATTAAATTAATATAATCTTAATCCACCATTCTCTTCTGTTCGTGATTTAGGAATCATTTGAATGGCAACATTATTAAGTTTATTTTAAATTCACAGAAAACATATTAAAATTAAATATGAGCTAATAGTACAATCACACAAATAAAAGAAAACTTTGTCATTATTTGAAACAAATCTTCAATAATCTGAAATTTGTATCAAAATATATTGAAAAAATTTAAAAAATAAAAGTCAGGAAAAATTGTCCGAAAAAGAACGAATTACCTAAATGGCATTAACGACTAAATAACGACGCAAATTGATGCCATAAATTCATAGGCGTTCGGTTTACATATATTTATATATATATATATATATATATATATATATATATATATATATATATATCGTGCATATATATATATATATATATATATATATATATCGTGCATATATATATATATATATATATATATATATATAACCAGTTTCTCAATGTCTTAATTAATCTTAAGATTATTAACATATACCCGTTTAAAAACGTTCCGCACGTGGTGAATATTATCTACGATACAATTTGTATATGCCTGTTTTATTGCCGTCTCATTATGTTCCGCGAATCATTAAATTTACATACATTAATATTTGAATTTATATTCTTGTTACATTCACCTGTAATATACTTTGTTAATTGTCAGGAAATATTTGTTACCCACCCAATTATATTTATAAGCTCGCCTTCCACGATACTTTTTTCGCTGCTGGATTGCTTGCGGATCACTGCGACAGCAAACGTACTGGCTTCCGTGATGGAAGTGACATGACTGTGAGCTTCGTTGATTAAACGCGTCCTAGAATTCTAAGTATGGCCTATTTTCGTGCTCGTTACTCGGCTATGTTTGATAATGAAATAGAAATGGATATTATATATCAAACGAGAAGATATATAGTTTCTGCTTGGTTTTTTTTTTTCCGACTATTTTACCTAAGTGTCCAATCATTCGTTTTCCATACAATGATAATTGATGAGTGGTTTAGTGCGTATCTCCATGGACGCAGGCAATGTGTTAAACCGTCAGATACTTATTCTGAGTGGACTGATCTTATAGCTGGTTTACCTCAAGGTGGAGTTCTATCTCCTCTCCTTTTCTCGGTATTTATTGACGATGTTGTTAAAAATATATGTGGTAGTTATCACTTCTACAAATTTTTACGCATTCGGACCTCCATTCCTTATCAAAAACCATCGATATCCTTAATCGAGATCTCGCTTCAATTAACTCAAGCAAGTCTCAACCTATCATCAATGGTAGTCAAAGACTGATTTCTAAAGTAAACCTAAAAAAATTAGTACTGAATAGTACAGTAATACCAGATACGACAACTGTTAAAAACCTGGGTCCACTGATCGATCAAAATCTTAGTTGGCGCTTTCAAGTAAATGATGTTAGTCGTCGTGTTTACAACAGGGTACACTTCGGTTACCGTTAATTGATTATGGAGATGTGTGCTATCCTGATCTTAATGAAGAATATTTTTATAAGTTGGAACCTCTTAAAAATTTATGCATCCGGTACATCATCGGCCTCGGAAAATATGATCAAATTTCTGAATACAGGTCACTTCTCAAATGGCTGAAGATCCGTGATCGACGCCAACTTTACAAACTTACACTTCTTTTTAATATTTTAAAAAATCCTAAGAGACAAAATTATCTTACTGGCAAATTTAAAGATTTGTCTGCTCACGGCCATGGGCTACAATCCGAAAGTTCACTCACCCTACTTATTTCTAAACATACCCCTACCATTTACGAAAAATCTTTCGCTGATCAAGCAGCAAAAATTTGGAATCCCCTGGATCGTGACATCAGGAAAATCACGTCCCTAAATATTTTTAAAGATCGAATGAAAAAGTCCCGCCTCTCCTGAAACCTTTTCCTTTGTGCCCTTGTCCTTTCCTGTCTTTCCCTTCCAAAATCATGTCAATAGTATATATGACTTATATTTTTGTATTTTTAAAATTTTTTTTGTAAATAAAATAAAGAATTTTCATTGTAAAATCTCTCACCTACTAAATTTCAACACCACTTGTTACGGTTGACTGGAAGAAATTGCTCATTTAGCGATAAGTCCGCCATATGTACTATGCATAAAAGGTGATAAATAAATAAATAATTGACCCACTCCTATTTGTTTCTCGTCATATTGGATTGCACTTGACAGATACTTTATCCATCATATTTTTATATTTTCTACATAAGAAGTTTAAAAAATTAAATTAACTACAAAACCTGGTGAAAGGTCAAATAAGTTAGTTTTGTTAATTTGAAGCCTCATTTGCGCGTTATACTTTGACTTTGTGAGTTGGATTCGTGTAGTTTTATTTCGCGCTTCTTATATCATATTTATTGTCGCATTCGAATTTTAATTGCGAGTGAAAACGACTTGTTTCACTGTGATTACTGAATATATATAATTGTTTTTATGTTTAAAAAAATTGCATTACATTATTTGCATCAATGATCAAGAGTCCTTGTTGGTCGATGTGGTTTTTTACTGACACTGTTTATTGTTTCTTTTGAACCAAATCAACGACAAATATGGAAATAGTATTTTTGAAATAAAATACCTGAATGAAAAATAAGTTTTAGAAGAACACTAGCAACGGGTAGGTAACCGTAAATAAAAACCATAATTAGTATTACAAAGTACAAAGTCAGTTATGCAACTGACTTTGTACTTAGTAAAAGTATAGTCAAAGAAAATATTTGTATATTTGCAGCACGATGGACTGATATACAAATGATGGTAGAACTTATTGGAATGGGTGATGAATACTAGACGAAAAACATGGAAAGAAAATTTTTTATTTGTGTTTAAGATTATTTACTTCTTGAATTTATTGATTCATGGTATCAAAAGTCAATGGAAATAAAAATTCCCAATATAGCATTAATGCTATGAGATGTAATAATTAAAATACGATTTAAAATCTGATATTTGAGAGAATTTTTTTATTTAAATTATCTTTTACAACTATCTTCCTTAATTCTTATGTCAAATAATTCAGAATTTTAGTAGTAGTAGTTTTTTTATCTACCAAGCTTATAAAAAATTAGCAAAAATTATTAGAAATTAGGAATAGCGTGATTTTTGCCAAGCGTCCGGGACATAAAATAATTGAAATTAACTGTCGCAATAAGCAACAGATGACCGCATAAACGTTTTGTGTTCCAGTTAGAAGAATAATTATAAGAACGCCTGTAGAATGATCACAAAACTACATCAAATATTTATACTTTGTAAAAAGGAAAGATCGCCATTTATTTCGAAAGATTCTGTCTCATATAGTTTACCATCAAATAAGCAGTCTAAGACCGAAAATGTTTAATATTGTTATAACGTTCTTATGTATATTTATGAACTTATAACACAAATTAACATCTCGCGTATAGTAATTAACGAAATAAATAATTGCAAAGTACCAAGATTATATTATCCGTAATGAAATTGTGGTATCGACCGTCTACGAACTTACGGGTGACAAAGCTCTCGTGCATTCAGCGTTGACGTTCACGCTGAAATAATTTCATACCGATAATGGGACCTTACGTGATTCCAAATTTTATAAACTGATTATTAATAGTTGTAAAACTGTTAAATTTACAGAACGTTGATAAGAAAATTTGAAAAAATCTATCGAGGATTTATATTGAAATTAATCAAAGACTGACATTGAGATAAATTTACATTAATGACACACAAATTATGTAATTTATTATTTTATACATTTCTTTGAACAATTAATTTTATCACATTAAAGTAAAAGGGGTGTTTCGCTGGTATACAGACTTTCATAATCGGTAAAAATCAATTTTTTGCACCAGATGTCATTTAGAATCGCGGTTATATACGCAAGATCTACAAATCATATTTTTAAAATGAGGTGGACATTTTAAGTTGGATTTTAATCTTTGATTTAGTCTTTTTTCCGACTTGATAATTTTTAATCGTCTATGACTTATTGTGTCTGCAGTAACCGCTTCAGTTTTTTCATATTGTCATTTTTAATGTATCAATGCCATTTACAAACCCAGTTCAGTAAAGTACATTACGTGGAGTCAATTTCGGCGGGAAACCATCACGGCAGCTCGATTGGAATCCAGTAGCCAAAACAAGTAAGAAATCCGGCAGTGAAACAAGTATCGTCTGAGCCGGGCTTTAGATATGATTGTTTCCTCTATTTATTGTTTTAATTGTTATTCCCCGTTTCTTTGCTTTAAACGTGCCTATCCTAATATATTTTCATTAGTTGTATAGAGTTCAACTTTGTTGTCCCATTTCAAGTACAAGTGCATTTTCGCCTTTTTCATTGCTCTAGATATTGGCTTTTAATGCAGCGAACATTTTTTATTCAAGATTTGAACCCGACTAGTAAACTAAATAATTACAATCATTCACAAAATTCACTTTGTAACATCACAAGGAGGGGCATGGAAAACAAAAGAGGTGAGTATATTAAGGTGGGAACGTAGTGATGGAATTTGGATATACTTGACTTTCTCCGAGATGTATTAAGTTAATCCCAATTTTACTGCTTTTGATGGCGTGGAGCACCGAGGTACTCTTCGAGCGAGACTATAGTGTTCTATGTAATTTCGTAAAAAAATGTCACTAATCAGTGACGGACAGCAGCGATACTACTGCGAGAAGCTACGCACTGCGGTTGCCCAGTCACGTGCCCAACGTTGCGATTATGGGCATTACTTCCAACGATACGTGCACATGTAGAGAGACCTATGTACGTATAACACTAGATGGACTGATGATTAAATGTTGCTAATTAAATACTAATTACATAAGTTTTGTTTTACCATGTTTTGTATTTATTGTAGATTTTATGGTTATTTACTTATATCAATGTTTATACCATTTTCTACTGACAAGCTGTTTGATAATACACTAATTGGGAAATTACTGACTAGAACACTTCTCAAATACATATATCGTAATAGTGTTTTTTTACTACGAGGTTAAAAATATATTTCGTGATGCGTTTTTCATTTTCGATAGAAGCAGATAAAAGGTTCGTGAGGGGTTCAACGCGTAACAACACGTGGCCGAGGGTTTAAGGATTTTCATGGTGAAATTTTTTTTTTTTTTAAATATTAGTGTACATTTAATATTACTGTACGTTAAGTAATTCTAAATAGCTACTTTTAAATTAGTAAATAAAATATTGTTTTTTTATAACTTTTACATGTGTCAATAAACACTAATTCTCTCTGATATTTAATGTCATTGGTACAAATATTCCTCAGCAAATTATGGAAAAAATATTTAAAAATCGGTCAAGAAATAAACTATTAAAGATTATTTGTATAATAAAAACCAACAAATTTTTATAAAATAATGGGTGGAATTTAACACTTCTGAAAAAAAGAAAAAAGCAGAATATGAAAGGAATTGGTTAAGGGGTATCGTGATTGTTAGCAAAGTTATTTTCTTTGTTTTCCATTTATCAAACGGAAATTATACCAAAATTTCTCAATGAAATATCCATCAGCATAATATTGTTTCCCTGGTTTGTATAATTGCGTCTATTTTGTTCTTAACACGTTTTTACCAGTTCTTTAGAACCTAGTTCTATATCATCTGACTTTGCGAGCGAAACCTATCTTTGGTTTTCCTGCTATAGTTAATATTGTTCTTTGAAATTTCGAAAATTTCGAAGTTGTGTACAGTCATCACAATAGGAGTGTTCGAACTAGTATAAAGGAATTGTAGTGACTGGCGTGTGTTTACATTTCTTTAGCACTTGTCCCGCCAAGTTTAGTATTTGACAAATATTCCACATATAATTCGTTATTCTTAGCAATTTATTATTTATTTATGAAAAACTTTATGGAATTAATACAGAATTTGTGTTTCTACCACAGGTTTCTAATATGACAACCGCTTGAAAAATATAACAATTCTTACTGTAACCAAAAAACATTCCCCACAACTCCCTTTATATAGGGATACTTATTTTTATGAAACAATTTAAATTAAATCTAACATTTTGCGTTATAAATAGGCATAATGTAGACGAAAGTTATGAGGCAGGAAAAGAAATTAAAATATTAAAGAAATTATTAGTTTTACCATATTTTAATTTTAACCCGAAAACGTTTATCTCCGTCACATTACACAATGCTTCCAATTTAATATTAAGACAACGCATTTTCTATCGTTTCATTCTATACACACATTTTACACTCTAATTAATAAAATCATATTACATTTCGATGTATACTGACATAATTATGAAAGCGGTGCGTAAATTATTAAGCAAATCTAATTTAACAACTTAATAAATGCCAAAACAAATAATAATAATTATCTTAAATGTTTAATTAATTTATTTAAAAGTTGCAATTTTAATAGTAGTTGTGATCTTAATTTAAAAAAATTAATAATTTTATATCATATGACATGCATTTAAAATTTTTTTAACTTGTTTTAATCAGATGATTATTAATTTGTTTTAATCAGATGCTGACTATATTTTAAGATATGTCTAAAATTATATCCTACCTTTCAGACAAATATATTTTCGATTGAGGCGAATTAGATTACAATGAGAAAATTTTGTTTTACTCTCTAATTAAACTCTTCAAAGTATTGAGATGCTTATAAGTGATATTCACAAATAACAATGAAATTATAATATCATCATTTACTTCTTCTTCATCGTATCTTCATTATTGAAGGTCGTGCCCGTGTCTTAAAATGCCTACTAGAGGAGCCCACCAGCTGCTTTCAGGTTGCTCTTCTTTTTTTGCTGGTTTTAGTGCGACATTGACAGAAGTTTCTTAACATTCTTGACTTGGTTAGAGCAGCAGCTAGGAGGATATCAATCGCATGAGAAAATACAGACCTGTTGTCTGTATTTTCCCTACAATTATCTACATTTTGCCTAAAGTTGTTGATCTATATGGTCTGGCTGTTTGCGAACTATATGGCCAAAGTAACTGAGAGTTCACTATTGCCGATAATTTAGGCCACATTGGAAGTTGATTGGGAATAAACTTTTTGTTTCGTTTGGTAGTACATTGCGTAGGCACCGTCTTCTCCAACACCATGTGGTATCGAGAGAATTCATTGGCAACAGACTGTCGGTAATTAGTTTTATTTGAAATTGGTTGGGAATGGACTTTTTATTTTCTTTGGCAATACATCGTATAGGCAGCATTCTTCTCCAATACCATGCGGTGTCGACCTCCTTCCTATGCGCAAATTTCTGGATTCATATAAAAATATGAAGAGAACAAGCGTTAACACTAGTTTTTTCTTGTTGTCTTTCCTGTCAAACCATATTTTAAATTAATTCAGAATTACAACGTAATCCTCATTAGCAAATATTTATTTGTCAGACTTTTTGCATCCACTGTTTTATTATATGAATAGGGGGATACGAGTCCTACGCTCACTTTTACAAACGTGCGCTCTCACTGACATACAAGTTGTAACAAAAAAATTATTTATATTTCATAGGCTGGGGCACTTCAACCCATTTTATTTTGCATAAGCGATACGTAGCAAATTTATGGATATTCTAGTTTTGCTTGTATATTCGTAAATTTACTTGTTACGATTTGGCAGAAGGTCCAGCCGAACTTGCTGGCTGTCTGAATGGTGATAGACCTGATAGTCTATATCAAGTAATCTGATTCCGATACGAAGAAAGGAGACAATGAAAATAAACATTTAGTTTTCGTATTTGAAACCTTACAAGACGTCTAAATGTTGTATGTTTTAATATAAATTAAAAAACTAGTTATTTCAGTTGAATTCACTTCTTCCTGAGTATTTTGTTTTTCTAATTATAACAAGTTGTTTACTTAAAACCAATGTAATTTATTCCAAATGTTGGTATTTACCGTATTAACATATATTATGCTGCATAAAATATATTGATATAAAACTATAAATTCGTCAGTAGAAATTAAGGCACAAAAGTTAAGAAGATAGATTAAGATGGATGAAGGATACCAACCAAAAGAAATAAAAGGGTTGATTTCAAATTTTAAAAAAATGTGGGTTTAATTTTTAGAATTTTGCTGTTAAAACTCTAATAATTTTTATCTGTTACCTACCTGAGAATTGATGGACACAAATGCTCTTATATATTTCAAGTAAGAGTGAGCATACAATAAATCTGCAGATAATTGTTGCAGCTTAGATACGCTCTCGCGTTACATTTATCATACTCCAGTCAAATAAGCCAACTTCAGTATTATTTAGAATAGAGTAAGTCAATATTGGCTAGGTGTGCCCGCAATTTCGATATCGTCGATATTTAGAAAATATTATCAAATTATCTATAAGATTATGACACGTAATTCCGCCTATTGTAAACATTCTGAAATAATTGTTATTTTTACTGAAATATCAAAATACTATCTTCATTTTAGTTGGTCTATTAGAATGAAATATAGCCTACATTACTTCAACATAACTTAATATATTAGGTAAAACTTCAACATAACTTAATATATTAAGTAAAACTTTCACGAAATCCTTCTAGTTCTTCTTGCGGGATGCACGAACAAATTAACAGACTCGCCAACAAATCTTTGGTATATTTTCTAAATCTCGCAACACTTGTTCTCAAATCTTGCAAACTAAATTTCGCAAAAACTTCCTTAATTGTTTTCGTTTATATATTAAACATATTCAAACAGACAGCACTATAGCAGGAAGGCTAATTTTTATTTTCATCACATGTATCGATAATGAAATACGTAAGAATCAAATTTGTTCCGCCTAATAGTAAACCCAATAGAATAACTAAATCACAAATATTGACAGCAAATTCAAGTTTTATATAGATTGATGACAAAGTAGGCTTCTATCTAATATATGCAACATCAAAAAATTATGGACAATTTTAGTTGGTTTGTTGCAAGAAGGCCAACTTAATTATATATAATATTGCAGAAGAAGACCAACAACGATGTTTGCCCTTATAAGTCTGTCTGCATTTAGATTGCTTATTCAAATATCTAACCTTTCGATTAGCCATGCTTCTTTTACGAATATATGTCCGGTTTGAAAATTCCTTTACGTGATTTAAAATACGCGTAGCGACATCTACCAATAATACACTGTTCATAGATACCCTTTAGAGCAAATAGATTTTTCTTTGATGTCGTTGTCCTATTTATTTCTATAAATTCATTTATATTACCTATCATAATATAAACGGTTTTCTTTAAATATCCAATTAGCATATGTTCTAATTAAGAAAACCGATTCCTAGGAAATAAACCTAAATTTTATTTTAAGTCAACCCGTATGTTTTTCGGGAAAATCCATCTGAATTGCGTCAGTAGTTTTTATGTGATAAGTGTTCAAATAGGAAAAAAGAAAAACATATAAAATTCCAAAAACATTAAATAGTTTTGCGTTTTGTTACTTTTATTTTTGTGCCGCCAAATAATTTCTAAATACTACAATTAATACCTGCAATTTATAGACAAGCCAATTCTTCGATTTTATTATATGCCTATATAATTATTATACTGCATTTACTAACATTTATTTACAAATAAACATTGTATGACTGTTGGTGATAGTAATATAGGTAACGGTAGTATAACCGTCGACTGAGACACGTATTTTAAGCACATTTTATATACGCGGGTTTCATTTAACCCACTGCACGTAACATTACATCACAAGAATAGTATAAGTAAAACAGTAATGAAAGTGGGAAACGTTACACAATTTTATGAAAACTAACATCACTTGCACTTTCGCCACCCGCTTGCCAAATACCTTCAATAGAAATTGATGGCGTCTTGTTGGCTGAGGCACTCCATATTAAAAGTTTCAATTTTCTTCACAAATTAGAAATACCAAATTGAAAAATCATATGTTTAAATCAAGTTTTTCGTCGAAGTCTAAATAAATTTTCACCCCTCTATGGACTTATTTTGGAATATACTGTTACGGTACAAAACGTAACCGTTTACGTTTATGTTACTGTAAAACCATTAAAAAATTATTTTGTCCGATGATAAGAAAATTCTTCATCAAAAACAATAACAATCGGTATTGTCTCAAACGGTATTGTCAAGGTGATTATTTTCAAAAGTTTAAAGCTATAAAATACTTTAGAATATTTATATAACCCTGTCGTTGAAAAATATTTTTCCGATTCGTTCATAAGATTAACGTTGTACCTGTTAATAAAGCGATTGTAAAACAGTAGGTGGTGCGTAACTAATCGGTATCAATCTATATGTACGTCAAACGTTTTACGGCGATCTACGACAGTTTTAATATAAAAAAATTGTTAAATGCTATCGACGGACAATTTTTGTGAACAACAAGCTCACATTTAATACAAAGGTGAGTCAAGTTATCGTTTTATTAATGTTGAAAATGGAAGTCAGCTCTTTTTGTATCGCTTGCAAATCGATTTATTCTCTCTTAACACTTATTTAGCATAATTATGCAACTATAATATTAGTCTTGAAACTATGTATAATAAGCATAGAATTATTAACATAACAAATATCCATTAGTTTTTTTTTTTAAATAAACGCTAATACAATTTAGAGATGCGCTTTGTTCTATTCAACGCTACAGAAGAACGTTGTCATATATATATATTAAAAAACATCAGATTGACGAAAAGATCACAGTTATTTATGTGGCACATAAAATAACAGCATTCGATATTGAATTATTTTGCAATGACGTACACAGTTGATCCAGATTGTTTAATAATATTCGACAATTAATATAAACTTCCCATTAGGAAAAGACTAACTATCGCAGTATGCAATGCGTCAATGGCCTCGATCTCTAAAAATGTGCAGCGAATTTAAACTTCTCTCAATCGTATTTATTGAGTGTTTACAATTGTTTCATTGCTCAAGAACTTTTCCGTACTCAAGTAGTATCACTCCAAACAAATCGTTTATATTACCACACACAAACACTCAACACTTGCGGTTCAGTGATAGCCACTTTTCTCGCCAGGCACTCTGCCATATTTCAATGACTTCCTTACATAGGTAAGAATTGCATAGGTATAAATTAAAAGAAAAAATATATATAATAGGCAGGATATATTAACTTTAAATAAGTTAAAATAATTGCATGTAGTTTGCAAATGCAGGGGTTACAACATATCAGATTCAGTTGTATCGTCAAATTCTCGCTCACAAAGAGATGAATAAATTCACAAATGTATACTGATATATTTCAACTGGACGTCCTGTTAAATTGGACGTTCAATGATTACGACACCTAATTGAGGAGAACCCTCGACTGACGACTAATCAATTGGCAGCTGAGCTACACTGCAATCAGGGCATCTTAAAAACACATTTGCACGAATTGGGAAAAGTTTCAAAATATGGTGTGTGTACCCCACGAGTTATCATCAGATTAAGTAGTAAGCAGTAACTTCCACTGGCTGAATGAGTGAGTTACTGGCGATAAGAACTGGGTTACGTGCGGTAACTATACACACAAAAGTCAATGGCTGGGTGTTTGAGAAACAGAAGTTTCAGTATCCAAAGCTAAAATAAGTGTCAAAAAGGTGATGCTCAGCTGCTGGTGGAATGTCAAGTGTATTATTCATTGGGAGTTGTTTCCAGACGGTGCATACTTAATTTCAATTTAGTGTAACATATATTTTTTAATAAAAATTGTTGACAGCAACTCGAACACCAACCCAACATATATATATAAATACATATATATATATATATATATATATATATATATATATATATATACATATATATCTATATATATATACATACATACATATATATATATATATATATATATATATATATATATATATATATATGAGTATATATAGGTAATGACATTACCAATATAACAGTAGTAATGTCATTATGTTTTATATGTGTACACAACGGTACTTCTCGGTTTTATTCACACATGGCAGATTTTACTTCCATATTGTTTGGATTTTTTTTTAAAACTAAGATGTGTTTTGTTAAAATTTACTTTGCTCAAAATAACATTATTACTGTAGAGCCAAGTAAATTTGTGGCTGGGCGAAGTCTGATAAAGCTTTAACAATTTAAAAGCCTTAATTTTTGTTTTATTACACATTTTTATATCAATAAATTATTAAATCATTAAAAACAAGCGAGAAAATCCAGAAAATATATTTTTCCGATACTCATTTAAGCGAATGAATGAATTGTCATTTTTTTTTAAAACTGAGTGATAATAATGAAAACTTAATATTATAACTTAATAAGTCGCCAAAACATTTTTTTAAATACATATAAATTTTAAAATTAGAAATAACAATATATATTTTACTATTCCCTTAATTTCTAAAAACAAAAAGAAGTTTATTTTTAATATGGGTTTTCTAATTTCAAAACATTTATTAACCGAAATACTTGATTCGAAAATTGGAAACCGAAATACTTGATTCGAAATAAATTTTCATTTCATTGTCTATCAGAGCATATTTTTCTTCAAACCTAATCCAAACCTATCTCAAGTATCTTAGCAGCTCTCGAGTGTCTCATCCTATCTATGTTACACTAATTATATTTATGCCTTTATTTTTATCCATTATGTTATTTGATTATGTTTTAGGAATGCCTATTTGTTTAGTTATATCACTAACGTATGGAGATTTATACTTGTTACCTTTGACCTTGAATATATATTCATTGCCGAAAATTTATTGCTCGAGTAGACAGTACAAACAACGGGCCACCACATAATTCAAACATATTTACATATCGTGTTTTGCCCATTGATTGTTATTTATTTCTTTTGCCGATTCTTTTGCTATAAAAACGACGTTTTCATTGTAGTTTAACTAGTGCTATAGAGGCTCACTTTATGCCATGTCGCTGTTCAAGCGTACGTATATTGCCTTTGTGCTACTTTCTATATTAGCTGTTGCCACCGCAAAAAATTTAGTTACGGAAGATTTTGACACTACGACTATCAGCAACAACACTCAAAACAATTCTAACACTACGATCAACACTATGACACAATCGGCAATAATCACATCAGCAAAATGTCCACCGGGAAACAAGAGAAACAAACAAGGCGAGTGTATTTACCCCGTCCACTACATCCGTGCTAGACCTAAAAATTAAACTGGAATTATCTTTTATTTGTGAAAAATTGTGTTTTAATACCAATTATATATGTTTTTTTTATTTTATCATTTTTTTATTATTTACATATAATCACATAGTACACCACATTCGGCTAACAACGTGACTACCGAATTTAGAAATTGAAATTTTAACTATCTTCCTAAACACCTTAGGAAAGTGTCTCCTCAGTAAAAATATTAAATTGATTTTTGGCGACTGGTTTTTCCCAAGGCTAGTAAGTAAATGACCAGAGAACATAACGGGTGTGCTAAAGTTGACTGCTTTCTTATTAATGATTTGGATCTGCGTCCGGGTGCCGATAATTTAATTAATATAGTTTCATTGGGAATAACTATTTAATATCAATATATTGTGAATTTTGTTTATACCAAAATAGTAAATAAAAAACTTAGACGTAGTATCACATGGTTAGATAAAATATAACATGGTTAGATAAAAGTCAAATCAGTGATTTCCAAGTTCGGTTGTTTCCTTGTCAGGTGAAGTGGGAAATGGAATCAGTGATATCATACCCTTACTTACCTACTATTATGGTACTTCATCCCACCCTGTCCTAGATGACATTGTCATAGTAATCTGTTCGATTGGTATATATATAAAATAATTTTATTTTTATTTTTGAAACGTAGGTATATTTGGCAACTTGACTGTGAGTGGAATTCGTGCTCTGAAATTATGTATACATAAAAAAATATAAGAGATCCCAGGAGATTGGTATGTAATTGCCATATGTTTATATTTTCATATAGAAATAGATAAGTAATGTGATTATTGCCTGTTATAAGTAATAATAATGGCTCTATGGCAGAGTTTTATATTTTAAATTTACCGGTTAAAAAAAGGTGTTCAAATATGTTGAAAATTTTGCAGGTATGAACCGCTTCACTGATCAACGTACATAAATTTATTCATTCCTACGATTTTCCCTAGTATTTGAAGCAATACTAATTATTTCATACAGTGTGCGAGCGCTCGTTTCCCGCGAACGGTTTCTTCTTAGACGGCTGTTATTTAGTTCCTCCTTCGAATATTTCGGAGTGCGGAATATTTTAAGAACCTATACGTTGGTGGATAATGAAATGAAATAAGCATGACAAATCGTAACCACACCATGTGTTGACAATACTTTATATTTAATATTTCAGACATATTTTCCATTCGACTTATTATTTTTGTAACCAGCGTGCAAGGGCGGAGGGGAAGCAGGGGTACGTGCATGCTCCCCTCTCCCCGCCCCAGAAGCCCAACTTTTTAAAATGATGAAAAGTGCGCTTACGAAGGAGAAAGTATGGAATACATAATATTTGTACAGGTGCCTCTAGCTACTACGTAAGTCTACAACTTTCAACATCACGCGAGAGTGCGAGCAAGTGATTGGCAAGAGTTTTTTTCCGCTAATTTACTGCAACTGCTTATGAAAGGGGCGCGGCGAGGCGGGGCGAGACGTGTGAATTAGCTTTATGATAACAATGTAATTATTGTCCGCGTCACACATGCACGCATTTGAATTATAACAATAATAATATAATTTATTTGTTGTATAAAATACAACAAGTAAAGTGACAGACGTGTACAAAAGTTTTCTTAGGGCTGATGACAAAATTAATTTTGTTAATATTTTATCCACAAAAAGATTACTAGCTCAGCTTGTGTAGTTATGCTATGAGCATAACCGACACGGCCGATTTGCCGCTAGCACCTGTTGATATACATATATATATATACACATATACATACATGCATATACACATACATACACATATACAGTTTACATACATACATACACGTACACATACACAATATATAGTAATATTAATAATTATTTTTAATACAGGTATTATATAAAGACATATAACTGCATACACATTATTACCCATAGAGGAAACATAGCACAAAGAAAAGAAGGTACTAATAATAAACATAATTTAAATCAAATGATTTCGAAGAGCCGATATTTTCCGTTTATTCCGTTTGCATTTGCTGGGTCAAATGCCATTTACGAATTGACCTTTTAAAAGTAGTCACGGATCCAGCGGTCTTCAGGGGCGGAGGCAGGTTATTCCAAATTTTGGTTGCAGCAAATTTGAAATTACCCCCATAACCGGTTGTGCGATGTTCCGGGACTAAGAGAAGTCGGTCTCTGGCGCGCGTCACGTGGCTATGAGCACTGCCGGACCAGTTTAATATATCGTAGAGATATTTCGGCTCTTTTGCTGTGGAAAGTCTACGCAAAAAACAGAGAGTGTGATAACGGCGGCCATTGTGCATGCGGAGCATTCCATGCTCAGTTAAATACGGCGATACACGGGATCGCCGCGGGATGCCGAAACAAAAACGCGCACATGCATTTTGAATTCTTTGCATTGAATTGACTGTTTATCAAAGTAAACGAAGTGAATGATTAGTTTAATTAAATTGTATTCAATTTATGTATCATCACAGTGATCGCATGTAGTGAAGTGACCGATATTATAATGAACAACAAAGCCAGAAAAATGTATAAGGGCATAAGTGCATTTTTCTTTACAAACAAAAACCAAAAACTAGCAATGTGGACTCTTTAGACTGCGCAACCTGGACAATCATTTGATGTTATTGGACAACCATATCATGTGATGCTACATCAGTTTCCACTAATTTATTCCAAGAACGTGATATAGGTGTCGCTGATCGATTATCCTTATGGATAATCGATTTGAATTCCAAATTGATTAAACATTTAGGCCGGCGTTCAAAGACAAATTTGAGTTTGATTCCTGATTCCTGAATTACCATTTATTCGTTTATTTATTTTATTCTACTCTAGACGGAAAAAAAAATCTGGCAAAGATTACCATAGTTTCTACTATAAATGTGGTGCAAACAGCCTGCATAAAAAAATTTATAGGTGAAAAATGAAAAAAATTTAGTTTTTCGTATAATTTTTATTGGTTAGAATCGGAAAATTTTATGTTAACCACAATAAAATACAATATACACCACGATAAAATTCGCTTATTTTCAAGCATAACAATTTTTGTAGAGCTCTCAAATGAGTTGTATCCTACTGCCCAATAATTTTTATCATGGAGACAGAAACTTTAACACCAATATGCTCGGATGTCAGTGCGACACATGCGCCCAAATGAAATTACGTATTTCTCGGACATCTTTGATTTTTCTGAACGTTGTCAACACGAATTAATTCATATAGTAAATACTGTGTATTTCTATGGGATTTTTGTGAATTATTCAATACTTACGCATACTTAAATGTCTGTTAAATAATGAGAGCATTTTCAAATAAACTGTAATAAAATACCCATTTCTGTCGCAAGTGATAAAGCACTGAGAATAATGAAGTTAGGCAATATTATTATGGCATCAAGTGAAGTTTTTCATATTTTATATAATACTTATTGTTATATGTACTGTTAATGGATATCATTTTAATCTCTATATTATTTATTTAGAAAATACAAATTGGTGTTTGAATTTTTTTCTCTAGTTTTTTGTCCCATTTCTTTCAAGTCAAATTAATTTCTTAATGTAATGATTATATTGAAGACTAGAAAAAATCTGATAATAAAAAATTAATATTGCCTAATAAAAATTTAAAGACTAATTATATAATTGGATTAAATTTGAAAACACTGTATAGTTGCAGACCAAAATATTATACCCTGGTAACACTATAATTTTTATTAAGCTTATGCCATAATTTTTATTTGGCTACTGATTGGTAACCGGATTACGAGAAATCACGGTAATTTTTATCAGGTTCCCCTATAAGTTTTATTACAATTTTCTTCTCATGTATGTAAGTTTATGATAACATATTACATCGCAATTTTTAGTTAACTTTATATTTACAGGTAAAGTACTTAATAACCAGAACGTTGCAGGTAATTTATTGATAAAGAAAAGTATCAGTGGTCAAAAAATGTTTGGCAGCAACAGACTTTAAGTTTCTACAAGTTCGGTAATGAAAAAAACAAGTCTTCAAATAAACTAGTCAAAGGTACATGAATGGTTAGCACACAGCAAATTGATGGTGCCGGATTGTGCAAGATGTGTGTTATTTTTGGACGGCGTGAAGCGGATAGGAACAATGTAAAGCTAACACACCACGACAACATGAAACACAACTAAGCTAATATAGTAGCATGAAAAATGTTTATGATGCTGAAGGGAAAGTCAATGGATGTTGTAGTTTAAGTGAGATGTCAGAAAGAAATAATTGAAGAGCCTCTTAAGAATTACCTACCCAAAAACAGCTATATTATGTAAAATGTAACAAAGGGATGACGATGATTTGCATCGAAAAGGAGGAGGAAAATCTCTCTGACAGGAGGTAACTTTAAAGCGCTATAGAAATTTCTAATCGACGTAATCAATACAAAATGATTTGATCGAGTATTGTGAGAAATTAGTTATATAGAAAACAGTAAACAAAACTAAAAAAGCCAAATATTTTACTATTAGAGCATATAAGACCACAGACGTTTCTATTTGTGAGCAATTATCCATTTGTATTCAATATTTCGATGTGGATACGAATAAAATACAAGAAAACTTTCTTAAGTTTGTTGAAATTAATATTTTGAAGGTGTTGGAAAAGCTTGAAATTAGACATTACGTTATGCTGAGGTCAAGCACACGATTGAGACTCCAATATGAGTGGTAAAATAAAAGTAGTTCAGGCATTTGTGTAGAATATTCAGCATTTAGCTTTTTATGTACACTGTGCAAGTCACCGACTCAACTTAGCCATCAGTAAAGCATGCACTGTGCCTATATAGGCATCAGTACAGCATGTAGCATAAGAAATGCTGTGGGGGTTATTTCAACCGTTGAAACCTTTTGCCGTGAGTCCGATGAACGAAGTCATATCCCGCAAGAAAAATGTCAGCTAATTTGCCCAAGGAAAAACAAAACACACTAAAGAAAACATGTGCGACGAGATGGGTAAAAAGCCATGAAGCAGTTCTAACCTGTTTGGATGTTTTGCCGTGTCTTTCTGTAATTTTGCAAGGAATGGTCGATAAAGGAATTAAACTGCTACAAGCTAAAATCCCGCCAGTATTTCTTGTAAGCTTTGTCATCCTCGTTAATATTTTAGGAATCACTCTTCCTTTATCTCGATCATTAGAAGCCATCAAAGTTGATATACTTTCGTCTATAAAACTTGTTGATATAACTACATCCAGCATCTAAAAGTAACGTAATACTTGCACGGGATGCGTTTGAAAACCTTTTTTATAAAGTTGAAGGCCTGGCAAATTAAATTGGAACAGAAATCGCGGCCTGCATAGTAACCAATCGTCAATCAAACAGATCTAACATTCAGCCTCAGCCTGCTAAAAAGTATTACCGATTTTTAGTGTACATTCCTTTTCTGGATTATTTATTGAACGAAATATCCTCCAGATTTTCCAGAACTCAGCTGCAGAGAACCGGACGTTAGAAAAGTTACTGTCGGATAAATTCAGTGACGAAGGTATAGAGGATGTTATATAAAGTGATGAATGAAATAAAAATGATCTTCTGAACATATCTTCACAGCAGGATGACAAAAGATTGTTTAAGTCGACTGGCTTTAATGCGTACTCACCAAGACATTGCGTCATGAATGAACGTCGATGAAGTATTATACATTCAGTAGGACACCTAAAAGAAATTTTTCATGTAATTACATTTAATTTTTGCTTTAATAATATGGATAAATAATAAAAAGGCAACAACTTCCCATATGCCTTTATTTACTATTAATTTCAAAATACTTACGAGGACACTCTGCCAAGTTGCTTATGCCCCCCCCTTAGAAAAAAATTTGTACCCGCCCTTGCCTATTGTATTTGAATATTATTTTAAAACATACGTCATTCGAATTCACTGCACAGTAGAGAAAGCTGTGGTACAAAATAGAGTTGGACTATGATTTTATATAAGCCTAGAAAAACATATTTCTTCCAAAATATTGACAAATTATTAATCAAGAAACAAATAAAATACTATTGTCATTGAATATATTTGGCGTCAATTTTGTAGAAATTTATTATTCTCAATTAAATGAAACTACGTGATGTAGTATTATTTCTACTTTCTTTAAGTTCTTTACCACGACCTAGGTTTCGTTGTATTACAATATGTTCAGGCGGGCTATTAGCAAAGATCTTTGCTAATAGCCCACCTGAGACCCAATCAAGTTATTAACCAAATCCGTACGAGTAGGTATCTGTGCTCTTCTTTTTTATGCCTTATTGTTAAGACTTTCTATATCGGTTAATGTATTACGTAAAAAATATTTACATTAGATTATAAGAGAACGGACGCAATTGGTTTTAGGATATTCATATTGTAGGATTCTTCAGATTTAATTAAATAAACACGATTAAGAACAATTGCAAAATTTGCGTAACCAAAACATTTATACGTTTACAATTGCTGCAAAACTCAAGTTTTTCCCACATGATTGAAACCAAAGGGAACAATTGGTTTTGTCAAAGTTAACTGATAAATTGCATCAAGTGCTATTGTATCGATTGCTATACAGATTGTGCAGTCAATTACATATAAATACACTCAGTACAGTGGCTGGTTTTATAAAATTTCATTGGAAGTGCAAAGTTCCAAACTCTTATTTAAAATTTACCAATACACGTTGTACTGTTCTCCACATTGACTAGGTCTAATCAGACATCAATGCTGGCAGGTTTTGATGGACGTCAACAATTACATTAGATGAAATATGATTAAAAGTGGTTGACAAGTTTGTTTGCCTAGAATTAGTTATGTAAATATATGCTCACAGTTAATGCAAAAATATTAGACAGACGAGTGTATAGTGTGCCAAGTATACATCTTGAATTTACCCTCCAACGTAAATGAAGCCTAAACATCGTATATTAAATGGGAAGAACATTTTAATATTTTCCATGTGCAGTTTGTTTGAAATATTCTGTATACGTCTTACAAGGCAGGGTTTTGTATGAGAAGCGACTCATTTACTCTGCTTAAACAGAGAACATTTTGAAAGTTATTTGCCTGAATATCAAAATTACTTTATTACTACTGACAATTTAAAGTTTGATAAAAATTATCTTCTTAAAAACAACATTACTCATGCTATTTCGTTGGGGCTGATACAACCCGGTATATTTCAGATTGTTATAGATTTTTAAAAATTTTTAAATTTTCAATTGTATTATGTTAAATTTTTGTAAATAAACAAATTCATAAATAATTGCAAACAAGCGAAATGATCCAGAAAATGCATATTTACAGTACGACGACATTATTTAAGCGGGCAAACAAATACGACATTAACTTTGCTTTCCCGGATTTAATTTATTTACAAAAGAGAAGTTCAAACAGTAATTTTTTTTAATTTAATTTCGTTGACGAGTGCAAGTTTAATAAGGTAAAAATTTAGGTTTTCCTGTTGTCTTTATTTCTTAATGAAACAAAGCTCACTTTTTGTATAAGTTTTCTAATTATATAATAAGAATTTCTCGAAGTATTCCACCTTACAATTAGGCAGACCTTACATGCAAGATGTGATATGGAATAAGCATTTTCTCTAAAATTAATAGATTATTAAAGCATTGTTTTTCAGAGTATATTTTTGAGCTTAATTAATCCAAGCTTATTTTAAATATTTTCAATACTTCACGAACATGATTTAGAGATAACCGAACATTAGACGTTCAAAATATTGCTTTAATTGTCAATCACATCCTATCTATGTTACATTAATCATGTATTTATTTACCTCTATTTCCATCTTTTATGTTACATGAATATTCATCATTTAACTATAAAATAGATGTACAAATTTTTGTAGGTATCCGAATAGGCATTACAGAAACCGGATACAACATATTTAAAAATATTTAAATAATATGTCTACTTTATTGACGGTTATTAATTTTATTGCCAATATTTTTGCTTTAAATACATCGTTTTTATTGTGTTTTGGTTAGTTCTATTAAGTCCGACTTTGCGATATGTCGCCGTTCAAATTTACATACATGTTTACCTTTTCATTCCTTTATCTGCTAACGTTCGTGACAGCGAAATATTTAGTTATAAAAGATTTTGACACCATGACTCACAGCAATGAAGACAGCTCCGCAACCCAGCAGCCTGTTATGGGAGAGAGTCTGCAGCCCGATGATGGAAGAGAATCATTTATTACATCAAATAGATGTCCATTCGGATCTAGAAGAAACAAACAGGGCCAGTGTATTATTTTTCGGTAGATAATAGTAGATAAAATTTGGATTTGTTTGACTTGTGGACATTTGTGTTTTAATACTAATTACATATTTTTATTTTACCACTTTTTTATTATATACCTATAAGCATATATTACACCACATTCTGCTAACAACATGATTGTTGAATTTGGAAATTACAGATTAAAACTGATTTCGTACACAAAGCAGTGAAGTTTTTTCTTAATATAAAGGCAAATTGATTTTGGGGGACGGATTTTAGTTTCCAAGACAAGGGGATTAATGGTCCAAGAATGTGAGTTCTGTGTTAAGTCGACCATTTTCTCTTATTTACCGTATTTTTTATTGGTTGTAACTATTACTTTAAACTCAATTTGAGAAGAGGATTAATTCTTACAATATAGATGAGAATGTTTCATATCTGCGAGTTCAATTGATTATGTACTGCTATAATTCCTCTAGGTACGTCCAAAAATTATTTAGGATGTATAATAGCCTAATTTGATTGTGGTTCAAAATCATTCTTTCAAATTATATATATATATATATATATATATATATATATATATATTCACCGGTCAGTATGTTGAAGTACAAATTTTTGCCATTTATTTATATTTCCATATTGAAATATAAAAAAAATTGTTCTTATTTCCGAGAAATATAAATATAATTCTCTGGCCGGATTATAAATTTAAACATCAAAACCGACTGATAAATCACCTTCTCATTCATTGGTTAGCAGGTCTTTAAATGGGAAGCAAGAATACACTGATTCAATGCTACGTGTGGCGTTTTTAGCAATACTCATTAAATAATACAATTTACTACGAAAGAATGTAGATATATAAATATGCACTCTGACATTACACCAACGTTCATTTTCCGTGAATAATATCTTCTTCAATAGTTGTTGATTAATTTCCATTTCAGAGGCCTTCAGAAAACATAACTGCCGATTCATTTACATTCCAGAATATACAACATTTTAAAACCTGCACATTTATGGCCAAAATAAAATAAACTTTAAGATATTTTATTTTTGTTTCAATAAATCTTACATATAACTACAAAGTATGTAAATAATGCATAAAAATTATCACTCACGAAATATTTTTCATTCTGATAATTATATTTAATAACTTGTCCACGATTATTAAAAGGAAATGACTACTACACAATATTAATGAAAAAATAACAAACATTGATTATCCAAAAAGATTGTACCCTACAATTTGCACTACAAAAATTTTCTACCACAGTGAAACTCGAATCTTGCGTCTTAGATATGCATATAGACAAGAATGACTGCAATATCATGAATTAAATAACGTATAATTATTATGGGAATACTATCTTTTTACTTAATAATGTAAACAGACAGTATATACTTAAACTGTCGTGTCTTTTCTTAATAATGTTTATTATGAAAATATTATATTGCCTTTACATTGATTAATACTATTCTATCTACGTAGTTTCTACTCTCATCAACAATTGTGTATTAATTAATTTAATAATATATTTAATATCCTGAACAGTTTGCACTGATTCAAGATTATTGATATCTCTTGACTGTAAGCTAACACGCAACATTTTCTAAAGCTAGTTTCCAAAAGCAGGACTGAAAGAAAACAGAGGTATAAAATTGAGAAATGACACTTTGATCTGAAATCATGATCTAAACAATTTGTTTATTTAAACTGTGAATAACCCTGCAATGGCAAATAATAATTTTAGAAAATGAAATAGTTTATAATTCCACACCCTTTTTATTTTTTAACACCCATGAGGCAATAAATATTAAAAGTGGGATACAACCTGATCTCAGGATGACATGGGGTAGAGCATATAGCTAAAATTATCAAGATAATGTTAGTGATGAAAGCCATTGTAGAATTGAAGAACTTGATAACTGCTGTAAAAGATTTGCTAGAAAAATCATTATGTTTCTGAGAAAACCGATAAGATTGATCTGTATTCCATATACTGTGGATGATAGATTTGTATTCCAAGCGCATTGGGATATCTCTTTAAGCTATGTACAAAATACTTACAGTAGTTTGAGACCATAGCCTATTAACCGTCAGCTTAAGAGAAAGAATATTTTCCTGAAGTTGCAACGAAGGAGAATATTTGAAGGCAAGTTGAATTTTCTGAATTAAAACATAGTTTGGTTGAGATATTGAACTGCATCATACTTAAATGTCTTTCTTTAATTGTAATAATTAGAGTAATTTTTTATTGCTTACCAGAGTTATACTTAAAAAACACTAGATTTACATGGATTAAGATTGAATAGTTTGAAATCATAGATTTTGTTACCTGTAATTCAAATGACAATTTATGTTGCTATTTGCTGAGAGGTATATGCAGTAACTACAGGACCACCTTGAAAGTAGCCACAGGATTATCAGGATTATAAGAACTCTCAATACAACAGGTACTCCTCCTCAAATAATAATGGAAAAAAATGATACCAAAGATTTAGGATATTTTGGGATGGTTCCCTTTAGGTGATAAAGAAAATTAACGATTTGGTTGTAAAAACATCATCTCTCAAAAGTGAAATCATGCATTAAAATTGTTGTATATAGTATCAAGTGTTTCTATAAATATTTTGATTAAAAATAAGTGCAATGTGCAATGTGTATTATTTCACATAAATGTTTATTTTGATTATCATATGTGCATGATACATATCATATATCCATCTGTTTTAGATGACAATAATTTTAGTATAATAAAGATTTTATTAAGGAACTTCATATAGAGCTGTGGTTATGAATTATTTTTCAAGATTTTAAGGCATAGTAGAACTTGTGAAGAATTACAAGGGAACGATTATTTGAGCCATGAGACTTTATTTGATGGCTTTCACTGCTCAAGTTGTAGAGTGACGTTAAAATACGAAAAAAATTGAGCAAACTATCGGCGTTGATTACCGGCAATCGAGTATTAACTTTTCTGGAATAATTTGTTCCTTGTCAACATATTGTTTATAGCAATCGGGATTAGTTTCATTTATGTTGTTTCAAAGAGCAGATTAAAAAGGATAAAATTCATATATAAAACTACATGGCAATTTCTCTTTGTTTGTGAGTGACTGGCTTTGATTTATGCATAAGATTATATTTTTGTACGCCATTCGTGACAAGTTTGAATTTTATTAAAATTATTATGATCACTATTTGTTTTAAGACATTATATGATTCTTATTATTTTTAATATAAATTGTCAATTTCAGAAATTTTACTTGGAAATATTATTTTACTGGAAATTTTACTTGGAAATATTGTTTTTCTAATGTGCCTTATGAATGTTTCAGATGGGAACAATTTTGTTACAAAAATAAATTGCTTTAACTTCTTGTACAAAATCAATACCCAGTAGATCAATTAATTATTATAAATACGTGCCGCTGATTTCATTGAGCATTTTTTAAAAATGTTAATTAATATTATAAATACAAAAGAAGGTTGTATGAATGAATGTGTGGATAAATGTTTTTTGCTCCATAACTCCGTAATTTCTAAGCCGATCGACACAACATTTATCATAGAATAGATCACAGACAGGGTTAATAAATAGGTCACAATCTATGTGCAAATGGGCTTGTAAACACATAAGATAAATACAAACTCTTTAAGAATCCACAATTTTACACAAAAATTTAGTAATAAATTAAATTATATCAAAATTATTGGTCTTGGCTTGCATTTGCAAGTTGTAATAATTCAAATTGATGCTAAGTTTATCCTCAATTCATATGTCGACCTGTAATCAATCATGGGTTACAGATATAACTGACATTTTACATTTTTGGTTTTCAAATATTTCCTTTGTTTGTTTTTATCAACTAAAGGAACAAGGTCCGATCCCTCTTATCTCATTTCAAGAGATTCAATCGTACTGAAATCCTCAGCCTCGAGATTTGTCGATACGGCAAGTTCCAATATTGGTAACATTTAAAAACTGGAATAAACCTTTGCTAGAAGAGCGATATACACACATATTACACACAGTTGAACTTATTAAAACTTATCGAAACACAGTATTAATATATTTTTAAATAATATATTAAATTGGAGGAATAATGAAGCAGCAATAAATAATATTAAAATTACGGAATGTTAATTATTCCTATTCTATTTTAGAATGTGATTAACTGCGTTTACATTTGCTGCTAGGAAATTTGCTGATTGAAAACTTAGTTATAACTAAGTGTTCGGTCAGCAACTGAATGCTAGAAGATATTTATACAAATTACTATGTATTTGTTTATCAATTGTTTTGAATTGCTCTGTGAGTGTATTGTCCTAATCATTATTGTTTTTTAACTATTTGTCATATGTTCTTCCATGTGCCCAACACTTCTAGGTAATAATGTAAGTTGGGCATGAGATTTTCAAGATATGAGTAAATATATATATATATATATATATATATGTATATATATATATATATATATATATATATGTATATATATATATATATATATATGTATATATATATATATATTTATATATATAAGTATGTATATATATGCATGACAATTCTAATTTAGATAATAAGAATTAATTGTAGTATAATTTTAATTTGAGGTTTATTTTATATTAAATTTATTTTAAGGTATTTAAAACCTTTTTACATATTGAATTAATGCTCTTGTGTATTTATATATCTAGAAATAAAATGCAGAAGAAATAACTATTAAGTATCCATTAGAAATCTTTCTGTATTTAGTATACATTTTCAATAAAGAGTTTTCAGTTTGTATGAATTGTAAAATATTTCTACGCATTGTAATGTCTAAACTATGACAAACAGTTATATTAGTAAGTGAATAGAATCACTAAAAACACATGAATCAATTTAGTAGAAAAACAAACTTTTTTGTATGCTGATATCTAAATATATAATAATAAGTAATACTTTCTCTAATAATATAAACAATTTATTTAACGTATCTTGAAAAGCATTCAAACGTCCTTTTTGCTAAATTGAAATGGAAGAAATAATATTCAGAATATTATTGACTTTTTTATTTTACAATTTTATGTAAGTAAGGGAACAAACTCAATCCCGATAACAGATTTTTACTGCCCATAGAACTTTCTCAAGCTATTTAAAAAAGTACATAAGGATCACAAGGATTTTTTCCTCTTATTTATTCACACATTAATAATCTGAAGATAAATAATATATAGATGAAATTTAGTGGACTATCAATCTAGCCAGTTTTTAACAGTTTTCTTACCATATCTATATAGAATTCGACATTGAGCAGAAATTTGTGATTTGACTCTAGGATTTACAAAGAATATCCAATACTAAAGAAACATATATTAATATCTGTACATAGTAAAATGTAACATTGCCATTTGTCAGTGGTTTAATGGGAACACACTCTTTAAATGTTTATTTTTTGAAACTTGCCTATTTTCAAAACACTCATAGCGTAATGTCTACCCATACTTAACAGGTTTATTGTACATTTCGGCATATTTTACTTGTTCCACAAGTTAGTTTTAAAATTACTGACCATAATGTTTTTAACGTTTACACTATATTACAAAATGTTAAATGACATCCAAAGTTCACGGTAAGTAAGACATTAAAGTTTTCGTGTCTAGATCAAGGAAAAGCCGTTTTATATCTATCTCAAATAATGTAGAATTATTATTGGTACCCTCAATTTAAGCAGGAAAGTTGTGAGGTGAAAAATGTATATAGGATACTGTCTTGAAGTCGTATTGAGAGTAAAATGGTAAATTGGTTATCGAGACTAGCAAAAGTATCTTATCATATTTATCGTTTTCTGTACTAATTTTATTGTATCTATACTGAAATTAGAGTGTTAATATGTTCCATACCCACTGCGGTTTCTGTACTCATATTAATTTATCTTGTATTAACTTTAGGTTATTGCTTGCTCACTTTGAGTGTTGCATTTTAACGTGTTTCGAATTCACTTCAACATGTCCTGTTTCTCAAATTGCCGTGTTTGTTATTTACTTCAGCGTGTTCCGTACACAATTTAGCATATTCTATGCTTATTTTGTATGTTACATGCTTACTTTAAGGTGTTCCATAGTTACTTTTGCCTATTCTGTATTTATCCCATGACAAAATGTTAGTAATGCAACAGGGGCGAAATAAGTTTAGATGAACTAAGTACTGCCGACAAAATTTTGTTAAAATTTTCCACAAATTCAAAAATTTAAAAAAGAAGGAATCTAATTTTCTGTTAAGAGGGCGGTAATCTTTATTTCCAGATTCCAATCTCATTTTAAGTTTACAAAGGCATAGGAGTTCTGAAACTGGACGTGCCAATTTGTTTATATTATGTTATCTACATAAACTATGGGATAAATTCAAAAGCCGGTTTTGAAGATAATTATGTATTTATTACAGAAATAAGAATATAGACGTATTTGAATATGATTTCAGGCAAACAGAACACACTGGACTTTTTAATAGTAGTTTACAATACAGTTACATCTACTACTTAATACATTGATTCCTTTTTTCAAGATAATATATTAAAATTACTGACTAATATTATAAATTATAGTTTTACTGTTTTCAAGATAATGTACCAAAATATTTATATCTTCAAACCTCAGTCCCGTAGCCATACACAAAAATAATTATGACTGTAAAGACTATCACAATAAATTACTTTCATTGGCCGAGAAACTACTAAAAGTTTTCATTGTTTTTCTAATGTGATAGTGATCACAAATCACACTTAGGTAATTTAAAATTTTACCTGAAATATCAAATAGTATATTCACATTTCGGAATAATTTGTGGAGCAATTGTTTACCTTACTTTTGATAGCAATAATGAACTTATATAATTTGTGGAGCAATTGTTTACCTTACTTTTGATAGCAGTAATGAACTTACATAATGGTAATTTTCAGCTCTAACTATGAATTTGATATTTCATTTTAAAAAATTAGAAGCTAAAATTTAAAAAAAATTGTTTACATTATTGTCTGTGCAGGTATAAATTTATAACTTCGACGAACTTTTAACTTTAATTATGGAAACTATTACACATTTGACTCATCTATCTATGCTTGAAAAGACCCCTACTTTTTTAGCAATGTATGATTAAGATAAATATTTCAATAGAATTTGTTAGTAGTATATTTGATTTTTCTATTATTTTCTACCCTTTTCCATAGTTTTTATGATAGTGAATATTTATGATAGTGAGTCATGTGATGCATGTCCGTGCATTGGTCAGATTTGCAAAGTTTCTAGTGTTTTATTTTATTACGAAAATACTTTGTTTTTTGATCTCAATTTTTATGTGGCCAAATATTAAACAAAATTTATAAGTGAAAAGTAAGAGCAAAAATTAATTTTGTCGCACATTTCATCTAGTATGATAAGCCTTATATAAATACTAAAGGATAGATCATTTGAAATTAAGTAGAAGTTTTTAATTTTAAATTACTTTTACTACACTATTTTTATTTTTAAATTAGAATTTACATAAAAATGATTTCAGTTAACTTGCACGAATACTATGTATATATATATGTATATGTTCCAATATGCTGTTATCCAATTTTCATTACTTTTGAGAGCCAAATCTAATATGTAGCTATCCTGTAAACTACTATACTGAATTAAAAATCTTATAAAGGCTTTATAGCCCAAGAGTGTATGCAGTTCTGTTTATTTTAAATACATTCTATACTATTTCTCTTCCGGTCTTTCACCGATACAGAGTTTTTGACTTATTAATAAATGGAAACAACTCTCTCAACCACTGGAACTGGAAAATTTTGAGGTAAGATTGAAAACTGAAAAAATTTTTCATCACAACAACAACACAACATTCTCAACGAAAAGCTCTGTGAGTAAGACCAGGCGGTAGATGTTTCCACTGAGAGATATTTGGGCACTTCCCTAACACATGTAGTTTTTACAGTAACTCGTAAGTCTCTCTCCGAATGAATTAAATTAAAAGATGGAGAATTTTGGATTTCTACCTGAACTAGGCGGATTTCTTTATCGCAATTATTGATGTGTGCAAACAATGACGATGCCAGTAAAACAATTTAAAAACATCATTCGACATGATGGGTTCTTGCCCCAAGCGACTTCATAATTTTGCTTAAGCATATTATGTGCTAACAACAGCGGTAGTTTATGAAAAAAAATCTCATGTTGATGTTGTGACAAGAAAAGTTTAATCAGGAACATTATTGCCGATGAGATTGCTTATTTATTAAGAGAGCTATGTTGGCTTTTAGCTATTCTTATACTCTCTGGAGAGTCATTTTTAAAGTTGTTTTTAAAATTTTTTATAAATTTGTTAGTCACTGGCTGGTTTGTCATTGGGAATATTGTTTTTTTTTTCAGTTTTTCTTTACTAAGCCGATAGACCGATTATCATTTAACATAATTAAATTGCTTTAAATTATCTGTGGAAATTTTTTGTGTGTCATGATACATGGCTGAGTGAAATTTCGTCAGAAAATAGCGCCAATTAATTTTGAGTGATTTTCTACATTGGAGTAGTACTAGTTTAGTGTAGCTTAACAAAATTAGGCAGTATGCAGAGATTATCGAAGTAAAACTTCGGAGCACTGGAGGAATTAAACTATCAAATTTCTTCTCTCAATCACTGACTTAATGCTGCATTTTTGCCTGCTTACATATAGTAAATGTTTACATTAAACACATTGACCAGCGGTGTGAGTATCAATTTTGTGCAAGAAACTACTGTCATAAATGTTAATGTGTGTTTGCTTCTAGGTTGTATTTTTGTTGTTAATGTTTTAACATGGTTATGCAAATACGTAAAAATCTGATTATGACTATAATGGTTAATCTTTTATCTCAATTGAAAGATCAGGTGTATGGCTCTGGCATATAAATGAATCTTAGTGATTTATCAAGCCAAGAACATCATTCATATTTTGACACATATTTTGACATGCCTTATTTCGGTAAATATACAAGATAATTTTAGTACCCAACTGTCTACAAATAATTCTCCAATCGAAACTCAAAAGTCATTTTGTGTATTGAGCAAATAAATCACTTTTCAAAACAAAAAAAGGCTCACGTCATGCCTTAGAGTAATATATGATTATATAATGTTATACAATGTGAACAATTAAATAAAGTCAGCCTCACAGTTTTGGTTTCGTTGGATTTTTGATCCATCTAATTACATATACATTGGAATTGAGTTTGCCTGCCATAATGTTTTAATAAGGTCTAGATTTTTAGACATAGATTGTCTCTATACTGATGCCGGGAATATAAAGAGCCATTCTACAATTACTAACTTATACATAACTTTGCATATCTTATATTCTGAAGAGTAAATTAATGTCCACGTACTAGTGTATTACTTTGTGTGTATATTATTGACTGTAGACTACTAATAAAATATTTAAGAAACTGTAATATTTGCTTTACATTATTATTTATAATGCTGTATATTCTTCAGTCATTGTATTAATTTTAAGAAGAAATGTTTCATTTACATCTCTATTGTATAGTAACTTTTTGAAGAGTAGGTTCTTCGGCAGCATTGCAGAAAAAAGAAAAAAAGGTAACACGGAATTGCTAAGGAGTAATTCTATTTCTTATGTGTTACCATTACAGTAAAGCAGGGCGGGTACTGTTAATGTTTGTAGCTCAGTAGCGCTTAAGCGTGGATTTTTGTCACATTATGGTATTTGTAATAAGCAAATTTTATGATTTTTAAGAATGATTCCATTCAGTATCGATGATCAAAATGTTACATTAATAAAGAGTATTTCGAAGTATATAAATTTAATTTTGCTAATAGCTGCAACGTTGTGAATATAACAACATTTTTATGAAGAATAAAAGAAAGCAGCTTGTGGCGAAGTAAAAAGTTAACTCTTGATATAATGGTATCAAATATTGTTATATAAGAAAGCAGCTAGTGGCGAAGTAAAAAGTTAACTATTGATATAATGGTATCAAATACTGTTATAAGTTTTAAATGTTTATAATGGCTGCTTGTAAAATAAACAAATATTTACAATGAATTCACTTGCTTATCTCAATAAATTTTTAAAACCAGTTAAAGATTCAGTTTCATCTGTTTTATAATCAGCTTTTTGCATTTGTTAGGGTGTCATACATAATTAGTGACTTAAAAAGTGGTTTTGAAAAAATGTTTAGGAGAATTTAAAAAAGTAAATATGTATTTACACAATATTACACATATTTCACATATTTGCACATATTTCTTGATACTTTTTTACAGGAAAACAGTCATTATTTCTTTGTATCAGTTTATGAATATTATTAGGGGTTGTTTACAATGTCATATAAATGTTGCTCCACTCTCTGCATTATAAACTATTTCAAACAAAGAAATATGAAACATTCAAAAACATATTAGGTACACAAATAAAATAACATTGCATTGACAAGACACAATAAATGAATTGCACAAATACAAATAATTTACAGATTATTTAAATTAATTATTTGCATTTAAAGTCTTAATGACCATGTGTCTTAATAAGTCTTAATGAATGAATTTAACGAATGTCTTTTTCCAAGAAATTACACTGAATATTCCATATCACCAGCTTGAAATATTGTTCAAAATAGTTTTTTTTTGGAATATTATTTACAACAAAACGTCGATTAATTGTCTCATTAGTTTTTCAAGATTAAGCTGTTTTATGTTGTTTTAGTCCACATTTTCGAAAGTTCGTTTTTTTGGAATATTTTGATTTTTATAAATTTTCTAAACTTTATTCATAAATGTACTGCTACCTAAAATGAAAATCTGGTACTTCATAGTATTTTTAAATATTTTAGTTAAAAGTTATTTTTAATTACATTAAATACATATATCAATTAAACACTATTATAAAAAAACCCTCTATCACCTTGTATGATAAAACGTGGATATTATAATCGTTTCATCGGAAAATCAATTTCATAATCTATCCATCCTTTTTATTGTTTTGATATTTATTTTCTACGTAAGTAAATATTTACTGCAAGCACAATCTGACAGCTTTAAACATCACATTGGAACGGTCAGTGGTGGCGATCAGGGTGGCCTTTAGTTTTGACGATCTAACAAAATATGAATTTATTCAAACTGGTATGGGCGGGGGTATACCGCAGAAATTAAGGCGTACGCCCACCATTGCTATTCAGATCCTCCAGGCCGCCATTGCCATGACTCTTGCGTCACACGTGGTCGCTTTATAATAGCGGTGGCAACCATTTGGAAATGTTTATTGTGCGGATTGTAGTATTTTGACTTGCTAAAATTGACAGTTTTCAGTTGGATGTGTATATTTAGTAACAAAAGTGACTGAAAAAAATAGTTATTAATTAGTGAAAAATGTATATACACATACATCATTATATATAGTCAGTTAGATTATAAAAATACTAGAATAAAAACATTTGGGTTAGTGTTGCAGAAAGATAATGGAACTAACATTAAGCAAATACAACTTTTGAAAATGATTTATTATTGCATATTCGCAAAAGAAGTAACAAAATTAATGTTTATTATTTACATATTTATTTTCTTTAATGTACAATTACAAAAGGTTGCTACAGGAGCAATGTCTTCCAGTCATTTAAACCATCAAGTAATACAATAAATTAGGTGTCGTAGGAGATTACAACAGATGATGAATATAATAGTATATTAAAAAAAAACTATAAAAGGAATGATTAAACCTGTTCACAAATGAAAAAGAAACAAGAATGAAATATATAAGTAAAGCTTTCTTTCCTTCGACAAAGTTCATAACATCTTAACTACCCAGTTTAAAATTATCACTGACTGCCACTGCCATCACCCCTTTGTTTTTAATATTAAAGTTACATGCCCTTACTACGGCCGCTATCGTCATCGCCCCATACTACGAGAGACTTGTCCATCTACCAATTTTAAGTTATAAAGTAACATAAGATAAAACATACTCTTCAGACGTGTGGTTTTAGTTATATACAGAAATTTATATTCATAGAATGTCTGATTTTTTCGGTCTCCATTTAAATGTTAATATTTTTTTAAACTAAATTTTTTAAATGATTTTATTCAATAACAGCACATTAGCTGGTACTAAGTTTACTATGTTTCAATAATAGTTACTAGTTAATTTATCACTTTGACCAAAACAATTTAGTTAAGTTTCATCATGCCTGGACACCACATCTGACCATACTCCAGTAATTTGTATCCTCAGCGTGTCTGTCATTACAAAGTCCAACAAATAAATTTGTATAATAACAACACTGACTGGCTGGCATTCTCAGAATTTTTGGAATCCAAAATAAACATGAAAGTTCGACTTAAGTCCGAGGAGGATATAGATGAGGCTACATTTCTCATCACGAGAAATGTAGCCTCATCTATTTCTCATCTAGCCAGAATGTTCCTACAAAATGTAATATACCTTTAAAACTATGTAAAAAGCTAGAGGAAAAAGAAAACTAAGACGTCAATGGCAACTGAGTAGACTAAAGGATGATAGAATGTTATGGAACAAGGCAGCAAGAGAACTAAGAGAAATGTTGGTCGAACATAAAAATAAATCACTTCAACACAGACTGTCAAAATTATCAGCAACCAAACATGAGAACTACACTCTTTGGAAAATCACTAAGGAATTCAAAAGACCACAACCACAAGCCCCTCCATTAAGAAAATCCTCTGGTATCTGAAAAGCTGAACTGTTTGCTGAGTATCTTAAAGATGTGTTCAGTCCAAATGAGGCTAGTAATGATGAATTTGAGAGTGAGATTGAAAGAGCAATAACCAGTGATCAACAGTTGTCTCCACCATTAAAGCTAAATACTCAAAAAAAGAAGTAGCTAAAATAATAAGGAAACTACCAAACAAGAAAGCTCTTGGGTTTGATCTCATTACAGTAGAGATTTTGAAACATCTACCACAAAAGGGAATAGTTTTCCTCACTATGCTCTTCAATGCAATCCAGAGACTCTCATACTATCCAAAACTATGGAAGATATCTGTCATACGTATGTTAGCAAAACTTGGCAAGCCACTAACTGAACGTAACTCATACAGACCAATTATTCTGTTACCTATCATCTCCAAAGTTTTTGAGAAAATACTTCTGGCTAGACTAAAGCCAGTTCTTAACACTGAACATGTAATCCCCGACCACCACTTCGGATTTAGGTCGCAGCATTCAACCATAGAACAGGTGCACCGGGTAGTGAATACTATAAGACAATCTTTAGAGAGAGGAGAATGTTGCTCTGCCGTGTTCCTAGATATCAAGCAGGCGTTTGACAAAGTTTGGCATAAAGGGCTTCTGTACAAACTGAAGATTCTTCTCCCTAACTCGCTGTACATGGTGTTGAAATCATGGTGTTGAATCAGGTTTATGGTAAAATTTGATGAAGAATTTTCTAAAATATATAATATCCAAGCATCTGTACCACAAAGATCTGTACTCGGTTCAATTCTTTACTCAATATATACATCTGATTTACCAGTGACCCAGGAAGTAATGACTGCAACATGTGATGACACAGCTTGTTTCTCCTGTGATAAAGATCCCAACAAAGCATCAGATAAAATACAAATACAGCTTGATAGTGTCAATCAATGGTTAAAGAGATGGAGAATCAAATGCAATGCCATTAAATCAACTCAAATGACATTTACTTTGCGTAAAGGATATTGCAAGCCATTTATATGGATAATCAAGAGTTACCATGCAGAACCAGTGCTAAATATCTGGGCTTCCATTTGGATAGGAGACTAACATGGGCAAACCACATAAAAGCAAAGAGACAAGAAGTAAATATACACAGTCAAAAACTGTACTGGCTGATAGGTCGACAATCTATGCTCTCACTAAATAATAAACTGCTTATTTACAAATGCATTATAAAGCCCATCTGGACTTATGACCTAGAATTGTGGGGCTGGGCTAGCAACTCAAACCTAGAGATTTTACAACGGTTTCAAAATAATATCTCAAGAATGCTGTCTAGTGCACCATGGTATGCTCGTAATACTGAGATACATGAATATCTGGGTATACCAACTATCAAGGAGGAAATAAATAACCGTTGCATAAAATACAAAGAAAGACTTCGGTGTCACGCAAATAATCTGGCCCAAGATTTGTTAAAGAACAAATTGCACGTCTTAAAAGATGGCAGATATTAAATCTTGACAAAAGGCACTAAAGTGTAATGTGTAAATTTAAAAATGGTTTTGAATCTCGATGGAGAATCAGCCATCCAAACATCAAGTATTGGAAATCATCTGATTATGGTTACTCAGCCGATTGCAAATAGTTGTACAAAAAAAAAAAAGTTTGAGTTGCTTACTTACCAGTAGATGGTGACATGACACATTATCTGCTAATCGATTGTTGGTTGTATTGATTAATATTTTACGATAAGTGATCTATAATTTATGAGTTTTTTTTTACTTTATACTAATAGTTCATAGATGATGCTACTTAGAAACGCTGCGTCCATTCGTACTTAAGTAATTGCAATAGTTTTTATTTAAATTAAAACTTTAGAAAATTCTTCATTGGCCTTCCGTATCCTATTCATTATTTTATATTGTTAGGAATATTGATAATAAGTCACGTTAAAACATTCTTTGCATGCATAGGAGACAAATTTTATTAGAAAAAAATTTGAATAACCTTTTAAATGGTGAGCTGTACTAGGGTATTTGTTCCATTAAGCTTATATAAACAGCTAACAAAGATGCTCCGATTAGGCAAACCTAAATTTTTCACCCATACCAAATTAATGCCCTTAGGAGGAAACTGAATTTTTGTAAGACATTTTTGGCAACACATTTTTAATATTATTTTTCTCCATTTGATATGAAATCTCTTGATGGAAATCTTTGTTTCTCTAGTGTTGGTTTGTTGCTGGACTGTTGAACAGACGTAACAAAATAATATTTTGAAAAATGTAAGTATTGTCCTAATTTCGTACGTAGGGAAAATTCAGGCAGAATGAAAAACAAAGTAACTGACACGAGTGGAGGGACAAAGTCATGTGAATTGTCTCAAAACAATCAGTCAGCTACAGTGAAGCAAGTCACAAGACGTCGTTATCAAAGAACCTTCAAGAAATATTGTGAATGTATAACATAGTATCAGTGTTTACAAAATTGTCTTCATATTATTTCCAGGTAAGTCAAGTTATAAATAGTCAATTTATCAAATAATTCTATTGTAATGTAACTAATAACTACTTTCTTCAATCTTTTTTTCAATTGTTTTGACATTTTTGATCAAGCAATTAAAAATAAACTTAACATTTTATCGGGTTAGGTTCGAGGCAGGATGGTGTGGGGTGGAATAGGATACTATATTATACCACCCCTTACTCGACAAAATTTTTTTTCCTATTATTATTTGTTTTAAATAATGATTTAGTTCATTATTTTATTGTTATATATGGTGCGCTCATGCAAAAGAAAGTCGGATAGTCTACTGAATACATGGAAAACGCTGCACAAGTTGTAACTAAAGGAGAAATGGAATATTCACAAGCTTCGAGTACATTCTGTTTACCTTTTTCTACTTCAGAAAGAAAGGTCAAGAAAAAAGGGATAATGGAGAATCTAAAGTAGACAAACGTTTTGGAACAAAAATCGGAAATGGTTTCACAATTAATGTAGATGCAGACACTTTTTTAGAGTAAATATATAAACTCATTTACATTTGCATTCCAACTTGTTGAAAATAATTAATTGTTTCATTGTTTCAATAGGGAACCCGAAATATAGGTTTGGGCTTAACATCTGATGAAACGTAATCTGGAAATATTTAAAAGAAGACCTGAGGACACCTCAAACATCCAGACTACAGAGTTTATTAACGCTGCTCTTTCAAAATTTCCCAATTTATTTAAACATTTTTTTCATTTCTTCTGATGAACTTTACTTAAAATCAGTCGAAGAATGGTTCTCATGTTTTACGTGCAAAATATTGGCTGACTTAGATAGTTATGACCATTATTCTGTCCTTATTTGAGAATTATACTCGGGGTGAAATTATTAGTGGTTACTTAGTTTTAAAATTATATCCTATTCTGTCCCAGGGTGTGGAGGCGGAATGGGACTATGGAACTTTTTTCTAAGTTTTTTACAAAATCATATTGTCATTGCTTTTTAAAAAGTGAAATAAAATATTATTTGCGTATTTATTGATATTTTTCCTTTAAAAATCATATTATAATAGCTCCAGCGCCAGCTACCCTATTCTGCCCCACGTCCCCTACTTAAACAAATTACATACACAATGTTTTATTACATTCCTTTAACTGGAAATTATTAGGCTAGTGGTGTTTTTATTATTATAAGACCATTCATAATTTATTTGTTCCCAATAATCTGTATATAGATCTATTTCAAGAGTCATGATTAATGAGATGTTAATTTTTTTTTTTCATTATTGAAAATTTCAACAAAATCTGTCTTTTAAGCTTTTACAACAATTATTTATGGTTGTCAGAGCTCAATATAATAATTATTATTTTCATTAATCTGTTTCCATTCTCACTATAACAATATTTAATGCAGACAACAGGGTAAAAATTAAATGATATAACAAAATCTCTAGAAGGGAGAGAAAAAATGTTGAAGTTCAAGTTTTCATTGCACTTAAAAAAATAATTGAAATTAAAATATTCAAATACGATTAAACATTTCTCTAATTTATGTTGATTTTTGAAAGTGCACCATGTGTAAAAACAACTTTTGAATAACTTCGGTGAATAAGTATAATTAATCACACTTTTTCACAAAGACACCTGAAGCCAACAATAACAACGATAATAAATTCGTTTCACTGATAACCACAAGGGCGGATACAGAATTTTTTTCTGTGGGGGGGTACAACCAAGTTGGCAACGAGTGTCGGTTGAAGTAAATTAGCAGGAAAAAATTTGTGCCGATCGCTTGCCCGCAGACAGGTGTGAAATTCAAAACTGTAGACTACATATGTAGTAGCTATGGGTACCAGTACCGGTATTATTTATTCTATAATTTCACTCAAGCAAATGCACTTTTCATCTTTAAAAAAATATTTGTATGGAATTTTTACGTATATTGTTTTGTGACTTGAGAGAATTAAACAAAATAAATTGATTATTCTGGGACTTCTGGGGGAGGGGGGGACACGTGCCCCCGTGCGCCCCTCCCTAAATCCCCCTATGGATAACCATATAGTGAACACAGATAACTAAAGGAAGTGAGCAGGTAAAGAGATTGTCCCTCTACTGCACAGATAAAATCCATACTGTCTGTTTCATTTAGTAAAATCGATCTCCTTTCTTTACAGCGCAAACTTTTTCATTTGATTATCTAAATTTTGATGTTAATTTTGTCACTATTTTTATTAAATTTTGTCATTGTTTTCGTGAATTTTTTAACATTTTTGTCACCTATTTTCAGTGTTATAACAGTAAAGAATACATTAATAAATAATAACGTAGCTTTTAACGAAATGTAGATAAGACCAGTGTTTTAAAATTTGTGGGATTTTTAAAAGTTGCCAGTTTTTTAAAATTTGTGGGAGAGAAATATTTGATAGAAGTAGGTATTTTTGTTTGATTCCCATTTTTACTACAGACCTGACATGTGCATGGAAAACCAATAATTCTGTTTCAGAGAACGGTAGCAGCGGTCACGAGGTTGGGTGGCCGTGGGTTAATAACTTCTGGCGTAGCAACAGGCGGCTGCACAAAGGGGAAAAAGTGTAAAAATCATTTAATAAAGCATCAGTTCATTCAAACAATTTACTCATTATAGCTTGCATTAGTCCAAACAATTGCTACAATTCATTTGCTACAGTACACATTGTTCATTGGTTCGCGCAATCGATACAGTTTAACAGCTCTACAGTCTATTTTAGAAGCAGGTATGAATAAAGAAATTCATTTGTATTTGACAAGGAGACTCTGAACAGTGCTCGTCGTTTCCCACATCGTCTACTTCCTAGCTTCATTTAAAGAAAACGGGCATCACACTCAAGTGCGAGATTCTGACTACTACTTGTCATTCCATACAGATTGGATAAGGTACCTAATTAGAGGAGTATTTTATCATCCACCGTACTCTCCGAAACTTACTATCTTATGTATGATGAAATAGAGACAACTAGGAACAATTTTACAAAAAATTTAATTCTTTACAGCTGCACGATTTGGTGATGTGAATTGTCAGAAGAATATTTTCTTCTTCAATTAATAGCTCACATTTATATTTTTACAAAAAATACAGAACATAGGCGTAAACACATAATTTCATCAGGGATGTTAACAAATTTGAAATTAAAGATGATTGTGAAATTATGGAGAGTTTAAATATCTTGAATAGAGAGTGGAAGAGAGCTGTATATAAAAAAGGGTATTTTAAAAACTTTGAACAAATTCACAAAATATTTTAATATTGAAATGAATTTATAATTTTATAGTTAAAAATAAATTTTCGTAAGTGATGTTAATTGAAATAATTGGATGGGTGCATCCATATATTATTCTGTTCAATTTTGCCATCTATTAAACTAAAGAGCCAAATATGATTGCAAACAGAGAGAATTTTCAAAAACAGTTGATTGTACCATTTCTGACAATACTGATACTATCAATATTGTCAATAAAAGTTTTATCTTTTTGCTACTAAACTTTCTGAAGAGATTTTTGAAAAGAAATATAACTTTCTAATACATTAATTTCAGAAGTTTCAAATATTACATTGAATTTTAACCAAAATTTTCCTCTAAAACTTTAAAAGTAATCGACAAAAGAGTATATTTAGAATATTATAGTGTGGTAGCTATTTCGGTTTTAATGTATTTTTAGCAAAATTCCAGTTTTTTCCAATTATATCATTGAGGCTAAACTAATAGTATTACACTAAAATTTTTTATGAACATGGTCTACTTCAGGGGGTGGTCAACCAGTTACTCGATTTGGTGACAGCATCTCTTAAGGAAGATGGTGGCAAATTTTAAATGTCTACAGTGACATCTAGCGACAGCTATGTGTGCAAGAGACCCTACGAACACTCTAGAAACACAGACAGAAACTGCTCAACACCGAGTCTGTTTGAAACGAGTAACAGTACTTTACGGTGCAAAAACATATTACACATATTTAATATTAAAGTTTAGCATATTAATTAAGTAAAAAGGTGTTGTAGCTATTGTTTTGTTATATGTTCAGATCCTTGTTATTTTGTTTTATTATATATTAAGATCTTCGTTTTATTTTGTAATGGCGTGGTTGTAATTCCTACATAGGACAAAGGACAAAATTGTCATTTTTCCCCCTGCCTAACGAAAGCCGGTAAGTGTTTTCCATTATTGCTTATTATATAACATTTCAAAAATTAATATAAATTTTATACACTAACGGCGTAAAGCAATTGGTGACTTGCGACGTTACATTTGTTTATTGTTAAAATTTAATTCGAAGAGTTGCAAAGTTCTGGTTAAAACGAATTTTTACTGTTTTGTTTAAAAGAAAACTTGCACTAAAAGATGTTTTAGTCAGTTATAGGCGCCGATTACAAAATAATTAAAAAAAAATGGATTTTAAAAATATTTCCACACAAATTACAGTTCGTGATGAAGTTTTTTCTTGTCAGAAAACTCCGTGAAATTACTTCAAACAGTTGTTGGGTGTATTCGCTGGTAGTAAATTGGTTTCCCAAATTGAATTTTTTACTAAATAATGTTGTGAGCATCATTTATATTTAATCAAATGTTATTTGTTGTAAGTTTTCTTCCAAATGAAAGAAAGAAAAAGGCGCATTGATTGAAATTGTTATACCTAACTTAATGTTTTGTTTTTTTGCAGGGCAAAAGCTTGGCTGAAATTGTGTGGCAGGGAGAATTGGACAGTTAATTGGAATGACCTCCTCAGACGTAAACATAGCATCTGCGAAAGACACTTTATTGATGAAAACTTTCCAACCTAGGAAATTATTATATAGTAATGCTACACCGAGCCAGTATTTAGCGGCTTCTATAGGAGAATGTCTAAGGTTATTTATGTGATAATACCATAATATAAACTCATTTTTTGCTTGCACATCTGAATATGTCATGTAAACATCAATTACAAATGTATAATTTTGAAATAACACATGTCATGATTACGACTTTTATTATAATTAAAGGAAGACATACATCGCTATAATCATGTCTGCTTTGTGTATGTTTTTGCTTGTTTTCAGATCTTGATGAGTTGCCCACTTTCATTTATGCAATTACCACCTAGTTGATTCGAGAGTGCTACCTGGAGACGCCTGATGCTATTAAGAATTGTATTTTCGATTTTATTTAAATTTTCTTGAATTGTATTTTCATAGTAATGATATTTAAAATATATCAAATTGTAAAGTAATATTATTTTCATATTTGTCGTGAAATATTTTTATAATTTTACTAAATTTATGAATTAAAATTATTTTCTTAGATAACGCCATCTGTGAGCAACAGAGAGTAATAGATTACGCCATCTATGGGCATTAATAATAATTACACAAATCTTTGGTCAGGAAGGGTGAGGCGAGGGGAAAGGGGAGATACTTTGACAGCGTTTCGGTAGGTATGAAAAGTGCGACTATTTTTTTTATATGGGCTAGTATGGATAGTGTCCATTATGTACCGTATCTACTCTGTGGTCCACTTGATTTCCTGTTGTACTAAATGAAGATTTTCTCATTGCAAATAAAAGTATTTGGATAAAAAATGTTGTGTTTAAAATTTTATTCAAGTAATAAAATTTTTGGGGATATGTCACATGTTTGTTGCCATATTGGCTAGAGGTTCTATTTTCATAATTACTGTCAGAGCTTCATCTACAATTTATACATAAATAAACAGAGTAATTCAATAATACACTAATTTTATTTAAGTTCAAAGACTAATAACTCAATTTCTTTACTATTTCATCCCTTACTTATATAAAAATATGATGGTTGGAACAATAAGTAATATTTTCCATCTTTCGTTAAAAAAATGTCCATCAGGACATTCCTTGCCAAGCAAAATGTAGGGTTCTGTTTATTATTACTAGTTTCAGCACTCCCATTTTACTAAAAAATTTTTGACTGTTAAATATATACATATTTTCAAATAAATAACGGATCAACTGTGAAGAAATTAAGTTGTTATCATTTTGTGGGTTCTATTGAGTCAAGTTAACTTTGAATTCTGATTGATAATAATTCTTGTCACTTAGACAAGAATTATAATCTATCAAAATTCAAAGTTAATTATATTCTTTCCAGTATCTTGTATTGGGGGGGGGGGGAATGGTGCTAGGCCTCGGTGGTGCATAGTTATGCTAGTAGGTATGTACCTAGAAAAAGCTGAGTTAGAGCCGGTAGCGTACGCCTAAGTGTGCAAGATTAGGCTATCAGACGCGCATCATAAAGTCCTATCTTACACGTCCTCGCCACTGTCAAACTGCCGTCGCAGTCTGGTAGTGGACTCACTTATATGAGTCGTCCCATTCCCCGGGCATTGCCCGGGGAATGGTCCTGGTCAATAACGAGTCTTGCACAACACATCTACCTCGTGACCTTGATAGCAAACTAAGAAGGGCGAAGGCGAGTCATCGGCGCCTTAAAACCGATAAATCTAGCTAAGGGAGACAACTCTGACAAAAAAACCAGTGTGCAGCCCGAAAGGGTTGCCCCAGCACCTTAAACCTGTGGTCATGTTTTGCAGGAACGGGAGTCTGCGCTTCGCCACTTGGACTACGAGGAAGGTAACCTCTTCAAAAATCCCCTAATCCTACGGTGCGGGGCGCGCCAAAAGGATGTGTGACTGGCAGGTGGCCAGCCGCTAGCGACCAACCTTGACAGCCTAGGCGAACTGCCATTGTATAACTGCCTTCTCCGTGGGAATGGGTGTCACCCCAGGAGCGACAGCTTTTATCGACCCCACTCGTGGGACCAATATGAATGATCTAAATACAAATACCAATACCACCATGGGAGTAGGCAACTAGGCTCCTGTGTTAGTGAATGCTACTGGCAGCAATAAAAAATATATTCAGCAGGCATTTCATTCTAGCCTCTTCATTGGCAGACCAAGATCTGCTTCAGTGAGTGATCTAACCAATCTCCACTCTGGAATGAACACTGAAAATGAAACTCCCTCTCAGGAAAACCCACCTGCTCCACCATCGTGGCAAAGGGTCCCGAAATCAAAAAATCCCACAAAAAAAAGGAAAGCCACTGGCAGCCCATCACCAGAGGCTACTAAAACTACCAACAGATTCAGCGGTTTAGCTGTTGATTTGACAGAAGATGAACCGGGTTCCTTACCAACGAAACCCAATAAACCTCCTCCAATTATTCTCTATGGAGTAGAAGATATTAATAAGCTCATAACAATACTGGAAACTGCTGCGGATAGAGCTCAGTTTACATACAGAATAGTGACTAGAAATCAGCTAGCAAAGATATAGAGGTTTACAAAAAACTCATTGCTCTGGTAAGGGAAAATGGACTCAATTAGTCACACCTTTAACAGGAAAGATGATAGATGCTATAGGCTCGTCATCAGGAATCTTCACCCGTCAACACCAATAACCGCCATAAAAAAAAAGAAATAGAAGACACTGGTAACCAAATCACAGGCGAAATTATTAACGCTAAATATGGTCCTGATAAAATTCCTACTTCAACCTTCTTTGTCAACCTAATCTCCGGACCTAATAACATTGCGGCCAAGAGCCTTAAGTATATATACCACCAATCCATCGTAATGGAAGATCCAAAGAAGAAAAAGTCTGTAGTGCAATGCCAGAGATGCCAGCAATATGGACACACCAAAAACTATTGCCTGCGCCCATACAGATGTGTGAAATGTGGACAGTCGCACAAAACATCGGAGTGTACTAAACGCGATCGTAATACCCCAGCCCAGTGTGCCCTTTATAACGTTCCCCACCCTGCTAATTATAAGGGATGTGAGGTATACAAAGAAATACTACTTAGACGTACTCGGAAGATCGTGCCTAAAAGTAACTTTATGGACAGGAAAGCTCAAACACCAAACAACTTGAATATCAACAACATTGAACCTGGAGACGACAAAAAGACCACTAAAAAGTCATATGCTAAAGTACTACAAACGACAAATGCTAACTCCATCAGTAGCACGCAATTCACACACAACACAAAAGAGTCACTCCCTTTAGAAGAAATACTCTTAAAACAAACTGAGAAGTTTGATATCATACTCCAACAAATGGGCACTCTAATGAGTCTCATAGTCAAACTTGTAGATAAACTATCAAAATAGGTACAACTCTAACATAAATGGTTTAGCTCCAAACAAAAATTATGCAGAGATTCTAATGACGGAAAACAAGCTTGATGTATTGCTAATTTCAGAAGCACACTGTACACCTGCATCATGTATTAAGTTCGCAAACCACAATTGTTACCATACTTCCCACCCCGATGGAACTAGCCATGCTGGAACTGCAGTAATAGTAAAAAAATCTATTAAACATCATCTACTTCCTGGCTACAGACATGATTACCTCCAGGCAACCACAATAGCGGTCGAAGATAAACATGGGTACTTGATTGTCTCGACAATATACTGTCCACCAAAACACAAAGTAAGCGAAGCAATGTTCTCTCATTTTTTCAGTACGCTTGGTAACCGTTTTGTAGTGGGCGGCGACTGGAACGCTAAACACACGTGCTGGGCCTCAAGACTAACAACAACTCGAGGCCGGTAACTCAAATCAAGTATTACCAGTAATAACTTGACTACTGCCACAACAGCCGAGCCAACATACTGGCCGAGAGACCCGAATAAAATTCCTGACCTACTGGATTTTTTTGTGGCTAAAGGACTTTCAAAATACAAAATCAAGGCAGAATCATGCTATGACAGCTCCTCAGACCACACACCTGTCATGTTAACCATAAGCACGAAGTTAATAGAAGCGACAAGGCCAGAAACATTGTACAACAAAAAAACTGGGAATCATTTAGGGACTATGTTGAAGAACATCTACAGCCAAAAGTAACTCTGAAAACACCAGAGGAAGTGGAAAACGCTACAACACATATTACAACACTGATACAAGAAGCATGTTGGATTAATACTCCTCCACTCGACCCCCAAGTTACACCAACGAACTATCCCATACAAATAAAAAGCGCAGTCCTACACAAGAGACGTCTTCGTAGAATCTGGCATCAAAGTAGACTAACAGAAGACAAGAAGAATTTAAATAGTGCTTGTAAAACCCTAAAGGAAATGCTACAGGCTTGGCGTGATGATACTCCGCAGACACAGCTTGAATCATTGACTGCTTATGAGGACACTAATTACTCACTATGGAAATTCACTAAGAACTACGATAGACCTCAGATAGCTAAACCACCCCTAACTATGAACTCGAAGTGGGCCAGAACACCCCAAGAAAAGGCAGACGCTTTTGCCGAACACCTGTCAAGAATTTTCTGTCCTAACGACAAGAACGACCAACAATTTGAAGACCATATCGACCAAAATTTAAGTCAAGCTCATCAGATGTCACTACCACCTGCTCCCATAACATTTTCAGAGGTCTGTAGGGTTATCACAAACCTTAAAGACAATAAATCGCCTGGCTTTGACTTAATTACGAAGGAGATATTGAAGCAGCTTCCAAAAAAGGCAGTGATATTTCTTACGACGTTATTCAATGGTATCCTTAGAGTGCAACACATCCCACAACAATGGAAAATGTCACAAATTCTGATGATTTATAAACCAGGAAAATCACCCAACAATGTAACCTCATATAGGCCAATTAGCCTATTACCTATTTTGTCAAAAGTCTTCGAGAAACTTCTCCTAAACAGAATACTTCCCATACTTGAAAAAGAACAAATAATTCCTAACCACCAGTTTGAATTCAGATCACATCATTCCACTACAGAGCAAGTTTATAGAGTTACTGAGAAAATAAGGAAATCCCTGGAAAACAAAGAGTATTGTTCCTCAGTTTTTCTCGACATCCAACAAGCCTTCGATCGAGTGTGGCATAAGGGATTACTATTTAAAATAAAAAGATACTTGTTACACAGCCTCTATCCACTACTACACTCCTACCTGACAGAACGCTGGTGGAACGCAGAAAGAGGCTGAAGCCACTTCCGAGTTCTATGAAGTCAAAGCGGGCGTTCCCCAAGGATCAGTCTTGGGACCTTTATTGTATACCTTGTATACGTGTGACCTACCGAGCACAGAGGGCACAATAACTGCGACATTTGCTGATGACACGGCGATTCCGGCAAACAGTAAGAATGCTAATGAAGCCTCGGAAATGTTGCAAACTGGCCTTGACAAAATAACAAATTGGCTCCACAAATGGCGCATCAAGGTAAGCGCTGCTAAGTCCGTCCATGTCACCTTCACTTTGCGGAAGGGCAACTGTCCAGCTGTGAAACTGGAGAACAACACACTTCTCCAACGAGACAGCGTAAAATACCTTGGCCTACACCTTGACCGACGTTTGACCTGGCGCCAACACATAAAAACAAAGAGAGATGAGCTTAAGATAAGATACAACAACCTTTTATGGCTCCTAGGGAGGTATAATAAACTATCTCTAAACAACAAGCTACTCATCTACATCTTAAAACCAGTTTGGCTACATGGCGTTCAGTTATGGGGAAGTGCCAGTAACTCAAACATTGCCATACTCCAACGAATGCAAAATATGATACTGCGCTCAATCTCGAATGTCCCATGGTACATCACTAACATGGAAATACATGAACAGTTGGGTATGAACACTGTGAAATCGGAGTTTACACAAATGACAGGAAGATACAGAGAGAGGCTGGAATGCCACCCAAACAAACTCGCAACTGAACTACTTACTCGTAGTTATCAGAAGCGCCTCAAAAGAAAGGATGTCCTAATCTCTTGATTACGAGTAGATGCTCTCATTGGAGGGCACACTCTACCTGACCTATCGCCCACAAAACATCCGCTAAAAGCAAATGCTGATTGCAGATTATATCAGAGAAAAAAAAATGTATCTTGTATTCTTTTCCAGACGTCACGGGCGAGCCACTAATGAGTGAATAAACTAAAATTTATCAAATGTCATATTTAATCTTTACAAAGGAATGGCATTTTGTGTGAGACTTGGGTATGAGTGCGATAGTCAAGCATTTTTTCAGACCATCACACTTAATTATATCTGCAATGTAAGTGAAAAAAGTCAACAGAACCCCTGCGCTCATGGGATTGTATGAAATGAAGTACTACAACGAAATGAATCCTAAATAAATTCATTTTTTCACACATTCTAGACGGTTTGTTAGACGTGTCTGTCAGAGTACTCGAGAAATTATACAATCATTAGAGTTATGGAAAGGAGTGCGATCATACCTCTGTGCGTTATATTAATAATGTGTGGCTGAACCATCGAGGACTTTCACACTGGTGGCTTAAATATAACATACATACACACTTATGGGAATGATTAAAATTAGCGATTTCTTAGTTTGACAGTCTCTTGTTAGGTGGGATCGACGATGGTGTCAGTGTCATTTGTCACTTACCTACGTGTCATTATTGCTCATATTATGTCGCCTCATATGCCTTAGCTTTAGTAACTATATTTGGTATTTGATGGAATCGTACATTACATATTGTTATATTTTCCTGTCGCAAAAATGTATCATAATTGCTAATCGACTGTGGCTCGAATAATCGCTCTAATCATTAGATAAGTATGTCTTGGGTTCCGAATAAATTGTGTGTTCAAAGAATTATTAATTAACATTATTACAACTATTGCTACGTGTTTGTTTTTCCACAAAGAAATAGTCAATCAATAAATTATAATTATTATTCGCTAAGGTGTTTTTTATTTTAAATACACATGGCAACTGAGAAAACATCATGTTGCTATTTCGAAAAATGTATTCAAATGCACTGTAAATTTTCTTTGATTCCACTGAGATAACATGTTTCATTTTTTACTTTTTTATTTTTTGAAAGGCTCTAAAAACAGGTTATAGTCAGATAATAATAATAATAATAATATAGCCCTTTTATTCGGATCTATTATACAATTCTTTCTATAACCAAACTTAAAATTAAAGAAAGTATAACATAAAATAATCCTATCTTATTAATTTAATATTTCCTCTTTCTTTATTTTCTGTGGATCCGTTTGCCATTCGGCAAAGGTCTCTTCCAACCTTTTCCATTCTGTTCGATCATGAGCTACTCTGTAGTTTTTTGTCTTTCATAGCTTCTTTTAGCCCCCAGTACCTCTTCCAGCCATTAGTAATTCGTCTCGTAACTTCTTTTTGCATAGGCTCTTGTTGAGTTATGATCTGCCCCAAATATATATATTCGTCTGTGTAGTGTATTTCCTTATGTTCTAGTTGTATTGTACCTTTAATTCCGTTTGTCATTACTCTTGTTTTTTCTGGATTCAGTTTTAAACCTACCTTATCACTTTCAGTCGCAAGTTCCCTTATCATTCTACTTATATCATCTGAGGTTTTGGCAAATAGCACAATGTCATCTCTAATTCTCAAGTGCGACAACATTGTCCCGTTAATATTAATCCCAAGCTGTTTCCAATTAAGTTTCCTGAAAATTTGTTCCAGTACCGCTGAAAAAGTTTCGGTGACATAGGGTCGCCCTGTCTTACACCTCTTTCTACTGTAAATGATGTGCTTTTCTTCTCCAACTGTATCTTTGCTGTGCTATGACTAAAGACGTTTCTTATTAATCTTATATATTTTTGCTCATTTCCATGTTCTTTTAATGCCTCCCATGTATTTGCGTGAATTAAGGAATCAAACGCTTTACTATAGTCGATAAACACGATATAGTATGTATGGTTATATTTGTAATACTTCTCTAGAATTTGGTGTACTACGTGAATGTGGTCGATAACTGAGTAGCCTTTACGAAATCCTGCCTGTTCTATAGGTTGGTGTTCCTCTAGTGTACCTTCTATCCGTTTCAATATTATTTTACAAAATATCTTATACAAGTTTAACATGAGACTTATCGGGCGATAGTTCCCAATATTGTATTTATCACCTTTTTTGTATAAAAGAATGATGTTAGATTCTAACCACTGGTTTGGAATGATTGCTGTGTTTATGATATCGTTAAATATATCTGTAAGGATAGGTATGCACACCTCTTTACCTTGCTTTAAGATTTCGTTGCTTATTCCGTCGGGTCCTAGTGTTTTGTCTACGTTCTGGGTTTCAATAACTTTTTCTACTTCAAGTGTGATAATTCGAGGGACGTTAAAGATTTCTTCAAGATCAACTATCTCGTTTATGATGTTGCTTGCATACAGTTTCTTATAGTACGTTGTTGCTATGCTGAGTATGTCTGATCGGCGATGATTCCATTCCTCTTTATCATTTTTTAATTTTACTATCCAATCTTTGTTCCGTAATTCTCTATACGCTTTTTTAATTCCTCCTGTTTTCTCAATACACTTTTCAATAGTTTTCATTCTGTGTTGTTTCCGGTCCTTTCTTGTGCTATACTTTATTTCTTTGCTAATTTTTGTTAACTGTTTTCTTCTATCTGGAGTATATCTCGTATTAATCATACGGTTTCTTTCTTCCAGTAGATTAACAGTATTGAATGTTAAGTATTTCTTTGATTCATTATTCGTGTTCCTAGCTAACTTAGTTTGCGATTGTATAGTGACCTCAATCCAGTTATATTTTTCTTGAGTTCCTAGTTCTTTTGTTAAATTCTCGAAATTTGTAAATGCGTCTTGTAAAGCAGTTGTAATTTGTTCTCTATCAAGGTTTTTAGGATTTCCATATCCTGTATATTGTCTAGGCCTGGTATTTTTTGGTTGTTTTGCCGTTAATTCTGTTCGTATTAATTGATGATCAGTGTTGAAATTTAGATTCTTGATTACGTCAAAGTTTGTGAAATATCTGGTTTTGTTGGTCATTATGAAATCAATTTCATTTTTAATCTTCCCATCCGGCAATATCCATGTCCACATGTTCTTTTTATTTTTCTTGTACACTGTGTTTAATATAGTCAAGTTGTTCCCCAGTGCAAATTAGATCATTCTTTCTCCATTTTTGCTTCTAATTTTGTTGTGATACGTAAAGCTTCCTATTGTGGGCTCTTCTCCGGGGTATCTTTCACCAATTTGACCGTTAAAATCTCCCAGTACTATTAAATTTTTGTGGCATTGCTCTATGATTGCTTTATTCAGATCTTGGTAAAATTTGTTTATAGTTTCCTCTTTGGCTTGTTATGTAGATGAATATATTTGCACAATAGACCAGGGAGCTTTGTATCCTGGTAGTTTTAGATTTATTATTGCAATACGTTCCAAGACCCCTACAAATCCTTCTACATACTCTGCTATTTGTTTTTTGGTAATAAATCCTACCCCATATTGGCCTGGGGTCTCCCCTATGCGAAAAAGTAAATAGTCTGGATGTATAACTATATTTTCCCCCACTCGCCTGACTTCGCTGAGTCCTAAAATATCCTATTTGATTTGTTCTAGCGCACACATTAGTTCTGTTAAATCCTCTTCTTCTCTCAAGGTATGGACATTTAAACCTGCGACATAAATTTTCGATTCTTTGGGCTTATGATTGAGGTACAGTTTATCTTTGTCTTCTTCTTTTGTTGAAAGGTTGTGGTCTCTTTTCCCATGATGACCAGTCGACTTGGGGAAGTTTTGAGGTTTGTTATTTTTTTGTTATCAGTTGCCTTGGTTGGTTTTAGATTCCGTTTGCCGTTGTTTAATTGCTATTGTTCTCTATTGACAGCTAAGTTTGAGAGAGAGTTCGATCTAGCCCGTGTCATGTCGAACGCATCTACAAAGCCAGATGACCTTTTGAACATCGCTGGATAACGAGTTTGTTGCTTTTTTGACTGGCTAGTGCCACCAGTCGGTGAAGTAGAAGTCTCTCTCATCCTTTTCTCTTGTTGGTTAATGGTCTGTTTCACTATAAGTCTATCATATTTCAGGTAGGCAATATTTCCCTTATTCCTCTCTTCTACTAACTCTGATTGTAACTGTTTTCTTTTTTGCAGCACTTCCTTTGGGTAGTCCTCAGTGATGTAAATTTTCTTTAAATTCTTCCTATTTTTAATAATTTCAGTCTTTTTCCAATTGTTTACAAACGAGCACAAGATCGGCCTCGACTTATTACCTTCTAGTTTTTTATGCCCTAAACGATGTATTTTGTTGACTTCAGAGTTTTCTAACTTTATTTCAAGGTCTTGTTTGAGATGTTCGTTTAATTTTTGTATTAAGTCTAGTTTAGATGTTTCTGTCTCCTCTAAGCCAAATATAATAATATTATTTTCTCGCTGTCCTCTTTTAAGGTACTCCAACTCATTCTCTAATTTTTCTACCTTTGCCCTTAGATTTCTGTTCTCCTCCACTAAAGGAACTAGTTTCTCGTCAATTTTTACCATTATAGTGTTAGATTGGACTTCCATCTCGATCTTCAACTTTTCGAACAAAAGTTGAAATTGTCCATCCATCTTGTAAAGTTTTTGTGTGTAGCGAAACGTAACGTATAAGATAGCAACAAATACATATTAGGTAGAAATATTTTTCTTTGTTGGCAACACTGACAGTAATGTCAACCAATGTCAGGTCAGATATTAATGATTGATTGTTTCTAACCTCCAAATTCTTGATGTATTTTGTGTTTTATATTTGAACAATTCCAATAATTTATGAAAAACTGGTTATTTGTACATACTTCACAACATTTCTTCTATTGTTTTCGAACGGAGTAAGTGTTTGATATCACCTCGAACTATTTGTTTTCACTTGATTATATCAGAGACTATAGAAATGGTGTTCACAGTTCAACAGCCGGAAACGGAAACCTATAGTCAGATAAGTATATAACAAAAAGAACAGAGTATAAAACTATACTATAAGTCTACTTATATTACACAAAATGGTATTAACTTGGAATCTTATTATTTTCTACATACTGAACAAAACATTAATTCTATTTTAGCTGGGTTTTAATTTATAAATAATATTTTTATATTTTTTTTTTAAATGTTAATAATTATTGGTTCAAAAATATTCAATGAAGATGTTGAGAAACAATATTGTTATACAATCAGCACATTATAATTATGTTGTTAAAAATGAAGTATTATTGTTATAACTTGTAGTACAAATATACTCTGTAACGGTATATGGGATCTAAGGCGAGTGTTGAAGTTGAATTGAGAGAAAAGAAAGGAGCAATCGACAGGCGAATATATGATTTTGTATGAATATAAAGAAAAGGCGTTATACTCCATGTAGCTAGTGAGAACAAATTAAATCCTAGTAGTTAAATTTCATAGGATCTATAACCTCATCAAAGATGAATTTTGTAGCAAAGAATATTCAAGAACCTTTTCTGTAATTTTTCAATTCTATCACTGTGCGATGTGTAGGATGGAGACCAAATAACTGACTATATTCGAGGATACTTGTGATATCTGAAGAAAATAAATATGTTAAAATGATAGTGTCAAGAGTTTTAAATTTCTTAATGGAACTACAAATTAATCTTAAAAGTTGGGTACATTTATGAACAATGTGATCATAGTGAGAATGGAAAGTCAGTTCTTCATCATAGAAAACTCCGAGATCTCTACTAACAGATACTTACGTTATAGGGTCGAGCTGCCTAAATAAAGATTTATTTCTTAATGTATATTTTTTCAATAACACCACCTTTACTCTCGTTTAAACACAACAAAAAATTATATTTTATCAGAAAACCATTTTATATTTTATATTACAATAAAATCCTGGCTCGGGAAATAGGTTCCAGAATAATTTTCTGGAATTTTTTCACTTTTTCAAGTTTCCACTTCGGGAATGTTCCCACAGCAAATCATTCAGGTTTGCTATATATACTGATTTGTACAGACTTGGGAAGTCCAACACGGAAATTCATTCTACAGTTAGATAACCTCATACAGACTTAATAAATTATATGCAGAGCGCATTTCGATAAATTTATCGTCTTCCTTCTGTACTAGCATTTTTAATTTCTTATTACGACGAAAATGTTATTTAATCTCATGGCAACCCTACAGGACTACATGCTGAGTTTCGGGAAATCCTGTTAAACAGTTTATTATTCATAACCGTGAAACAAAGATAAGAATAAAAAGAGTATTTTTTAAGTGAAATGAAACAGAAGGTTTATTGTTCATTCGTCCAAAATTTTATTCACTCATTCTCAAAAAGGTTTATTTGATGAGTGCCTGTTTCTAGTTTTATTCTATCAAAAAATAACGTATAGCAGGAAACAATGACTGGAAATAATGGTTTTTTCTTCGCTATTAATCTACTAAAAAAGAAGACGAGAAACAAATTGTATACTGAAACTATTACAAGTCTGCTTTATGCTAAATAAATTCTAAGTTGAGTACCCAGTTTTGATCAAAAATTTATTCAAACATTTTAAAGGCGCAATAACAGTATATATACATAATATCCTATTTGTTTCATTCGTCCACTGGCTCACTTTAAATTCTCGGGCGCAAAGGTCCACCCTTATATAGAAATCATATGGAATTTCACCCAGAATTTGATAAATAGATTTCCTATGGAGTCTCTTAATGCAAATACTTTCTCCAAATGGCAACACCGACGTCATTAAACGCAAACAACCACGCACTTGCATATCATGCATTGAGGAAAGTTCAGAAATTTTTGAGCCACAAAATATTATACTAAAGCATAATTTTATTGCTGATAAGTACGAAATACACATAGCAATTAATTTTTGGTTGTAAAAAATTTCATTTGGTTTTATAATGGATAATTTAAGTTAATAATTTTCCTCAAGAGCCAGAATGATAGCAAGTGCGAATTTGACTTCATTGTAAAGTTTAGTCACACAAATAACTATTTCCGTCAGTGGCGCTAATGGTGAATGATATTATTTGCAATCGATTTGTAATTATTTTTTTGTGTAATTATTAATCAAAGGGGTAACTAAAGACGGCATTTTGTAAATGACAAATAATTTATTTTTGAAACTTGAATTAAATATTTAATAATAATAAACAGAAATAAATCTATAATAGAATGAAATTATACGTAGGCAAGACGTTTTATTAAAATATTCTTTTTGGCTTTTAAAACGATTTTCGTCTAAATAAGTTAGTTTTTGCATTGGATTGGGGTAAAATTTAAAAGAGGGTAATAAATAAGTGGACTATTATGTAAAATGGTTTATTTATAGATTCAAAAACTTTGCAAAGTTTGCAAACCTATTGGTGAATGTAAATATTTCATTCATCGATACCTGGAATTTTTCATTCACCGAAACTGTCGCATAAAGGAAAATAAAATAAATTACAAGACCTTAGTTTTTGAAAAAAAATGAAACCTTTAAACGTTTTCCCCTTCAATTCTTTAATTGCTAGAATACATCTATGTGGGTGTGTTTATACTTACATGAGATGTAATTTTATCACAACAATTTACGATGTTCTGGGTACGAAATTTAAGGCGCCCGGGTTCTACTCACACTTGGCGGGTATTTTTATACAGCTTGAAATATAGCACAGTAAATTACTTTCTTAAAACATCATTTACGACATTACTCTGAAGCCAACAAGCCAAAATGAATTTGAGCCAATAAACTTCAAAATTTTTATAAATTTTCAGTCTTTTTAAATAATGCTTTTGCATATAAACAAATTCATGTATTAATAAAAAGAAGAATCCAGAAAATACCTATAAACAAGACAACAATTTTATTTAAGCAGCCAAAGGGAATAATCGTTTTATTTTATTTTCGTTTTGACTTACTCCTAAACAATCATAAATTAAACACAGTCTAAACTAAAAACAAAACTGTTAGTTTAAAAAAAAACATCTTTTTTGTCCAATCATGCACTCAAGATATTCCACCACCTAACTTTGACTGCATGAACTGAACAAAATGTACTAATTTTTTTTAGTAAGTTACTTTAGAAGTTAGCCCATATAGTCCAGATTCCAAAATGGTATAAATACTGGTTTGTTTCCTCAAAACAACTATACATATTTCTTTCAAAGAATCCTGATTTCTAGTTAATTTCAGTACTTAATGATAATGATGCTAATGCACGCTAGGCTTAGTTCTAAGTTACTAATTTTAAGGTACAATTGTGAGTGAAACTGAAATTGACACCATTTTAGCAAGTGTCAGTGATACGGATAGTGACGCCATTTTACAAAGTATAAATCAGACGGATATTGACGCCACTTTTGCAAAGTGTGAATGAGACAGATAAAGACGCTATTTAGCCAAGTGTGAGTGAGATGGATACTAACGCCATTTTTTCAAGTGTGAGTGAGACGTAGGTACCATCCTAGTCAGGTAGTTGCCCATGTTCGCAAGCCTCAATACCAGAGTACGTTATACTCCTCCGTTTACAATACATCTTTCCGTATATTGCTCTCTTACTAACAACTTTGGCCTTATGTATTGAACTTGATCGCCGCATAACTTACTAGAATTTGACTTTGTATATTTGAGTTGATTGCGTTGCGACTCGAAATTATTTGAGAGTTATTGGTTATCCGACCATTTTCTAACGGACTTGGCTTTCTTCGAAACTAACTTGTCAGTCACTGAACGCGTGATTGTGTACAACGTGTGAATACCACCACTTCTCCACTTCGGTTCACTGCGCAGGAATTCGCTAACATGCACCTCATTTTTGCGGAATGTAGATGAAATGCCAGCAACAGTTACACTTTATCGCGAGAGGTATCTAAAGAGCATTATCCGGATCACCGCGAGTTTACAAATGTTCACCAATAATTCTCCGAGGGTTGAAATTCCGAAACAACAATCTAATGAGAGAAGAGCCCGTATGCCTTATGGGAACGAAATTGATCACCAATTTATTAGAAGATATGAAGCTTAATAATTTTATTGGTAAATGTGGTATCAAAATTACGACTGCTGAGCCCATTATGATTTCCCAGTAAGAGAATGTGTCAATGAAGAATACCCGCAAAAGTCGATTGGGCGTTCTGGTACAATTTCGTAGTCGACCCGTTCATCTGACCTGAATCCAATAGATTTCTTTTACTTGAGATCTCTGAAGGGAAAAGTATACTCCAAACCCATGCAAAACTTAGCTGAGTTGCGTCAAAAAATTGCGAAAGCCGTTGAAGCTACCAACTCCCGAAGATATGCTAGATAGAGCTAGTAGATATGCTCGAAAGATATCAAACCAAACGATCCTTTTTAAAAAGGGGCTGCATTCAGGCTGAAGGCAAACTATCATCGTAGTATTGTAATAAATTGTAAATTTCAATCTTTGACTTTTATTTCAAACTTACACAAAAAATCATATAGCTAGTACTTGATGGGGGATGATGATCAAGTTCCTTGTTGGTCTTGGCCTGATAGTGGCCCTTTATTATTAAAAGATAACTTCACTATCCGTTTTACTCACCTCCACCGGTATGTATATATATATATATATATATATATATATATATATATATATATATATAAATATAATCATAAAACAATTTCTGCCTAACTTATAGCAAAGCTATCATATATTTTTACAGCGACTTTATTATAAGAGATAAATTTACTTTTGATTTTAACAACCACGTTGTTATTCCTCTTGATCGCTGATAAGGATGCTATCAAATCTCTCTTCACTATTATCGAATTCCGAATGTGTCTAAATATTATTCCGGTACCATGTTTTAATTTCAAAAATGCAATTTCTCTAGAGGACCTTGAACATTGATCGAATTCCAGCATCTTTTAAGCAACCTTTATTTTTCTCAGGCTGACTGTTGAATGGTTTTTTATATTTGTTCTTCAGATTATTTCAGAATGAACGGGAGTACGAGTATCAGAATATTAGGGTCTCAAATCACATGAATGTTATAGGGTATAAGCAATGTAGGTGTGGGTAAAACTAAACAAATTTTAACAATTCACTTTTGTCTCAGTACTGAGGATAGCCCACGGGAAAGATGTTATCCAAATATTGAAATTTTTTTCATTTCCTCATGCTTATTGGAACGAAGTTCCTTATCGCGCGTTGCGAAAGGGGGCTAGACGGAAAAAATTAAGACCAAAAGTTGTAACGACACTTTTTGCTATAGTTGCTAGCGGGCGCGCTGCAAGCCGTGCGGCATGCGCATGTTTCTCTGTCTGTCTCTCTTTCTCTCATAGAAAGCGAGCCAGTTATTTTCGTTTCGTCTTTCTATTTCGCATTGAACAGTGTGGTGTCGCGACGATTATTTTTGTTGAGTGTATACAGGTTTTTTGTACATAATAAATAATAAAAAATAATAACAATAATTATTATTATAACTTAAAAGAAATAAAATTTTATTACAATTCCTTTACTAATTAATCGAAAGGAACTTCGTTCCATCCGGGTGTCCCTTGACACCTCTCAATTTTTTTTTTATCACCGTATAAATTATGTTCATCAGTAAATGGAAAAGGCGCTTTTGAAAACGCTAGATTTTCTTTGTGGCAATGTTTTCCACTCATCTATGAAGCTCGGTTAAACATATATGCCAAAAATTCGAGTGTTGTGAAGAGTTTTTATACCTGTAATTTTAGCATCATTTTAACACAGTCAAAACTATTGTTTTTATAAAATTGAACCTCGTCGAAACCCTTCCAAAGTTAGAGATAAATAAACATGAACCTTTGTAAGCGATTTATTTTTTCTTGCAGATCTCCAGATTGATATTAATTCTGCAGTTATTTCAATGTTTTTATGCTATAAAGACCTCTGGTTCGTAGACTGAACTGAGTCTGCTTTTATTTGAGGTTGTATTAAATCTAAAAATTTGTGTTTGATAACTGTACCTTATTTCATAGCTGCACGCAGTAATGAATTGGTAAAAATATAATTACTGTTTTGGAAAATGGAACTATCAATATAGAAAATGACCGCCGTTGGTTAAACAGAATTATTCTTGGGTAAAGCTTACGATTCCATCATTCAATTCAAGTATTTCTAAATGATATATTCTACAAACATCTACACTTATTTTTTTCTCTTGACTTGAAAAATGTTAAATTTGTAAATTTAAAGTTTTGTTCATCTTAAAAACTATTTTCAGCCTTCTGGCCATCAACAGAACCATTGTCAAAACAATGTTTCTTTTTTATATTCTAGCTCCTTATTTTTTGTTTCTCGTTATAAGGACATCTCTTGCGCCAATGCGATTTAGCGAGATATAATCTTTGATTTCTGTAATCAAGTGTCTCACTGAAAATAGTGACGGAAAAAGTATGCACATTACATGTTTCGAAACAAACTTTTACGTATAATTACACATTTTTCCCACATGGATCACGTTAAAATATTTTTTTAAGTTATTGCTAGTACTTATGCCGAATTTATAAAATGTTGATTAGCTCATATAAACTCTTCGCATTGTTTACGAAAGAATATTCAATTGCAGGTTGGCGTTGGTGGTTATTATGTTACGTCTATAACTATTAAGTTGTATCACTAAATAATACATCAAAGATCGGGTCGTGCTAACCTTTAATTAAGTTAAGTTTCCGAAGCTTAACTTATTTAAAGATTAATACATTTAAAGTGGCAAGCAAATAATATTCATTACACACCTCCTCACAGATAAATAATAAAATATTGGGACAATGACAAAGCTCGAAACTGTTCTTTTTGTACAGTGTACATTAATGTACACTGAACTGGAGTAAATACATTGTACAGAATGGCGGAAATCGTGGAGTTTGCCACTCTATTTGAACAACACCGATTGGATTGTTTTATAAATCACATGTTTCCATATTTTTAAAGAAGAAGGTAGCTGGAAGAAAACGCTGTATAATATATAACTATAACACGGCTTTTCGTTCTCTTTAGAATTAAATATAAACGTCATATTAGGTCAAAAGTGGAGTTAGTAGGTCTACACTCTTCACTGACAATACATATTTTACTTGATGCTTGGTTCAGAGAGATTGCTCCCGGAGCAATAAGATAATTTGGCTGTGCTATATACATAGATATATTTGATAATGTACAGGCATACATTCCTCTCCAGTTTCAGTTCGCTGAGAATGAACACTATGAATGAGTGTACTGAGATCAATTACACGTGGAACATCGAGGGGGTTATACTTTTACTTTTGACGCAGTTCCTTTGTGTCTGACTGCACGGCTGAACAGAGCAACATTTTGCTGTTAACATTTTAACTTTCGTAATTATAATTTTTTTTTTCAAATACGAAGTTAAAGACTCAGCTCAACTGTAGTTCAACTCCATATTACAATAAAAATGTATTGGCTGCCACAGAATCTGTCGACGAGTGTATGATACGAAATTTTCAAAACAATTGACCAATATGTAGCTATACAATTGACATGTCGGCAATTATATCGTTAGCATTTTACATTGAGATTAAATGTATTATCTTGAATTTGAAATTTAGTTTTTTTTTTGATGTTCAGCATTCTTAAAGTTAACAATATTTATATTGGAGGTCTTAAAAAATATCATAAACTAAAGTAAGTCAGTTACGTGAATTACTTATTTGTATGCAACTGCTTCAAATATAAAACTGGATATTATATATATCCAGTATATATATATATATATATCATATATAATTTTTCTTGGATTTACATATAATTTATAATATTTCCCTTCAGTCATTGCCCGTATCAGTTATTACAGGGTGCTGATATTTCCCAATTATTACATCATGTTTCGCTTTAAAAAATGGAAAATAGTACACAGCAATAAATCCGCCATCTGAGTACTTATTTTTCTAGAAATCAGTAAACTTTAATAAGCAAACATTAATGCACATTAAGTGTATCGTACATAAAGTGTATCGAAGCAGTTAGAGATATAATATTTATGAAATATTATCCATTAGGTCAAATGTATTTATTTTATTTTAGATATATTTTTAAACAGATTTTTTATAAAAAATAATAGGGCTATCAATTGTATTATTTCGGCTTTATAGTAAAATTCCTTATTACATTTACTTAATTTTATATTAATAATTAATATTTTCAAAAGACAGAGCGATATTTTTAGTCGTGAATATTGAAAATCAGACCCGGCGCAGTAATTAAATCAAAGTTTAAAAATAAGCTCCAATGTTGTGGTAATAATTTTAGCGGTGTGTATAAATACGGTTATTGAATTCACATAAATGTTGTTGTTTTCAAACTTGTGTTATGATTTTTGACTTGTTAATGGTTTCCTAGTTAAACCTTGTCCTTCTACACGTCCGTCTGTTTGTCTGTTCCTTTGTCTTTTACATCCCTTGCATTTTTTTCACTTTTGAGTCTATGTGCGTAAAATTATGCGGTAAGATTCGCAACATTTTAATTTATTTGAATTGATTCATAATGGAACCCCGCAAGGTTTCACAATTTCTACATTTCTAAACACATACCAATAAATTATTATTGCTTCATATGAATATTTCAACTAATATAGAGCAACATGTTAAAACAAATAAAATATCTCCTCGCGTATGTAAAATAAATCAGAATATTTATTTATATATAGCATTGAGTTCAAGTATATAATAGGAACTTTCAAAATAAACTCTTGCTTCTGTTTACGGTTTTCCATTTTTAAGTTCGGTTTTCGAAATATTAAGCTCTGAAACGAAATACAGTGTTCTAATTTATTAAAATCGTAATCGGGCGTATTTATTAAAATCTGAAAAAGTTCTAGTTTTTAGAATTTTACTGCGTATTGCAATACGCACTTGGTTGGATTTTTTAAACATGTTAAGATGTCGATAAATAAATATTTTATCACATTATATTCTAAATGAATATCACGAAAGTCTCAGTTAACGCGGTCATAAGCGGATTGGCCTATTTTTAAAAATAATTAATAAACAAAGACTCGAACCCCAATTTCGTGCTATGAAAATAACCGAGTGGAGTTGCGTGTAATAGTTTCCATATCATACTCCTCTGCTGACAGCTTGAAAGTTAATGAAAATTTATTAAATTTGCTTATCGCTTTGTAGACTTGGATTTGGAAAACTTCAATTTTTCGCTGACTCCGATCATAACTAGAACTCTTGTGTAGATTATAATTTTGGCATGCTTCAAAGACGTATCTTCGGTGACGTTTCAACTTCTTATATCGTTAGGTAACAACGTATATATAGTTCCGAATAAAAATCTGTATTCGTAAGATACGCTTAAAATGGAAACCCAATTTATGTAATAGATCTTTGATATTCAGTAGTATGTCAAAGAATGAATGAATGGTTTCAAAATCACACTTTCATGATTTAAGAGGATATTTTTTAATTATTAGCCTGGATAATACATTTTTATCCTAAAAAGATATTTCAAAATCTAAATATTAAAAAGGAATTAAACTTACGAGTACCATCGTAATCTAAGATTTTTTTCTAGCCTTTTACTGGTAGGCAGTAACAATTTGAATTCGGCGTAAAAATCTAGTGATAGAAATTAGACAAAAATTGATAGAATTTGTAAAGATATTCAACAGTGTCGAATTTGTTTTTCTCTAGCCGCTTTATTAGAGCTAATCAAATGACGTAACATTGGGTAAACCAGCTTGATTTACTAGTTGAATCCAGCCCAACTCCCGTGATTTTTATTCTATTTTACGGTATGTAGTCCGCATTATCATGAATAATATAAATTTAGTCCTATCAACTGCTTAGTTAATTAGCCAGTCGAGTCCAAAAGAACGACCTTGATATTTCAATAGCAGCTCATCAATATTTTCTTGCAATTCATTTCAGGTTTGTCTATTGAAAAAGCATGTGTTATTGACGTATCTAACCTACCTTCCAATTATCAGCCACTAATTGCTGCAGTCAGTCGAATTAACGTTTCAATATCTATAATTTTGAATAAACATTAGCTCTAAAACCAGGAATTTCCGCAATTGATATCGATTTAAATAATCTTTTCTTTAAACTTACAACACTTAAAGGATTGATTCTAACTGCAAATAACCGATCTAATTTTGGTGTATAAATATTTTGGTGGCCTCATAATAAAATACTCTGCAGAAATATTTACAAAAAAGTACTGATTTCTTGGCTAAATACAAACATAATATTATATGATTTATAAAAGAAAATCATTATTAAAAGCAAGCCATAAAAAAATTATACTTACATAAAATACTTGGAATGGAGATCAGCTAATCAGCCTTAAACAACGCATAAACAGCTTTTTGCCTTGGTCGAGCAGCTCCGAAAAGCCGAAAACCTTGAAAGTGGTATACCTTGAACGATTCTAGAAGCTTTTGGTACAAAAAAACTGTTACTTCTACTTAATGCGTTTTGAGAATATAAAGCGATATAACGAAAACACATTTTTCTTTTTTTAAAAACAAATCATTAATTTACATATTTAATATACAAAAAAAACAAATGATATGTCTGACATTATCGAATGTGAATTTAAAATCCGAATCGTACACACATACATTCAAGCTTGATTTTTTTTTGACTCGTTTTTAACGAAGTCGAGAAAACGAGTCAAAAAATCAAATTTATGGCCATTTAAAATCCAACTACTCTTAAATTTATTGTTTTTAGTATTAAAAGACGTGGTATTTAAAAACAAAGATTGTTAACACTTAAATAATGGATCAAATTGTTGCTCATGGTATTTTTATTATTTCTAGATTACTTCATTTTTTTTTATCAACCTATGATTTTCTCGGCAGTTATCCATATTTCCCAGCGAATCATGTAATCAGCATTCTGATAATCTTTCGATTTTTGAACTTTTGATCTGGCAGTAATTGAATTATCTTGACCACATTTCTTTTAACTATATAATCTTGCTGTTTGTGTTATTATATTTCAATCTGAAGGAAAAATCCTTCAGCTCTAGGTTTCGTTTTCGAGACGCTATTCAAACGAACTTTCTCTTGCCTAAATTAAGTGTTATATTTTGTACATATTCTACCTGTTGCCACAGCTTCAGTTCATAACAGAAACTGGATATAAAATATGCTGCTATTTCGGCAGCCGCTTTCTTTTTGTACGATAGTTTTTTGGGTAATTTCTCCATTTATTGGCGATTGTTAGTTTTCACGATTAGGCATTTTTATGTTAATTTTCTTTACGTTTTTTTCGAATTGTTAATCTTAGATGTTTATTTATTTTTTTTGTTTAATCTAAACTTTTAATCTGTCCACTTGTTTATTAATATTTCTTTTTCTCTATAAACTTTTTTTAAAATAATATTTATTTTAATTTATAATAAAAATTATTGTCGTGACAGTTTATCCTTTATGCATAAAAAATGCAAACGAAATACTTAGAGCAAACATTATGGTTAAAGTTTGTCAGGACCCTAGATAATTTTCGGTTCACTGGCCTTTCTATTTGGAGAGGACTGACATTTTTTAGTTATTCCTGACAAATATAGCAATAACACGTTTCATGTTGAAGTTATACAACTTGCATTACAATACAACTGACTCACGATGCACTATACTAAAAATAATTAGTTATAAAATGTTATTTACGTAACCACGGTACGGCAAGTACCGTGGTCTTATTACACCTACTCAATAAGTATCAACCTCACACACGAAGTTCGTCGCGGCTTTTGAGGGAACCGCAAACCGAAACGATCACGTGCGATATTATGCTAACTTTACTTTGATTCTTCACTCAAATAGAACTTCAACAGCTCGACATAATAATTACATCTATTTTCAATATTTTGTTTTAACGGGGAACTGCTAAAAGCAGTGGGAAAAATAAAACGAAGTGATTTTGAGTAAAGTTTAAAGGAATTCTTATTTTTTTAAAGCCAAATAAAGCATAATTTTTATGGATGAAAACTTTAGTATAATATTTGGTAACAAGTTTAAAATAAAGTAGTTATTCTTCTTTTAAACTTTAATTTCGAACGAGGACACAGCAGGAGATCGAGAATATATATATATATATATATATATATATATATATATATATATATATATATATATGTATATGTGTATATATATATATGTATATATATATATATATATATATATATATGTATATATATATGATCGGTTAGAAATATATTTAGGAACCAACTTATTGTGTCAGTATGGCACTGCTAACGATTTAAGTATATGGGCATACAGTTCTAATCGTAAATTCGTTCAGTGTATTTAAAATAATCGTATGAAATAATATGATCTGTCTGGAAATACTTTCCAGAGAAATAATTTAGGATGATTTAGAAAATTTTTTTTTGTATTAAACGTCTCAATGTCATAAGCAGAATCTACATGAAAAAGGAAATTCTACAGCGTAAAACGAAGTCCGGTAGTTTTGAAAAAAAGAACTTTTAATTTATTTCCTCTCTGATTCCTTTTATAAGCCTTACGTAGAGAATCCTTGGTACGCGAGTTCCACTCACACTCGGCGGCTTTTATTTGACAATGTGTGTGTTAATAATAAAGACGCGTTTTATGGCAATAGTAAACGTTTATTTTCTTAAAAGCAAAGTTATGTGTGATACTTGCTTAGGGCAAGTAAGACCAGTAATTTTGTAACTGGGCCTTAAGAGACTTGCAATTTATAAGATCTTTTAAATTTGTATTACGTATAATTTTCGGATATGAAATAATTCGACATAAATTAGGAAAGTGATGCAGAAAATACTAGTTTATAACAAAAAGTTCTCATCTAGGCTGTCAGAAGAAAATATTTTAGGCTTGCTAATTGTAAAATAATAATTGTTAGAAATACAGATTTGGCTGTAAAATTAGGTGGGCTATATTTTTTGTATTTGCCTTATTCTATTTGTGTAACGAAGAACAAAAAATATATGAACAACGTGAGTAAGTATTACGAAGAAACGAATGCCAAATCGACATATTTATGAATAATTTTCCCTCTACGGAGCATCGTACATCTTTATTGACGTTTTCTTGTATTTAAAAGCGCCGTTCTTATAGCATTTTCATTGTTTGTATAAAGTCTGACTCCGTGTCGTGTCATCGGTCAAGCGTATGTACATTTTTCCTGCTTTCTGTATTTCCATAATCGATCAGAATATTTTGTTGTGAAGAATTTTGACTAGATTGAATACTGGCCATAATTACAATAATCAAGGCTAACTGTATCCCTCCAAGAGCCACAAATAACTCTAACGCCAAGCAAATGTCCGTGGGGACATAGCAAAAAGCGGGGTCAGTGTATTGATCAAGTCCGAGGTATAGAGACGGATAGATTTGGATAAAGTTTACATGCAAACGTCTATAATTAAACAACAATGCAATATATTTTCGTCTTATATACTAGTATATTTTATGTCTATTTTACACTTATTGTCACATAGAACACGATATTCTGCTAACAATGTGACTATTACATTTGGAAATTAACGGTTTTAACCATTTTCACGATCATATGTAATAGAGATGTCTCTCCTTAATAGAAGATGAAATTGATTCTGGGCGACAGGTTTTAGTTTGCAGGACAACGATGTGAATGGTCCCACTCGTAGAACATAAGTTGTGTGTTAAAGTCGACTACATTCTCGTTGCTAATTTCGGTTTGTGTCCGGATTTCGATAATTTATTTATTTGATTTTCGTTACATATCGTTTCGTTACATATACAATCATTGTATATTTTATATATCATTATATATTTTTTAAATATTTGATTTTCGTCATAGATTTTTTAAACTCTTCTTAAATATTTCTTTAATATCACCATACATTGAATTTTATTTATCTTACATTAGTAAATAAAAACTTTAACTTATTATCAAGGGGACGAGTTATTACAATATTCCTGCAGGTATACAATGTTCCTGTAGGTAGTACAATACTCCCGGTAGGTGTATCCACAAATTAATTATGTTTTAAAATTGTTTTCAGCAGAAATATTTAGATGATACAATACTTGTAATTTGTGTGTGGTTCTTATGCTCAAGATCCCGCTCGACTGTGAATCTATAATCACGATTGTATAAAATTGGTAGAATTTTACATTTTAAACATAAGACCGACTGAGTGATTGCTATCTTGTTGCTTAGAAAAAATATTCGAATACTATGTAAGAAAGAAGTGTACAAATGTATTGAAAAATAGGAATAGCTTCGTCGGACAATATGCGTACAATAATTCGACGTTACGGTTGCCTGTAGCGTCTGAAGGAATACTGATTAGAAAACACAATTTAATACATAAGTACCACGCGTATTCACACTTCCGTTACGCTAGCACTCGTTTTGCCGTAAATTATGTCTCCATTAATGATCGTCTCTTATTTTTGTTTTCGAAAATACTTCGAAAACGTAGCTGCTTATTAATTTACTTACTAGAAAACAAAACATTTTAGAACGTATATTAGATGCAATAAAACGAACTGAAAAACGTACCTTCTTTTTAAAAAATGTCTGAGTGGTTGTAACTACAAAACGTTTCAATAACTCATTAAAATTACTGTTGGAAAAATATGTTTTATTCGGTTTGTTATTTTTAGTAACTTGTACGTAAAACGATATCAGATTTATAACATACGTATAAGAATATATATATATATATATATATTAATATTTAAACAGTTTGAAAAAAAATTTAAAACACCAAATGTCTTACCCCGCAACTCGTTGTACACAATACGTTATTACAGTTACAGTTACAGTTTATCAATAAAAATAACTGGGCAGTAATAGGAATTATAATAATAAATAATTTTTGAGACTCTTGAGGTCTCGTAGCCAAACTAGAAATCCTTATAGTTTCGCCATATCTGCCTATCTGCATGTCCGTCTGTCTGTCACAACCGTCTTAGTGTCATATTTCTAGTATTATAAAGCTAAATTTTGATATGGTCATATATATTTACAATACCTACAAGATTATGAAAACGACCTTCTAAACATAGTTTTTAAGGATCTTTCCTTATATACAAAATGGGGGGGACTATTTTGCCTAATCCATTATTTAGGATATCAATGAATGGGCCTTTGAAAAATATTATATTAGTACGTGCTGAATATTTCTTTCGATGCGGCGTCCCGTTTGTAAAAAAATTAGGTTTAAAGTCGTCATTTTTGTTAGAGTTACATGCGCCCGCCACAATATTTTAAAATAAACACAATAGTAGCATATACGGTGAAATTAGAAGTGAAACTACCCCAAGGAAGTAGGCTCCACCAGTTTACGAGTAATATTCGACCAAATTATGACATGTACTTGGGTACGTAAAAAGTTAATTGGAACTTCATTCAAGTGTCTTAAGTCAGCTGCGAAACTAATCTTGTATCTACTATATCTGTAAAGATATAGAAGGCGATATATTAACGTGGTGAGAAATAATATTATTTAAATTCGCACCATATTTTCATGCGCCTGAAATGTGTAGCGAGCGATATATTTTACGTTGTGAAACATCAATGTTTGTAAAAAGTTTTATACAAATGCTGGGTTCCCTTGAATATTTATAAATGCTTCAATATATTTGGAACACTCATAGTACGAGTTCTACTTCCGCTTGACAGGTTTATTAATATTAACATTTCTGAAGCAACAGTTTTTCTAGTTAACATGTTTAATTTTCATTTGAAGTGAGAATTAGTCTTGTTTTCGTTATTCGTAACTTGAAGAGGATAAATTGATAAGTATCGGTTTTAGGATATATTTAAGCGAGATAAAACAACGGATATACATGGTTTTTTCTCTTTTCATCATTAAGTTCTGTAAGGATGCAATGTTTATTTGAACATATTAAATCTTACGTCGAAATATTCCATTCGCAAAGTGATATGTTTTTTTATAAATCCACACCCGAAGAGAAGAGGAAGGGTAGTTTGTTTTTAATATATCTCTCTCCGTGCTCCGTGTCATTAAGAACGGTCAGAATTTGAGATTATAATTGTTTACCCATATAAACCATTTTACATTTTTTTAAGAGCCATTATTGAAATATATAAAAATGCATGAATACTTGAATTTCCACCTGGCAAAGCCGGCATCTATGCAACCAAAAAAACACAATATGTAAAATTTAAAAAGTTCAATACGAGAAATACCATATCTGAAGTTCAGTTCGGTGGCCTCGTTTCATTATTTCGCTTCTTATGGTGGCTTGCAGTGTCTTATATCAATATCTGTAGGACTTGCGTGTGTGACGTCGATTCTAAGACATGTCTGTCGCAAGAAAAATTTATGAAGATCCGTATCTAGTAAACAAACTTTTTACTCGAATGAGATTAAATTTATTTTTGAAATTTATAAATTATTTTATTATGACATATGTGTGATTGATTTGAATTAACGATTAATTCTAATATCAAGCGTTGATTGTTTTTTTTTCCATTTTCGTACACATATTTCAGTTTGTAAAACTCAGTATCACTAAGCAAAAAAGTTTTAAAAAATTAAACACGAATTGATGTTATTTATTTTTGACTGTCAACAGTCGAGGTAAACATACGCCCATGGTTTTCTCATTCGCTAACCTAAACTATAGCCAATAAATGAACATTAAAATCGAACATAACCTGTGACAGAATTCTATTACGCGTTTAAGCAACGAAAATTACAATGACGTCATTTTATCACGGCAGCCAGTTCGGGTCTGTCATAGCGTCCCTAAGGCAATCCAGCAACTAGACAAATATTGTGTAAATCTGTCTTAGGAAACCAATACCTGAATTATATAGTGTTCATAAATTTATCGTGACTGTGAGTGTAATGTAATATTTTTTCTCAATTAATAGAGAATACCTGGTATGAAGGTAATAGGAAGAGAAATACATAAAATAATGATATGTCTAAATATTGATTATTCGTGAAATATAATGAAATGAAAAAAGAATATATTATATATATATATATATATATATATATATATATATATATATATATATATATATATATAAGACACGAGAATATTATTATTTTCTTTTATCTTTGTTTGTAGCTCGATGCAAAGTTTAGATCATTGATTTAAAATTACGATATTATACTTTTTTTATTTGCGTAATTCTCTTAGTGGCTTAATTAAAGGCTTTATTATGGTTTTTGTGCGTTTTAACAAACTTACCGCTGCTGTCTAAAGTGTAAATGGAAGAGAAATAAAATTATATTAATATGTTCCTCCTGTTGCAGGTAAATTCTCCGTCTGAGAATAAAAATGAAAATATTTAACATTCCATCATCTCAACTGAGAATCACATTTGTTAAACAAATATTCTAAAAGTTCTCTCAAACAATTTATATCTTCCATCACAATTTTACTTGTCTGTAATTACAATGAACTTTGCAATATGGTGTGTAGTTGTATACTATCTTTACGTTTAATTATCAATCGATTTTTTTACGCACGGTAACTATAACTTTTAGTTTATAAATACCTAAAAAAATATTTCATTTTCATTTTTTTACGATATTCATTTTTTATTTATTTTCAATTAGTTACAGGACAACTAATTCGAAATAATTAAAAAATAAATATCATAAAAAGCTATAATGAAATATATTTTTTATTTATTTACAATAGTGAGATGGTAATACAGTAATTATTATCGTTTAGGGATGTGAGAATTATCATCGTAGTAATTCTGCCATATCGATACAAAATTCATAATATATTTAAAACAAGAGATCGTGTAACATTCAAAAGGAAAAGATTGATGAAAAATTTACCTGTTTTTATCGACAAAAAAAAAGTAAAACCTTATTTATTTCATTAATTCCAATTATAATCTAACCTTTGCTTTCATCACCATAAAATGAATGTTTTTCAATAAGTGATGAATAAATTATTTAAACTATTATTATCAAAGTGCATTGTATAACAATGTGGAAATTGTATCAACCAAAATTGTTGTGTTTTAACAAATTTACCAAAATTTGACACGTCAAGAAAGAAAAGGAAAAAGATGAAAAATGAGAAGAAATAATTACGAATGGAGGAGTGCATTAATAACGAGCGGTACTCGGCGCCGTTTGCTGGAGTTAAGTATTTCACGTAACTTTAAGCAACATACTAGCGTTCCGTCGCCACATATGGATGCTCACTAGCACAGTGATAAGTTCGTTGCAGAATACATATGTATATATATATATATATATATATATATATATACATATTTACAAATTAGTAAAGTACAACAATACCTTTTCACTTTATTATTTTCTACATATTATAATACGTATGTAATCAAATTTATTTTACTGAATAAAAGCAAAGAAGCGATTTTTTACATTCATTTTCCAAACATGATGAATTTGAAAATATATTGTAATTTAAAACACCCCTAACTTGACAAAGTATAGAGATTTTAATACGAAAACAATTGCAATATTGGAATCGACTCCGTAGGAATGGTCAGGGTAATCATGTATTTTCAATTTGTATTATCTACATAGATAATGAAATTATACATATTTTTAAGTTTATTATACTCGTTTTCCAAAAACTACTGAGTTTCGCAACGTCCGAGCTCGATAAAGATAGAGCACCTGACACCGGAAACTTTCAAAGAGCGACATCGACTCCGGTAGAGGACAGTGGGGATGAAATTAACAGTTTTTCTTCAAGATCGTGTTTAGCCATGGCGGGCGTGCGGCTGCTTACCATCAAATATGTTACCATCAACTTTAATGCGCTGCACTTAATGGTGACTTCTGTAGACTTAGTAATAACGACGGCATCTCCATCTCATACAATAAATCGACACTATATTCGACTTCGTCTAACCTTCTCAATCGGAATTTTATAATTTTTCTCCATCCGAATTTGAGACTAAAATAATAATAACTTTATCTCCTACAATAAATCGTCACTACATTATTTGTCTTGATTTAAACTGTGACTATTTTTATATGTCGCTTTATAATGTATAGATAGTTTGGAAAAAGTGATATGCACTTTTCAGCTTCCGCCAATCAGATTCTCCCGTAAATTAAACTTTTAATTTTAGGGTCTGTACATAAAGCTATTCACGGGATTAATAAATAATGCATGATCTAAAATTACTGGCGTTCTTGCATGATCTTAATGATGAATTCATGAATTATTGCCGTTCTGAAAAGAAATATCCCGATGTGTCCATGTGGATGTTTCAAAGGAAATGCGAACTCATCAACCAGAAAACAGCTATCAGTAATAAGTTAATTATGAAAGTGGATTCCAAAGAAAACAGTTCTGAAATATGGCATCACCCTCAATTCTCTGCCATTTCTACCTATTACAGAGTATTAGAAGAAATAATTACATAATGCTATTTAAGCCTTTTTTTTATTTTAAATACTTTTTCAAGATAAAAAGGCGAAGAAAAGGTAATCTTGGTACCAAAGCTATGGGAAATCTTAGTGGTATTCAGTACTTTTCCTAATCTTGATGAGCTGATTGTATCTAAATGGAGCGGGATACCCATCTCCAACGGTTTACTCCTTCAAAGCAAAAGGTCCAATTATATGAAACATTATGAATTGTGGAGATGTAAACTATTCTGATGTGCCTGAAATTAAATAATTGAAGCATTTTCATTACATAATATTAACTTCCAATCAGCAAAACCATTCATTATTGAGAGAAAGTGCCACAAGTTCTTACACTCAAATGTTATACTCACAAATGTGGCTCACACTAAAGTCCTTACAGGGTGGATGGAGAAAACAGGTTGGATAATTATTTTTTATCTTTTGTCATAGTATTTTTAAAAGCGTGTTTCCTTTTTAATTTGTTAAACAATTAATTTCTTTTTACTTTTTTCACTCTTTGGGGGGAGGACTTATTTTGAATTTCCTTTATTTCAGATTTGAAAGTAATTTTACCGATATTAACACTTTATTAAAAAACTGATACAGAATTAAAATTAGCAGCCACCACAGTTGACTAAATTTGGATGTATCTTCTTGATTCTATGTTTGTTGGGGACGGAGCCTGCTTCTTCTCCATCTTCACCAATGCATCAGTATTGCAAGACGTCTTTCTGGCAAGCTTGGAATAATCTAATTCTTTGATTTGGCTTCCAGTTCTGTTTTATTGAATCAATCCGATAGTACAATTTTTATGGTAAAATTATATTTTCATCAAAAATACATACAACTTAGTTATAAAAATTAAAAGTATAAACACGGTTAGGATAGGTTTTGCCATAATCGAGTTCAGTTCCAAATTCCGATTGCATTTCTTTAAATTAATCCGATTGTATCATATCATCATGCTATCATCAAAACTACACACAGCTGCCAAGTTTCATGATGACACAACAATTATAAGCCTAAACTGGGCTGGGATAAGCTGTTTCGTTATAGAGTTCAGTGTCTAACTTCTAGTTCTATTTTATTGAATCAGTTTTATAGTACCTTTTATTGTATTGTCATCAAAACTACATACAGCTGACAAGTATTAGGATAGTACAAGACTTATAAGCCCAAACACAGTTAGGATAGGGTCATCGAAACTACACATAAAGGTCAAATTTCATGATGATACTACAATTAGAAGTGCACGATATTTAGTTCCGTATATTCTACTACGTCTTTTGATAGTCACGGTTTGACCTAATAAAGGCCTCTAACCCTTATTCAAATATATGTACAAATATGTACAGGCAATTTAGTCAGCTAATGGCCAAAAAATACTGAATATATTTGGCGTTAATTTTCCAGATATTCACAATCAAATCAAACAACGTAATGTTATATTATTTCTGTTTTTCTTAAGTTATTTACCACGACCTAGGTGGGCAATTAGCATAGAGATCGAGAAAATGTTATAATACAAAGAAACCTAGGTCGTGGTAAAGAACTTAAAGAAAGTAGAAATAATACTACATCACGTAGTTTCATTTAATTGTGGCCAATCAATATTGAAAAAAAATATGGGTATAATTATTATAATTTTTATAAGAATGCCCAATTTAATTTAAAACTCAATAAAATTATAATTACTCTTCTGTAAAAACTTGAGAATTTATACTTTAGACTTAATTTATTCGTTCAAAGTTTCTATGATTAAATATAACCTCTTTTTGCATAATTACTTTAGAATTTAAATTATCTTGATACTATGGCTGACAAATTCATGTAAGGCACCATATAAAATCAAAAGAAACAAATTGACCAATTTGAGATTTTAAATAAATTTTACAAAAAGTATAAAGTAAGTAGTGTAAGTTAATGTAAGCCGTGTTTATTACTGAGTATAAAATTTGAGTATAAAAGCCCCAAGTTTTTATCCGCAAATATTAAATTCAAATATTATAATTTTATACGCTTTTTCTTGCTATCTAAGTGAAATGTTTAGCATTTTACTGCACGCCACATTAATTAGCAAAATCATTTATTTTTCAGAAAGACCGCACCGTACTTTTATACTGAAATATTAAACTCAGTAACAATCGTGGCTTATAGTTAAGTCCTTAGAGAGTAGACGGTGAAAACAGATTCCATAATTATTTTTTGCTTGTTAATGCAGTATTCTTAAATCGGTTTGACGGTGTCATTTTATAGTGTTGTCATCAAAACTACACAAAACTACCATGATTCATTATGATATTTAATAATCAGAAGCCCAAATACGGTTACATTACGTTGTTCCATTATCGAGTTCAGTGTGATTTCCGATCCCATTTCATTCAATCAGTCCGATGGTAGTATTTTATTGTGTTGTCATCAAAAATACACACAGCTGCCAGTTTATGATCAGACAATATATGGAAGTCCAAAAAAACATTAGGATATGTTGTTTTAAGTTCGGTAGTTTCCATTACATAATTAGCCAGTTACTTGTCAACATACTGAAATTGTGTTAACCATGAAATTAAGACTTATATTCTCTTTCTCTTTAATTCATATGTAAATATTTTTAAAAAGTTAACTAATGTAAAATTTCTGTGTTACTCGTAATAATAATTATTACTACGTCGTATTTCTAGTTTCGGCTTCAAACGGTTTCTGAGAAAATCGGCTGTGAATACAGAAGAATATCAATACATTGCCTACTATATCTTTTACAAGTTTAAAGATATGATGTATAATCAAACACTGATACAAAGGATTGTCGCTATAGTGTTCCTAGAGCCTTTACGTGAGCTTCTAAAAACCCTTATTTTTTCGTAATTTTTGGTTGCGTAGTTTCGGAAATAAAGGAGGGGAACTTATTTTTTTGCCTGTTTTTCAGCACAGTTCTAAAGATATAACCAGAAATCATGAAAAAAATATTTTGGAGATCTTTGTAAATAGCTTTTTAAAACATTATCCCACATGTTACATGAAAATAAAGAAATTCGAGTTTTTAATATGCTCCCACCGATATTTTCAAACAAATATTTTCGAATTTTGTGTATTAAGATATGATTAGGTTAATATGTCTTATTACTAGGCAAAATTTCATGTATCTGTGCTGAGCGATTTCTGAGAGAAAACGGCTATAACAGAGGGATGAACAGACAAGTGAGTGACCTTGACATGGTCTCGTTTTCTTTTTAAAATTCGGAAACCTAAAAAAGTTTACGGGAAAGTCTGGGCAACACGGATATAACAGTTTTCATCCTAGATAAGATACAATAACTATTTTAAGTGCAACAAAAGTTTACAATGATTTTTTAACCCATATTAAGTTAAATTTCATAGTCATATTTATATTTTGGTGCTAAGTGAAATTAAGATTTTTGAGAGGAATGAACGGGCGCGTTTAGCTCGGGGAATATCATAAAAGTAAGATTGGATCACTTGCCGACTTTGTAATCCGAGCATTACAGTTGTCTTCAATTTAGCTTGTTATGTTGATTAAACTCCACTACTTCTTACGTTTAGTTCTACTAGTACACATATTCTAAACGATTTGACCAATTCGGGTGTATCATTTTTATTATTCTAGGTTGCCCAAATATCTGGTGAACAAAAGTACCCACTATGGGTATAATTCGCGTGATCGTCAAATAAGTGACAAGGGTTATTTAGGATATCTTCTGATAATTATTCCATTTTTTGTTCTAAACATAACATTTGTTGCTTCCACGGACAGACCGTGTAATTAACCATTTTTCTCAATGGTTACTACTCAAATTTAATGATGTTACGTAAAGCAAGAATATATTATAAAATATTATTTTACCAATTAAAAAAGGTAGTAAATTTTATGAATTTAAAATTTATTAAATGAATAAATTCATTAAAATTACAACTATCGGGTAGTTTAGGTTATACTAAAGTATTTTTTAAAACTATAGTTTCCAAATTTTTCAATAAATTTATCCCTAGTACTGCTAAACTAAAGTAAAAGAGTAGCTACTAAAATAAAGTAAAAGACTAGCGGGAAGAAACTTTAAATGGAATTTTATTCCATTTAATGTTTCGGTTTTAACTGTTTAGGTTTACTAAATTTCACAGTGGTTCTTTCACAGACGGTTAGTTTTTGTTAAGTTCCAAAAACGTACACGAAGTTAAGTATAATATGAAATAAATTTGTAGACGACGACGTCGACGAGCGGTTAGTTTTTTCAGGTAAACCATAGGTTAAAAAAATTAACATGCAGTTATATATATATATATATATATATATATATATATATATATATATATATATATGTATATATATATATATATGTATATGTATACATATATATATATATATATATATATATATATATATATATATATATATATATGCTAGATTATAATTACCATTTGTTATTGAATGGACGGAAAAAAAATATTAAAACACAACGTAGTACCCAAAATCAAAATTAACGCGTAAAAATCATGTCAAAATATGAAGGAAACATTTGGAATTTTCACCTAAAATTCTCATGAAATGAATTTTCAAAGAATAAAAATATTTTTCTATTTCAGCTATTTACAAATTATACCAAACAATATACTAAATCTATGAGATCAGTAGAACTATTCATAGTTTGTATTTTACCCGCACATTACACATAATGTTTTACTAAATTATGGAAAAAACGAGAAGAAATTTAAAGTGTAATTTGATTTATTCACACCTCTGTGAAAACTCTCCTTCAAAATTAACATGCAGTTAAATGTAACATACAAAAAGTCTGTTGTCTAAAAATTTAAATTTGAATAATTAAAATTTAAATTTAAAAATTTGAATAATTAAAATTATTCGCCCTCCCCTAAGATTTACACATTATATTTTTAGTTTTACTGTTGAGACATATGTGGGTTAATATTATGTTTTATTACTTCGTTGATGGTAGTTTTTAGTTTTAACCTCAAACGATTCCTGGAAGGAACGCCTGTAACAGATGAAAGGACGGACAGATATTTAAAGTATCTTATGGATTCTTTTCATTTTTTTACTTTTGACGTACAGAACCCTAATAAAGGTATCTTTTAACTAATAGTCCCTTAAGGTGAAACTGTCATAGGACCCAATCTAAATTTGTCTAAATTTTTTTTTATTCTCTTAGTCTCACTTCTGATATACATATAGGAACAACTAGGTTAGTTTTAATATGTAGGTTATTTTTCTAAATAACGTCAAATTAGTTTTTAAAATTCAGTGACATAATTAAGAGATAATCATGTATGCAATTATGCAAATTATTAAATTTGCCCCCGATTTCTTGCGCTTTCTGACGTTTTATTACCAAAAACCATTAGCATACCATGACGGCACGTAAACAACGGATACTAAATGAAAACTGTATTTATTGCAGATACGATATAACCTCCCTTCATCGCTTTTAATTACTTTATTGCTCGTTTTAAGCTTTAAAGTTGACGTTACCATTGTATTTCAACGAGTTCTAAAATTATCTCTCTGCGTTTTGGCCGTGTAAATTTACAAGGAAACGTGTTATTTATTTTTTTCTCTGCTTCTGATTCTGACTTTTGTTGGGGCCTAATATATTGTCCCCATAAATCACATTGGATTGGACAGGCTCACGTAAGCTATCCTTTACATGACAATTTTCTGATAAATTATCATCACTATTTTAAAGGTTTCCAACCATTGTATGCTGTAGCGCCACGATAATATTAAAACCTGTTTGCGGAGTAAGGAAGAACTTTGCCGAAATAATAAGTACACCTGTTAATTATGCGTATGTCGCACTACGAGAATTCCATACACAAATATATACCGCAATTCGAACATTTACGTGATGCTTTTATAAATTGAATAATTTTTCTATTACTTTAATATGCACAATATTGATTTAATTTTTTACTGTGTAAATACATTGTTCGGTATAACTTTTTAAGACGTTTTTGTTACGTCGACCTGTAATTAATTAACCATATAATGGAATTTATGAAACTACATTTTGATGTGTTGATTCATCTGACTGACTATCGGACTGATTCAGTGAAATATAAACGGAAGTTAAACACAAAATTCGAATATATCCTAACCGTATTTGGGGTGTAATTTCTGTATCATCAGGAAATATTTGTGTTGTGTGTAGTTCTTATAAAGGTGGGATATTTCGATTGAAATGCGAAATCTCTATCTCTTTCGCACGCTTAATATATACCTATTTATATATTATCATTCTACTATAGAATAAATAAAATATTGTTTATGGAACATGATACGAAATTTAAACCTTTGTTTTTATTTGAATAGGCTTGTCAAACTGTAAATTCATAATTTGAACATTCTGTTAAAGCGCAATTTTACACTTGATTATAATATCTGTAATATTTTCGTATTTCATTCAAATTTTGTTATTTTTGTTAGATTTGTTCGTAAAAATAGGAATTTATTTTCTAGATCGTTATAGTCTATTAGGTTGTAGACAAACTTTTCATGGTAAGTTGAAACTTATTTTTATTATAATTCGAAAATAGTCTTGAATCGATTATTAATTTTAATTTTAATATTATTAAAATTATAAAAATTACATTTGTATTTTAATAAACAACAACAGAGAAGAATCTAGTAATCTTATTTTTATTTTAGACGAGCATATTAAAGAAGCTACGGCATGTAGAGAATAGCAGCCCTAGTTCCCGTTGCTCGCAATAAACATTTCCACCATCAGCTCCAAATTACAAGTTGCTACAAAAAATTTGCACTATATTGTATATAATAAATAGGTATATTGCGTTCGCTTTAAAAATTTGCAAAATTTGATCCGCGTTTAAATAACAGTTACAAATGATTTTTTAACAAAAAAGAGATTTATAAATGGAATGATCGCTGGAAGTATTGAAACTTGCCAGTTGTGAAATAGATTTCTCCAAAAATGTTTTGGATTTATAAAATTTACGGTATCGTTTGTTGTTATACAAAAACACCGTAAATTTTATTCGCCCAACTGATGATAGAAAGTTAAACAATTTTATTATTCACAAAATTTATTTCTTTTGTATCCAATATTTCATGTTTTTTAGATGACAAAATTCAACTTTCCAAGTACAAGTTTAACACAAATCGGTAACGTACAAATATTACCATCAAGTCGTATCGATGTGACAGATACCAAATACTGTATTGCATTAGGTTGGGTTGCGTGCAAGCTTCTGATCAAAGAGAAAGGATTGTAACATGAGATTTTAAATAAAAATACCAATATATAATACACAACTTAGCTACGTTGATTTAAAAGTTAAAAATAAGTAGCCAATAAACAACAGATTACCTGGGAAATAATTTTCAAGTAATTAATTTAATTGACTATACGTATCAGGTTAGACTTTAGTTTTTTTAGAATGTTTACACAGGAATCATTGTGATATTAGTAGATTCTACTTTTTGTATTTAATTCTTTATTAGGTGGTGTCGATAAATTACGTTGGGGATATTATACAGAATGCTTAGTAGGATAAATAGGATACGGAAATTAGCTTATAATGAGGACAAAAAAAAACATTTAAAATAAAAATTTATTCACAGAACCGCATCATTTTCATTTTAATATATTTAGTAGATAGTTTTAATTCCTATCAAATAGGTTGGAAAATTACCCTCTTGATTTAGCATTTTCTTAAATTCAGTTGCACAAAACTGAAGTACATCTAAATTACAACTTTTTTCCTTTTATAAAGCATAATTTTCCCAGTAAGTATATTTTATTCAGTTTCAGGAGATTAATGGCTACATTGAAAATTATACATAGGAAGGGTAATCATTTTACGTTACTAAAGTATGCAATATTCATATTTTTCCACTATTAAGGGTGTGAGTTACTTAAATCATAATGTAAACCTTGAGTTAAATAAATGAATCGATGTTAAAAACTCTTAGAATTATAATACAATAGAGAGAGAGTTAACAATTTATTTAACGAAAATCCGTATTACAATTGAAACTATTAGCATATTACTTTATTGATTGAAGCTAGTTTCTATATCAGTTCATTTTGATATCTAAAAGCAGCGGATACCTTTGCAAAATAGAAGTGCTTATTCAATGTGTTTGTTTGCTATTAAATTTTTTGTTGGTCTTTCTTAGTTTATATTTTTTGATAATAAAGTCTTTTGAATTAAAAATTGTCGTTTCAATTGTATCTATTTATATAACCTAAAATGTAAGATAGTTACGAAATACACTAATGAATTTGCGGCAAGTGCTCAGCAACTGGGCTCTCGCTGCAACTTCATTAGTCTATATAATAGGAAAATATTGAAGCTTGCATTACTTGGAAACGCGAAAGTGCTATCTCGCTTACACAATTACTTGAAGTTAGCCATTTATATAGTATATGATCTTTGATTTTTATTACATTACAATAAAGGAGTACTATTGGACTTATCCAATTACGGACCCGGAAATTAGACATAGGAACTCCATATAGTTTAATGATAGAATTTCAGAATAACGAATATTAGCTGTGTTTAGGCTTGTTTAGTTTGAAATATTAGCTTTTGTATAATAATAATTTATATATCGATAAAGTACAAAATATATTTTAAATAAAAATGCCGTCCAGTCTAAATTGAGGAACATGCTGAGGGCTGAATGGTATCAGGGTGGTTAAAAATATTATATCGCAAGTATCACCTGTGGGCACCCTGTTGTAATTAAAAAAAATTTTAGGGGAGGAGTCGACCATTAAATCTACTCTATAAGGATTTTAGTTTATGGCATGATTGTTATTAAGTATATTTGTACTGATTGATATTTATATTGATTGTTATTGAGTACAAACGCGTGGGGCAATTTTTCTCAACGATAAATGAGTTTGCAACCTAAATTAATTCTATATAAATGAATATGCTAACATTTCAGTTGAATTTCAAGAAGAAGTTCCCCACGCTTTTATACTCAATTATTATAATCAATAACAAATAAGGCTTACACTAAAGTCCCTACAAAGAAGAGAGGGAAAACAGGTTGAAATTATTTTTTCCTTTCTAGTACAATATTTGCAAGTGTGTTTTTCAGTTTTTCAAACTCTTAAATTATGTAGGCATAAAAATATTATGGATTTTCCAAAAATATTTTAGTTTTATTATTTTGAACTTTTTTACCATATTTTATCATATGTGAGAAATATTAAAGCCGGATTATAATTTCCCATGTAACGCCTTTTTTTAAATTGTTATTTTTCAGTGAAAATTAAATGTGCCTACACGCATACATTTGAGGCAAAATATATTTTCAGGAAAAGTTATTTTCCAGGTCATTAGTTGTTTTGTGGCTAATTATTAACATTAAATATATCTAAACAAAATATTCATACGTAAAGTAGTGAAATCACCAAATAGAATCACATGGCGAAAAATTATTGCTACCACTACACCTAATGAACAAAGAGCGTATGGAATTATAAATGATTTATTTTTATATGTAACGTTAACTATTGCTGCAGAGTTATTTAATCAGTTTAAATAATCAAGTGGTCAATGTACTAGATCATGACTTCAAACGCGGTCATTCCTCCTAAATGTTATCTGAGTAGTTTTTTTTCTTCGGAACCACTTTCGAAAATTATCTTCAAAAGAGTGTTCATGTTAGCTCACAATCGAGAGAATGCAATCAAGCTTTAGCAAAATAAACCTTATTCGGATAGAGATAAGCAGATAGTAAAATTAATCTGTATTTAGTAACATAATTCCTATCCTTGGTTAAAAAAATATGTCAATATACATACCGATGATACAAAATTCGAGTTTACGTTTGAGCCATTTCAAATTTTCTAAAGCGAATGAATGGAATTGATAGATTGTTGTTGTTATTTGTTTTTTCAAACGATTGCAAAATTAGTGTCATGTAGTAGACTTGTAGAACATACAGTAGTGATTCTGCACATGAACAATTTTTATTTTGTGATTACATACAGGTTATTAAAAATAACAAACCGAATACAAAATATTTCACAAACAGTTATTATATTCATCATTAACAGACTTTGTAATCATGCTTTATTAGACTTTCATTAAAAAAAGATGTTTGTTTTCGAATTGGTTTTATTATATACAAAAATGTGGTTTTAAAATGTCACGTGTCAGAAGTCAAGATCAAAAATTAATTAGCAGCCACGTTGTCGAAGCACATCTGAAGTAGAAACTAACAAACTGACAACCGTTGAAGAAGAAATAATTTGCGACAAACAAGCGCCAGTGTAGTGGAAGTGAGCATTTTGCTGTCTTTTTGTATTAAACTGTATTGTCTAATCACTGTTGCTTCAAACGCTACAGACAACCGTAGCATCGAATTGATATACTTACGCCTGTTGCTCGGAAGATTGGTTGACATCGTTCACACATGTAATATGTTTGAACTGTTCCTTCTAATCGGCAAAATTGTTATTTCTCGATCGGTTTTTTTGTTGAAAATATAAAATGTTGCCACTTATAATTATTATGTTTCCTCGTTATCTATTTTTACATTAAAATATAAAAACGGATGTTAAGTATTATTAAATTAAAACCCGTCGTAAATGTGTTAGTTACAAAATGAAATTAAAATTGTACTTAGGAAACATTTTTCTATGTTTATGAAAATAGTTGAAATCAATACTTTCTTAAGTGAGTAGTCGCATAGCTAGCAAAAGTTAATATAAACATGGTGAAAAGATGTTTATAATTATTCTTAAAACACAAACGTTCAATAGCCGAATGTACACAAATTCCATTTCTACACCCCCGTGTTAAATGTGTTGATTCTGTTTGTTTCTACATCCGGTCGAATATTTGTTTGGTGCAATTGTTGCTATGGTGGTGGTGATAATGACGGTGGGAGGGTATATCGTTCACCTTGCTTATTGTAATTGTTACCAATCTAAACTAAAAGTCATTCATATACCGCGGCATTCATATACGTAGGCGACCTGACTAAAAGGCAAAATCTAGTCAAAATACAGAAAAACTAAATTTTTAAGCAAAGAAATAGGTAATAAAAACATTAATCATCTGTGGAAGAAACACGATATGCTAATACGTTTCAATTAACGCAGCATCCGGTTCACAGATCGTACAATTAAGATCGGGTTGTTTCTAATACCCACACGTGTAATATATTGCTATTAATAACGAATACCGGAGGTGAAGGTTACAATTATAAAAGCTCATAAATTTATTATATACTTAGATAACAAATATTCGTGTAACAGAGTTGGAAAATAAACACAAATAATTAATGTAGAATAGATGCAATACGACACTCAGGGTTGCGAAGGTACTTCAGATTAGTTTGGATAAATTAAATCTCCGTATCGCATCTTTCAATCCCAATAGCTCAGGCAATCTGTTGACGTTTTGTATTTTTATTAGATATATCATAATGGGTGATTATTTGAAGAGTTAACGCTCTTCATTCTTATATTAGCACGGGAGCAAATGTTTGTTCGTTGTGCAGTCACGTTACTGCGTAGACAAATAAGGACCACCTAATCTTAAAATAAAATATTTCGGATAATCGTGCTTTCTAACTAAAAAAACTTGTATAAAATATAAACTTCGTGTCGTTAAGTAACTAAAGAAATGTAATAATAAAAATTTCTATGTATAATTCTAAAATTTAGATTTGTTTTAATATAATTCTTTTGGGACCTCGAAATATGTCAGAATTAAACACTTTACAAAAAATAATTCAACCGTTGTCTATTACGTAACATATGTCGTTTTAAGGTAATTTGATATTTAATATAAATATTGTTGATACATAAAATTTAAATATAACAAAAATTCAAAAATTTGGAGCCTGTTTGAACTCAAATTTACGGGTCCTTATTAACTGCAGGTTACCATACTCCAAAATATTTCGGGGAGATCTCCAAATATTTCGAGATTTAGAATTCACAAAGAATATGAAAATATGAACCGTCAAGTGCTAGTCGAGTTCGTGCGCTGAGGGTGCCGTATGCAGAACATTGTGAATTGCAATGGTTACATATTACAATACTAGCTATATATCAATATATACATATTTATATGACTGCAGCCAAAAATCTAAGGAATCTGAGAAGAATAGAAAGTAAAACTTAATTATTTTTTTCTCAAAATTATGAAGGTCTCGAAGGTTATTTTCATTTGATATATGGAAGATTGTCCATCCATATGAATTAATTTATACTTTGAAATTTTCTGAGTTCGGAGATTGGGAATGGAGCAATGTTTTTGTCCATCTTTATACATATAATAAAACGATACAATTGACCTTTCTGAAGAATACATATATAGTATAATGACTTAGGAGCGCACAATAAAGTTATTACCTTTACAAATCTATTTTTCATATATTTTGTTAATATTCTAGCTGTTTTTGTGTTTGTGGCAACATGCATCACGTTAAGACTACTGAGACTCCATTCAAGTGGAGTAGCATTTAGTTTTTATTTCATCGAAGACGGGTCACAAAATTATAAGTACGAAAATGTATTTTTAACAAAAATTAATTTGCGTTGCTCTAGTGCAACCATAATGTGACTTGCCTGAATACTTGACGCGTAGTAATTACATAAACATGTAGTCTATATATGTCAATAGATGGCGCTATGTGTGTTTTAAATAGCGCACTGAAATTTTCCATCAAGACATGCATTGGCGAAATATGCATGGTCAGAAGTGAAGCATGAACTAGTATGAGAGAAATAGGTATTAAATCTAAATACAGAGAGGCGAATGATGTTACGTTCGTCGTTGTTAATCGTCGTTCACATATAATTGTTTGTTATTTCACATGTATTCTACATACAAGTTAACTCAGTTTTTAAAATTTAAACCTGTTATCAATAAATATAATTTAGTTTCTTTGGCAGGTTTATATTAAGCTGCATAAATTTAGTTTACACGTACTTCATTGCCTGTACATACAATAATTAGCCTAAAGAATTAGCCTGTCTGTATATTAAAGATATTTACAATAATTATATTTAGGGGAACATAATAAAATTGACAGAACAAAACAAACGGTTTTGGAATTTTGTTTGTTTTTCTCTATGTGTGTTATTTAAATACATTGCGTGTAGCACTTTTTCCTTGTAGGCTAACTTTGTTTCAAAAAATTTGAATCTACTTTCAATATCTGGAATATAATTATTTGTTGGGGTTTGTATTAGGCTATATGTATTTTATATCTTACTTTTGTATCTGCACATTGAAGGTACTTACGACAAAAATTATTTAGAGGAATATAATTGAAAAAACAAAATTATTGCTTAGGAATGTTTTTCTGTTCATATTCTATGAACGAACAAACAAACAGACGGACTGTTCGTTCATAGTTCGAGCTTAAAGAATTTCGATAAAATATTATTTAGTTGCTTGGGTTTAGTCTGAGGTAATCTACAGGTTATACTTTACCATAACCAACAAATTGAAAAGAAAGAAAGAAGACATGGAATTTTTACATTACAATGCAAATTATATTGGAAGCAATTAATATATAACGTTAAGTGTATAAATCTTACAACTAGCGTAATATTATTTTCTAAAAGTTGCAAATAAAGTCGCCGGCATAATTAGTTTTAAGTAATACGTCAAAAAACTACGTGGCTTAATTTTAATATAAATATAGTTTTACAGTATGTTTCTATATATCACTTGATCTTATTGTCCAACCTTTAAATTGTAATCCTCATTTTGAGTAACTATATATATATATATATATATATATATATATATATATATATATATATATATATATATATATATATATATATATAGATATATGGTATACATAAATATTTCGAAAATTGCTTTACGGAAAAGCAATTATACATCTCTGCCAAATATTAAGTTGGTAGTAATAGTAGTTGCTGAAAAAAATAATCTTGACATCTGCCTATTCGTGTAGATACCAAAGCCTCAACATAAATTCTAAAGAATTAAGTCCTATAAAAATGGCAATATAGCAATGAATATATGGGTTTAAGTGGTCCCCTGCTTTCGCGGGAATGTGGAAATTGTATCGTCATTAATATTGTTGCATTTTCATAACGGCATGAAAAATATTACGGACACTGCTTGAAATTTTGCTTACTGATTTCAACACATAAAGCAAAATTCCATAATTTACGTAATGATCTCCCATTTTGCATCCGGATATAAAAACAGTTAAACAATAATATTCGTAATAAAGGAACTACATTAAAGTCATCAATAACAATAAATAACACAATGATTAACTTCAAAGAGACAGCAGAGACCACAAGTTCACAGATCTTACGCCATTTTACGCACTGGACTACACAACTAATGATAATGCATGAACAATGATACTGCTCTCTCCTCCATGGAAAAATTAAAGTGAGTACGAAGACGTGTCACGTGACTGATATCTACTCGTGGCTCTAAACAGACTGGTTTATCATTTTAATTAGTCACATATTTTAAGCTAATTTAGAAGTACATCAATTTCTCACCAGCTTAGAGTTTTATCACTGATTTCTGAGACAGCCAAACAAACAAGATTATACACAGAGAAGCGGTTGAATAAAGCTTTATAATAAAGACATTTCATGACCGTTTTGTAATGTCACTAAATTTTGAGTGGTTAAATATTTTAAGTCAGTTTAGGGATACATCAATTTCTTATTAGTTTTCAGTTTTACCATTGAGTTCTAATGTGACAGCCATAAATTGACAGCCAAACAGACAAGATTATGATAGCCAAACAGACAAGATTATTTCATGACCTAAACTTATGAGTTTTATAAAGCCGCTAGTGAGCTTAATCTCTCATAGTTGTTACTTCTTTGGTCACTCTGTAAAAGTAAAGATGGAAACAATGATATAATTTCCTGAAGTGTTATGAACAAAAATTCATTTCGTTTAGATTTTTAGTAGAATTAATGTATTTAAGTTATAATTTACGGAATTGTTATCATATCCAAAAAGAATGGAATATTCTTAATATTGTTAAAAAATTATACTATCACATAACTAAACAGTTCAATATGCGAAGTAAAAGATCACTAAATTTTAATTACATTATTTTAAAAAAAAAACATCTATGTGATGTTTTTGAAAGTGCTTTTCAAAATTCGCAATAATTCGAGGAAAATTCTGTAACATTCCTTTCAGAAGCAGGAATAAATAATATTTGTAGAGAATATGATTGAAGATGCCCCGGAAATAGTTCACAATTTTTTCTCTGCTCTGCTCTCTATGGTTATAAAATGGATGAATATTGTGTTTTCAACGCAGAATAAGACATATGTCGACAATTAAATGAAACTACGTGGTGTAGTGTTATTTCTACTTTCTTTAAGAAATTAGAAAAGTAGAATAAAAGAAGGAAATAAATAAAATTAAAGAAAGTAGAAATAATACTACATCACGTAGTTTCATTTAATTGTGAATAATGAATTTCTACAAAATTAACGCCAGATATATTCAACATATGTCGACGATAACATCGGGTGGCGTGTCTCCAGAAGTGATTGATAATTTCTCTTACCCAAAATCGACTAAATGAAGATCAGTCTCGATTAAGTGAAGATCATCAACACTATGGATATATTTTGTCCAGAACTACTTAATATATACATTTGTCGTATTAATATGAGTATATATTCAAAGAACAGGTTCCGAAACAAGAATGACTTCAGTTGTTATAAGTGCTCAATTTCACCACTTAACTCAATGAAAAACGTATGGAAAAGCTGGGAAATATACAAATGAAAATGTTTTGCTTTGCCCAGGAAGGTTTCAATAGAACAAAATTATCGATATCAATTAAACCTAATTAACATTTGAAGACTTAAGGCATATAAAATCGATAGTAACTGTTGAGAGTATTTAAACGCGGTGACAGATCTTTCTTGTAAAATGTTTAATCAAAAAGCGAAGAAGAGAAAACAAATGCCTCATCAACGCTCTGTTTCGAACTCCCATTATTGTTCTACATAATCAACATTGAATACTGCAGAAAAGATGTGGAGAAAAAACGATAACATTCTTGTTCTTTTTCCATTATTTATTATTATATAAATTTGCTCTTGAAATATGACATGCGCCTCCGCTCGTTAGTCTGTGCGAATAAGGACACATGTTCTTGGCCGATTTTGGTGAATATTTGTTTTCTATCAAAATAGAAACCTATTTATGTTTAAAATGATTTGTCAAATATTTTATTTTTTATAAAATAAAAAATTCTCCAACAACTCAGTTTTTGCGTGGTCAGTACTTTGTGCGAATCTCTTTGCTCTTTCCTATGTTCCATTATATTTTTAACATTGGTTATGTGTTTTCTTACTTTATTTGTAGTAAACAATAAAGAATGCGGTGGATGCACCTTACCTTTTTACCAATAATTTATTGCTTTGGTCAATATTTTAAAAGCTAAACATATTAAAGAAATTCCTTAGCAATTGTCACAAATCTGCGCGTAAAGTGAACATACATCACTCTTCGTATGAGCAAATATTAATTTTGTTTCGAAATCTAACTTTGTTCCCACGAGTGAATATATCGAAATGATCTTGTGTGCATCATTTACAAAAAGTGGAAAGTTGTATGATAATAATTGCAACAATATAAATAAATATGAAATCATATAGCATTCGAATATGCGATAAAAGCAAGTTTGATATATCATCATTCAGTTCGATTAAAGTGCATAAGAGCTGCATAAAAAATATAATGGTTATAATGCGGTTGATCACATTTTTATGTTTCACTACGTCCTGGTTTTAAATAACAATATAGGCATAAAACTGTAACTGAGAATGCCATAATTCTTCCCAATTAGTATAAAGTATTTTAGTAGAAAAACGGGAGAAGAATATAGCTTTGCATTTTCATGAAAAAATTAAAATTAGTTACAAAATGCCTCCATTAATCCTTTAAAATTTATTATACGATTTTTAAAATTTTTTTTTAATATAATTTGTCATTGCTCTTAAAAGGCCTTTCGCGTTTTACAAACCACCTCTATTAAAAATTGTATTGAAAATGACTGAATTTATCGAAGTCGCTCGACTTCGAGGGTGAGATAATGAACAATGAAAGAAATAAAACACTGACCATTGTAGCATATGCTACTCTGGATGAAACCAGTTGCTGCTTTACTGTTCTTTGTGCAGGTAACCTGTATCTTATTAGGTGGTAGTGTTAGAATACTAGACCGTGGTAGTGTCCCTCCTTACTATGTGAAGCTGATGATTCTTCCTACGCACTCCTTACAGTCTGTCCGAGATCACAATCAGCGTACATCTCGAAGAAAACTCACGTGTCTTTCACTAACTGATGTAATTTAAGGGATCGGATACGGAAACGCTTGTATCCTCTCCATTTTCAGTTTAGGATATCATTAATGGTTACTACGCTTTACTTCTCGTGATTTGTACCTTGAGGTATTACTGCATAATATCATAGCATGGTTATATATGCACATACATATTTGCATATACTTATAAATGTATATATATATATATACATATATTACGTATGCGTGAATGTATATGTGTGTGTATATTTATATGAGTGTACATATAGGTATATATGCCTAGGATGTACGGAACAAAAGTAAAATGTCCTGACATTCCAATGTCTAGTAATCAATTTTTTTAATTTTGATATATTTGTTGTAGTGAGTTGTCAGTGAGTGTTGTAGTTGTCCATTCTTCGGTTTACCTAGAATTGCACATTTGCAATTGATGAAATCGGTCTTATTAAAATATAAAATATGCAAAAAAACCCTTTCTTCCTATATTCTTTTTCAATTCTCCGTTACGTGATTACCAGCTTTATTTGTGAGTATTTCTTTAATTTTTTATATGTAATGTATTTTATCTTTATAACACAAACTTTCAGCTTTACAACATAAATAAATTGATAACCTCAACAGTGTACACTGAAAACGTTATGAAAGAAGAAAATACAAAAATATAGTTTTGAACAAACTTTATTTGAAATTATGTTTCCACAATACACAACAAGTTGTTAAAACAATTATTATTATCAGTAATTGAAGAACATACTGCCTTTCTTCTTATTCGTATTACGATTCGACGCATTCTCCAAATTTATTTAGAAAGCCCTTGGGACAATTAACTGATAACTGCGCAACATTTGCATTCACAGGAAATGAGGTAACAACAGACAGTACAATGTACATTAAAAAGATAAAGAAAAACTTTAAGTTCACCAGCAACATGTTGTTAAATCGGATGGACCTGTACCACGTAACTCAATATTCGAGACTGTGTGGCTACACCAACATCCTCGTAATATTTATGCAAACAATAATAGGGAAAAAATGTGAAACAAGTTTATTCAAATTTTAATGCATTGTTTTTTATTGCATATTCGGTTTTGTGGATTATTGATAGTGATAAAAATTTAAATGAATCTCTAGGCGTATACGCCTTTTATCGATTTTGGACTTTTCTGAAAATTCAATGAAAAACAAAGGATGAAGTTATTTATATAAATTATCCAAAGAAATAAATTTATTCGTGAAAATGCGGTGACCACCAAACCAATTAGGGGAATTCCTTGAATTTTGGAAAGTTTGCTTATTTTTAGGTAGGGCATCATTTTTAAGGATAAGTACCACCTAGTCCAGAAGCGTATCTTTAACTTTAATTTGCTTCTCGTTGAATTCAGTTTAGAAAAAATATCTTGAATTTTCAAAGAAGATCAATAAATTTTTAACAAATTTTTAATATTGAATTAATAAAAATAAAGTATACAATTTACTTATATCTCGCTTTAGACAATATAGCGTTGAACTTAAACAAAAATATCCATCTCTCTATATATAGTTAGTAAATTGTCTACAAGTTGTACACAACACATTGTTTCCTTCGCCTTTACGTACTGTTTAGTTTGTTGTCATGTTTTTTCACAGTTTAGTTAGCACATTTAGTTTTTAAATTGAAGCGTATTTTTTGTACACATATTTCCATCCTAAACTAAGTATACGTTGTTATCTAACTACAAAAGAACCTAAAACATCACCAAGAGGATATGCAACAACTTACCAAAAACCGTAATTTGCTTCTAAGTTCTAGTTATGTTCGGAGTCAGTAAATAGTTTAAAGTATCTAAAATCTACAAGGCGATAAGGATGTCAAATCGATTTCCATTCGCTTCTGAACTATCAACAGAAGCGTACGACTGAACAACTGTTACGCCCAAATCCATTCGGTATTTATACACCACGAACTTGATGTTTGAGTGTTTGCTTATTGATTATTTACACTCCAATCCGCTTACATTTACGTCAACTGAGCCTTGTATAACATTGATACAGAAAATAATAATATAACATATTTATTTTTCCATTTCTTAAAACTCTGTTCAAAAAATCCGACCAAGTGCATGCAATGAAATACTTCAATATAAGTAGAAGGACAGAAGGAAGACTGTTATTTTGTAGTTGAAATGAAAATAGCGAAAACTTCGGTAAATTTTACGCCCGTAGGTTGTTCCACAAAACGAAGCAGTTAAAGATAAGGTGACACGCATTGTAAACAACCGAAAGACCACCCATCACAGTAACTTACAATAATTGTTTTTAGAAAGCTTTCAAGTTATGTTCAATGGCGTGTACATACCAAAATATAGAAAACAATTAGAGAAAGGACGTGTTTTACGTTTTATTTCAACAACTATTTATCACTTTATAGCCAACGAATAGCGTTTTTCTTTGTCCAACATTTGTTCCCGGACACCGTATATGTATATACACACATATATGTTTGTGTACATATATATATATATATATATATATAAGACTAGCAATTACGAACAGAGATATTCGTAATTGCTTAGTTTTATCCATAAGCGCCTAGCGGACTCGCGTAGATTTCGTTTGAATTTTGCGTAGATCGCTTATTGCCGTTGACTGCCCTTCAACGTCGTAAATTTCACATACAAACCTGCATTTTTCGCTACCCCACCACTCGCTCCCTCATACAACTCCCTCCATCGCCAACGAATTGATCTAAAGGTCGAATAATGTTTTGAACTCGAAATGGTACAAGCTATGTTAATATATATCTACGTATAACCCAAATATTTAAAAAAAAAGAAACATCAACATTAACAATATGTCAATAATATCAATTAGATAAACACTGGTAAACTGAGTGCTTCACAGTTGTTTGTTTCATCGGCAGCAGTAAACAATAGAGCTTGCTAACCCTGTGAAGGTTCCACTAAACAATATTGTAATTTTTTCAAAAAATATCCAAATGGACTAATTAGTGACAACGAAATAATTAAATTTTAACATCATGAGTCGAGAATTGCACCAAAGCATAATTATTTATTTACCAACTATCGATAATTTAATCTATTAAAACAAATCGATGCAAACAAATATTTAATCTAAGTAATTGAATAAAACTTACATTTTGAAAAACTTGTTCTGCAACAGCAAAATTATGCTCAGTTCAAACATGCAATCCAAAAACAACTGAACTCTTCCAAAAGTAAGGGTACAACCAACCCGATATTTCACAGGGCAATGATCTCAGTACACTCTTTCATAGTGTTTATTCAAAACAAATTGTAAACTTCAGAGAAATGAACGATTTATGCATTATCAAAAACGGTATCGTACGCACGAAGCAATCTCGTTTTATTTATTTCTGTTATTTTTAAACTCTTCCATATCTCTTACTCTTCCATATCCCTTCGGGATCAGAATATTCTTCTAAACATCTACCAAATTTTTCTTCCCCAATACACTAGTTCATTTTATAAATACAGGCTTTAGAATCATCGTTAAAGTTTCACAGGAATTATCAGATAAACTACTAGGAATATCCTTTATTCATAACTTGGGTTTTAATAGCTTTGGAAAAGAGGAGACGAAAATATATTTTTTGTTGACATTTTAGCAACGCTTCTAGAACTTTCTTCCATAAAGTTCTTAAAATAACTTCTATAATTCTAAAAAGCCCTTTGTTTCTAGTTATAATCCAAAGGATATATGAAATTGTAAAAAAAATCCAAATGGTTTATTTGGACTATTCAAATTTCAATATAAATATTCTCAGTATTAAATATTGGGAGATATACAGATGTATAGTGTTTGTAGGTGGGTGATAGTGGTATACCTGATGGTGGCCGGTGATGGCGGTCAGGTTGATTTATTTTAATATTTACTGACGTCATCGAGGCAAAATATTCCACATATGAGAATTACACTTGTTTGCCTCCACACGCGCTAATATGGAAACGAGTAAAAAGATAAAAACTTACACATGCTTCAAGGTCGACATAACACAAAGTAGAACTCTATAGATCTAACCAAAATACTAAAAGGTGAAGCTAAGAAATCGGCAATAAAAATTAATGCCCGTCGATATAAGAAACACGGTACGTAAATATATTTGAATTACGTAGTCGTTTAATGGATATTCTTTACAATCAACAGAAAATACCGGCGATGCGAAATAAAGAAGTAATATATTAATTTTATATGCAAATGAAACATACGCGTGCAATATAACGAGATACAAAATATAGACAAATATACAATGAGAGCAGCGTACATGAGATGCGACACTCGAGATCTGCGGAGGTATTTCCTTGTACTTATTAAGTTCGGATTAATAAAATATGAAGATGAATATGCTCTAAAGGACGATGAGAACAAAATATATTTACTCTAGAGCAAATTCCTATTTTATATCACATCTTGCAATAGTGCAGACGTTCTGTTAACGCTTTGTTTTTAATTAGATGTATGAATGATTTGAATTGTAAAACCAAATTTCGTTCACTGCACAGATGAAGTAAGATACCTGAAAGAAATAAGGCCCGTCTAAGTTTAGGATGAAAAATTGGTGTAATCATTATTTGGAACTAATAGAACCTATATTAAACGTAAACCTCGTTTCGTTGAGGAATTAAAAAAATAAGAAAATAAATGTATTTATATTTAATTCTGAAATATAAATATGTTTTAAAAAATTATGTCGGGGAGTTATTTAGCGATGTGGTGAATAGAATTGGTCAACAAAATTTAAAAAGTTGTTAAAGAATTGACAATTCTGCCCGCGGGTTTTACGTAGAAGCTAAATTCATATTTAACACAAAATTAGTTTAACCTCGGCCATCGGATAAAGGAATTAAAATATCTTCCGATCCACTTTAATAAGACGTTATTTATAGCGTAAACAGGCATTTTCTGAACCTTTTTTTTTTATTAATTTATGAATTTTTATATATGTACAAAAGTCTAATATATAAAAAATTAAAACTTTTAAAAATTTGAAGAGTCCATAAAATCCAATTTAAAATTTACTAGTCCTCATTAATCCTAAATTAACATAGTAAATAATGTTTTTAACGAACGAAATTTTAACTATCCTATAATGATAATATATGGTAATATAATGTTATATAAATGATCTTGATTGGTTGAGAAGAAGTTTCAAATAATATGAAAAATGAAATAAACCAAGTTCGTTATATAAATTGTTTTTCTACATCTGCATGTGCACATTAGTTTTTTTTCATTGAAAAATATTATTCGTATCTCATATATGCCCTTTGCCTAAAAAGTTGGGAGTAAAAAAGCCAAAATGATTTTGAAAATTCCATTATATTTTTAAACCAAAAAACATAATAAATGTTAATTTAATTCAAAGTAAAAATATAATTAACATTTGGAAAAAGTTTATTAGAAACTTTAAATACCCTTAGACGTTTCAATTTTTATGTGTACTTCATTGTGTACAGAATATTGGTAATGTGAATTCTGTTTAAACCGACAAGTTTACAGCAAATTTATCATTTATTGCAAGTAGGCTTTATTATAGTTGAAGCACTAAAGCCTGCAGTGTTAAGAAACCTTCATATTGAAGCTTATTACGAAATATCTAAGTGGAAATAACAAATATAACACAAGGTAATTTGGACGCAGATTAAAAGTAATATTATTATTAATGTCTTATTATAAACGAGTTGAGTTTTAAATGTATGAGTCTACCAATGAAAGATTTTATGTCCACCTATATACCCACATATAAATTATACTGCAACGGTATGAGACTTGGAGTGGGGCAGCATTCTGAGTCGATACATACGTAAATGTCACGTTAACACCGACGCCACGAGAACTTCTTTGTCTATTTTATGTTACTGGAGGATGATGTCGATAAAATAAACAAATAAAAGCCAATGGTAAAACAAAAGGAGAGATGTAATTTGCTCTTGCTCTATTTCCGCCTTAGCGTACTGTTATGACGACTTTAAGTTTTAATATAAAAAAAACAATTTATTTTTAGATATTATTATTTAAACGAATTATTACAATTATTATATTTTATAAAATATTTAGTTAGACTTTGATCGCGCTTGTATCTGGATTACGACTGACGCGGACTAAGGACTGGATTGAACTGTGATTATCTGAACCTCGTGAAGCTTCGGTCCAGGGTTTATAAAGGATAAGAAATGCTGATGCATCTGGGAGTGGAGTTTGCTGACGGGCCTGGGAACAGAGCTTGTCATGGTAATGCAATACTCTGGCAGCCGGATGCCCTTATCATGTTGATACGAGAATCGTGAGACAGGTGCTGTGTAAGCATTACTGCTAGCAAGTACAGGATATAACAGCTCCCCCGTTGAGGAGTAAACTTACACCCTTGTGTAAGTTTATGTTATAGAGGTTCTGATTCTAGGTATTGGGATTGGGAGGTTGACTGAGTTTGTTTCAGAGACATGTTCGGATTCTATATCATTCGAGTTAGGCGCAGGTCTAACTAGATATTTTTTACATTTAAGTTTACAATTATAAATCTTATAGCTAACAAAGAATATTATACTTAAGAGTATACAAATAGTAGTATATGAATAATATTGCCCATATTCTAAAATGTGAGGTTTACCTATTACATCTAAATTATCCGTGATTTCTTTGAATATTTTGTCATTTTCTTTAAAAGAGTCTAAGTTAATATTCTTTATTTTTACAGCTGGTGTATCAAATTTTACTCCTTCAAATTTCAATGTATTGCAACAAGTATCTTTCATTATGTCAAAATTTAAGTTAACTGGGTTTGCTTTTATTTCAATATCGGATTTGGCAAGTAATTGTCTTTCTTTAAAATATCCATAACATTCAGACGGTATATCAAGTATACCAGTGCCTATTATATCATTTTCATAAACATTTTCTTTAGGGCAGTCAATTGAAATTTTGGTTTTTTGAGAAATGATGAAAATCCATTTACCATTTTCTAGTTGTTGCCAAATTTCCAAATTTCCGGAAAGAAATTTAGTTTCACATTGTTTTGGAATGGAAGTTACAACTTTAGAAATCATTTCATTTTCGCAAGTTGGGTTAGCAGAGCTAGAGTAAACATTAGTTATGTCACATAAATAAAATTGATTGTTAATAATTTTACAATTTCTTAGATTCTCTAAGTTACAAAAATAATTCTCATCTCTAGTTACACCAATATATCTAGATGAAGGGATTATGGTTACATAGGTTTTGGGGTTTGTTTCATTATATGCTCCAGGTAATGGTAGATTATGATACAGATCAAATTCTAGTACATTAACTAATGGTATCCTTAATACAAATATAATTTTATTATTGGAATAATAACTCAACATTTCAGATATGTTAATTAAGATGTGAATATGATCTAAATCTAATGATACAGGTAACAACTTAAAGCTAGGTATAAATCTATAATTATCCATTAGGTCTTGATAGAGTTGTTTTGGTGAAATAATTGACGGATACAAGACGTTATTTTTACTGAACATAACGGCGTTTATTATGTCTTCAATTTTGAAAGATAATGTGAGTAGACTATTTTCTAGCATGTTTAATAATTCCATGAATTTAGCTTTCAACAATAATTTATTAGATACAATAGTCAAGTTTTTCAAACTTAATGCAATATTTTCGACAGCGCTATTCAAACTTTGTTCATTAATATTTATTTTATTTAGTATTTCTTGAAAAGCGGACAGGGTTGTCGATGTAATTAGAATATTTTCCTTTACGTGTTTTGCTAACATTCTTTGGTCTGTTTCTACGTTTTGAATAGCGTTATTATATTTAATAGCGTCATCTTCATCTAATGTACCAAAAATGTGTTTGAAGACGGTTCCAACACCGCCGAACCAGGCTGAGCGTTTAGATCGTGTTGAAATTAAATGGGATATAGAATCGAAATTATTGATCATATCATAATAACGTGTAGAGAGAGGTTGAATGAGATTATGGCACTCCATATTGTTAAAGATATCGTTGTTTTTGCAAAGAAACCTTACCGTTCCGAAGATAGTGTTCATATTATCTAGGTGTGGCTTTATAAAGAAGATATCAATAGGAATAACCACACTGAGGTGGTCATTGATGAGTTTTAATGAGCCGACAGGATCAAAGTATATACCAGGGCTGCTGTTTATCGGTTGTATAAAATCTGCATGTGCCTGGACGATGGCACTGTAACATGTGTAAATTATAAATGTAAAGGCGATTATTTGTAAAAGTTGTATAAAAGATGTGTATAAAACTATTTATGTATATATATCTAAATAGTAGAAATATTAGTAAAGGATATAATAAACTAAAGATAAAAATAATTAAATATTATTTAAGATGGGGTAGCGTCATTTCTTCTTGCGAGCTTTACTTCATCATAGTGGTGAACGACATGGCGACGGTTTATTAATAAGGTTAAAGAATTTCGCCCATTTATTTTGATAACTTTATAGGGACCTTTCCAAATAGGGGAAAGGGCTTTGCGCAGCCTGAGGTGGTTTCTGAGATATACGTAGTCTCCAACTTGATACTTTACGAGACGGGAGTGAGAGTCATAGTAGGTTTTTGAGTTTTCTTTTGATGTTTGAATGTTTTCGAGGGCTTTTTCCCTGGAATACTTAAGACGGTGTTGTAGCATTTTTATGTAGTCGGGGTAAGTGGCGTCAGGGGTAGTATCGTAAATAGAATTAGGTATAAATGGTTTATGACCGAACAATAGTTCATAAGGGGACTAGTGAGTGGTTGAATGTATGGCAGTGTTGTAAGTTAGCATTGCGGTATAAACGTATCTTGACCAATTATTTGGTTATCATTGATGTATGATTTTAAATATTCTTTGAGGGTGGAATGGCTACGTTCTAAGGCTTCAGGGGTCTGAGGGTGATATGGCGATGCCCATAATTGTTTTATTTTTAGGAAATCACAGGTTCTTTTAAAAAGATCTGATGTAAAGTTGGTACCTTGATCGGTTAAGATTGTTTTGGGTATACCAAATAAAGATATAAAATGTACTAAGCACTCGCTAGTTTCTTCAGCGGTGGTGCTTCGAATAGGATAGGCTGCTAAAAATTTTGTAAGGTCGTCTTATAGTGTTAGGATATATTGGAGCTTTGTTTCTCCGGATTCAGGTAAGGGTCCCACTATATCTAGAGCTAATCGTTGGAATGGGGCGGTGGATGTGCTAGTGATTTGCATAGGTGCGCTATTTACTTTTCTCAGTGCCTTATTTACTTGGCACGAGGAACATTTCTTTACATAATTTTCAATATCTGTTCGCATATTTTTCCAGTGGTACTGTTCTCTTATTCTATCATACATTCTAGTCGAGCCGAGGTGTCCGGCGACGGGAATGTCGTGATTTTCTTTCAAGATTTTGGGTATTTCTTTAAGTGAGGGGAATATAATTTGGTTTTTATATATGTGTATTCGTATATCAGTGTTATGGAATAAATATGAGATAATGTTATACAATTTTAAATATGAGTGTTTGTCGAAGGGGTTTCTAAAATCTGAAATTGCTAATTCCTTTATAGTTTCACTAGAACATATCAGTAATTCATTTCTTAAGTTTTTCAGAGTTTCGAACATGTCGGTGTATGAGCAAGAATCGAAATGATGAACTTTAGTAAATAGCAAATAGTATGTTTTATTATTAATTTTCAGTGTAGCGTGAGAGTGTAGTGTTCTTTCTGATTTCATCAGTTCTTGAGAATTTTCATAATTTCCTAGGATTTCCTCGATATATGGTGTGCTTTCATCTAAATCTAGGGGTACTGGAAATGCAATTGATTTTTGTTGTGTTTTCAGTAGGCTGTCGTTGTATTCGATTATGATTGTATTGAAGTGTGAATTTTCCGATAAGGATTTCAGGAATTTGGAATATGACTCATCGAGGATGTCGTCATTAACTAAAGGATCAAGATTTTCAGGATCAGAGGGAGGTTCTATTATTATGGGTTCAGAAGGGTTTAAAGATGGAATATTAGTATCGGTGTTATCGGGTTGAATAGGGTTTACAGGGTAACGAGAGAGAGCGTCAGCCGCAGAGTTTAGTTTTCCCTTTCTATAGACAATCTGTAATCATATTCTTCTAATTTCAAACGCCACCGTTGAAGTTTACTACTTGGGTCCTTGTGATTAAATAACCATTTAAGAGGGCGGTGGTCGGTAACAATATCAAATGCACGGCCAAAGAGATATGGTCGGAAGGTTTTACAACCAAATATGATGGCTAACAACTCCTTTTCTGTCGTGTTGAGATTGCATTCACATTTATTAAGTGTTCGAGAAGTATATGCAATGGGTCGGTCTTTGCCGATTTCCCGTTGCGAAAGAATCGCGCTGATAGCGTAATTAGATGCGTCACAGGTTAGTATAAAAGGTTTCGTAAAATCTGGATAAGCAAGTAAAGGAGCAGAGGTTAATTTAGATTTTAAAGTTTCGAAGGCAAGTTGTTGCTCGTTTTCCCATAGAAATGTCATATCTTTTTTCAGAAGGGTTGTAAGAGGTTTTGCTAATTTTGAAAAGTCGGGAATGAATCTTCGATAATAAGATACGAGACCAAGAAAAAATTTAACGTCTTTTGGCGATTTGGGTATTGGAAATTCATTGGCTGATTTAATTTTTTCAGGATTCGGTTTTACACCCCGTTCAGTTATTATGTGGCCTAAATAAGCGACTTCTCTGCGTAGAAATTCGCATTTATCGGGTTGAAGTTTAAGGTTGAAATTTCGTAATCGTTCAAAGACAGTAGATAAGTTATCTATGTGTGATTTCAGGTCATAGGAATAGATAACGATGTCGTCTAGATAGACAAAGCATCGAATACCTTTAAGGCCGGAGAGAGCAGAATTTATAAGTCGCTGAAAGGTGGAGGGCGCGTTTTTCAGCCCAAATGGCATACGCAGTAAATTCGAAGTATCCTTGAGGAACACTAAATGCAGTTTTCGGAGCGTCTTCAGCAGACATGGGAATCTGATGAAACCCTGAAGCGAGATCGAGGGTTGAAAAATATTTACTCTTGCCTAATTGATCGAGGATTTCGGAAATTTGAGGTATCGGGTAAGAATCGCCAATAGTGACGTCATTTAATTTTCTGTAGTCGATTACTACTCGCCATTTCCTTTCGTTTGAAGCGTCTAATTTTTTGGGAACTATCATGACCAAGATGACCAAGGTGACATAGAGGGTTTAATTATACTCTGATTCAACATTTTCTTTATTTGACCGTTCACTTCTTGTAATGTCACAAACATTCGGGAAATCTATAGGATTTGGTATGGATTGGTATATTTGAAGTTGTCTTAATTTCATGCGCAACGGCATTGGTTTTACTTAATTGGTTTGAAGGCAGGTGAAATATATCGGAATATTGGGAACATACATCGTATAAGGAATTAATTTCTTCGTTATTGAGATGCGAAATTCGGAGTAGATTTAAAACGTCGTTAGTACGTTGAAGTGAGTTAGTTGAGTGAGTTGGCGAGGAAAAATTTGTATTAATTGATAAGCAGGTTTCAGTTTTCAGGGGGGTGAGGTGTAATTTTAAATCGGAATTGACTGAAACAGATTTTTCAGAAGTATTCACAACAGAAATGTTTACCCGGTTATTACCTTTTACTTGGACTATACAATTTGCTATGAGGAGAGATTCGGAAATGTGCTGATCGAGTACTATGCCTTCTTTAATTTCGGGATTGGATACCGAACATTCGATTATTGTTTCAGTGCGGGAAGGAATGGTGTACACGGGTTCGGTGAATTGCAATTGTATATTAGAGTTATTTATTTTTAGTGTACTAGTATTATAATCAATGATACATTCTGAGTCTGTCATTAAATCGTTACCTAAAATGCCATCGTAATCTAAATTAATTTTGTCAAGTACGTGAAATTTATATGGTTTTCTTGGTTGGTTTTCCGGAAATAATTGTAAGTCGAATGAGCCCAAGGTATTGGTAGTTTCGTTAGATGTATCGATACCTTTTAGTTTTATTTTGTTTGAATTTAGAGTAGGCAAAGTTTGTATTGAAGATTTTTTTATTAAACATACAGATGAACCAGTATCTATTAAAAATGATAAGGGGTGAGAAGACAGGGTTGTTTTTAGGGTAATATACGGTAAACGTTTTTTGGAGTGGTTGGAAGCGATTTCGTATGCCATTTCGGAAGTGTTTGAATTTTCTGTTTGTGAATCGATGTTTTGTGTGATTTTATTATTATTTTTCCTTTCATTAGAAACGGTATTAGTAGAGTGTGTAGTGAGAGTAATTTAAGTGTCGGATGTGTTCGTTTTATGTGTTTTAACAATTTTATGACTATTATATTGGGGTTCATTGTGTTCAGTTGGCCGTGAGTTTGGGGCTGATTACCCTGTCCGTTGGCCTTATTTGAATTATTTTTTGAATGACCGTGAGTTTGGGGCTGGTTACCCTGTCCGTTGGTCTTATTTGAAATAATTTTTGATTGACCGTGAGTTTGGGGCTGGTTACCCTGTCCGTTGGTCTTATTTGAATTAATTTTTGATTGACCGTGAGTTTGGGGCTGGTTACCCTGTCCGTTGGTCTTATTTGAATTAATTTTTGATTGACCGTGAGTTTGGGGCTGGTTACCCTGTCCGTTGGTCTTATTTGAAATAATTTTTGATTGACCGTGAGTTTGGGGCTGGTTACCCTGTCCGTTGGTCTTATTAGAAATATTAAAAGGGGTGTCGATTTTGGAATTGAAATTACTAGGCCCGGATCGAAATTTATCATTGTTATATTTTCTTAAACGACACACTTCGAGAGTGTGACCTAACTTTTTACAGTAACGACAAAAGGGTATATCTTTAGGGGAGTGCGGGGTATAAGGATTATTTGATTTCGGCGAGTTATTTTTAAAATTTAAATTGGGCGGTATTCGCTCAGTAGGTTTTGGCTTTAGGATGTAGGGTTTTTGTGAGTATAGATATTGCTGAATTTTTTCTTCTGAAACGGCGAGGTTTATTGCTTCATTTAAATTTCTGGTATCTCGACACCGGATTACGTTAGAAATCTGTGGGTGAACGCCCATAATGAAAGTATTTAGGGCCAGGTCTTCCATTGCCGCTAATCGACCCTTGAGTTCTCCCTTGACGTTATTGGATATGGTTACCTCGGTCAAAAGTTTGGAGAGGCACGTCTCAACGCGCAGAGAAAATTGACTTATGGACTCGTGAGACTCTTGTTTACAAGCTTGTAAATCTGTGAGAAGATGGGCGTAGTGTTTGCGTTCCCCGAATTGATTTTTCAGAAATTCTTTTAAAGAAGCCCAATTTTCAAATTCCTTAATGGAAGACGCGATTGCTGCTTTGCCCTGTAGTTGGCTGAGTATGAATTTAAAAACTATATCATCTTGAGGAGGGGATGCTAGATTTATTACATTTGTGCAATTTGTGAGAAATGCATTTAAATTTTCGCGCGAGCCGTCGTAAGGTTTGACGAATTGTAAGATTATGCTAATGTTCTCTATATTCGACTGTGTGTCTGTGGCGCTTCTAAAGTTTCTTTCGTCCCGAGACATATTTTGGTACAAATAGATTACGCGATTAGTTACAATTAATTATAATGTGGTACAACTTGACTTGTTTAATAGGACCTTGTGGAGTGTAAAGTTAGTTGAACACTATTTAAAAAAATAATAATAACAATAAAAACTAGTTAAAACAAATTAATTAAATTAACAATTGACTTTAACAGTACGAAATAATTTGTTAAATGTTGATAATATGATTCGGATTATATGATTAGAAAATTTATGAAACAAATTATAATAGTAAAACAATTATAAAATACAATTATTATAAGTAAATTACAGGCTTACAGAATTATGAGATGCGTAGTCCACATTTGAGATGCTGATGCTCGGTGTGGCGATGTTGGGCTTTGAAGTAGATTCTTTATAGAGAGATGCGCTGTTGGCGTTGACTGTTCGATGCACCTTGTTATGTTAGTAGATGAGAACTGTTATGATGCTGACTCAGTTGATGTAGATTGGCAATATTTTATGTTTTCTGATTTGACGAATTTTCGGGGTTCCTCTGCGAAGTTTGTGGTTTTTCGACTGGTACTTCGTTGGTTCCTTTTTTCGATGATAGTAGTTGTAAGTATGAAGATTTTGTTGATGAGGCGTTTTCCCGGATTTTCTTTGAAATCCCACCGCTGCCACCAAAATGTTATGACGACTTTAAGTTTTAATATAAAAAAAACAATTTATTTTTAGATATTATTATTTAAACGAATTATTACAATTATTATATTTTATAAAATATTTAGATAGACTTTGATCGCGCTTGTATCTGGATTACGACTGACGCGGACTAAGGACTGGATTGAACTGTGATTATCTGAACCTCGTAAAGCTTCGGTCCAGGGTTTATAAAGGATAAGAAATGCTGATGCATCTGGGAGTGGAGTTTGCTGACTGGCCTGGGAACAGAGCTTGTCATGGTAATGCAATACTCTGGCAGCCGGATGCCCTTATCATGTTGATACGAGAATCGTGAGACAGGTGCTGTGTAAGCATTACTGCTAGCAAGTACAGCTTTTTAGTCCCTCCGGACAAAACTTGGAGATTTTAAGGCTCTGACGACACCAGATTGAGTTTATTAAACAAAATGTGCATAATCCACTAAATTCATGGCCATGAAAAAATATATGTCATTCTTGACAATATTTCTAAACTCCTGGTTGTTTCCAAAACACTATTGAAATATCTTTTCTATCTGAAAAAAATTCAAAAACATCTGGTAACATAATTTTAAGGCAAATTAAAAAAGTTATTTCTAACACTTTATGAATAGGATTAAAAGACTAACTGTTCCCGTCTTATTTAAAATTTTAGTTAATTTTTATTTTCTATAAAGTAAATAGAATAAAAAAAGAAATAAAGGACATTGTTTCTTTCGAATGTAAAGACCCGCGATCTGCTTATGCTTCTTTTTAACTCCCATGCAAACCGACAGTGTGCCCTGAGGCACGGTGCTAGTCGGACTTATGTCGCTTGTTTTCCCACCAGCTCAAAGAGCAATAAAAATAAAAAGTTATACAATTCAATTAATTTTAATCTTAGGTTTGGATCTGTGTTGTAATATCGTAGGAATAAGTTTAGTTTAGCGCCAATGATATTTTGACATTTATTGAAAGTATCTACATGAAATAATATGCATTATATATTAAATGCAATATATATTTTAAAATACCTCGTGTATTTCAGAATATACTCGTATATTGTAGCTTGCGATGATTTAATTTAAAAAAAATCGGTATGAAAACTTACATACATTTGTTTGCGCGACAATATGTTTGAACCTTTTTTTCACTTAATTCACCTTTTCTTCAATGCTTTTTGCTTCCTTTTGAATATTTTGGGTTTGTCATTTTTTTTATTTCAATTCATGTTTATATTTATAAATGCTTTCTCGTTATATTTTTGCTTATTCAATTTTTGAACGTTTTCATAAACTTTTTACATGACTCTGCTTAATAAATTTTTGGTTTGTTTTTTAATATTTATTATATTAAGTTTTCGTTATGTATTTATATATGTTTTTACAAAACCCTTTCTGTTTACTAAATTTTGAATGTTTTAGGTTTTATTTTTTTTTATTATCAATCCTATACCAGTAACGTATTTGAATTTGTAACGTTTTTGACGCGATCCTTTTTGCTTATTAAATTTTTGGATATTTTGTTTTCTTTATATTAATTCGTGTTTGTATTTATATTCTTTACGTAATCTTTTTTGCTTATTAAATTTTGGATATTTTGGGTTTGTATTTTTAATTCTCAATTCGTGTTTGTATTTATATTTTTTACGCAATATTTTTTGGTTGCTAAATTTTGGATGTCTTTAGTTTGTTTTTTTTTTAATAATAAATTCGTATCTTTATTTATAAATATACTTTATGTGACCCTTTTTGTTTCTTAAATTTTTGGATATTTTGGTTTGGTTTATTGTATATCAATTCGTCTTTGCATTTATATATTTTTACGTAATCCATTTTGCACACTTAATTTCTTTTGTTTTCGGTTTGGTCGTTTTTTAAATTAACCATTTGGCTTTGTGTCTATAAATATTCTGCGTTTATTAAATTTTTTTTTAAATACTGGTTTGTTTTTTATATCAATTCGTGTTTGGATTTACAAAGTTTATTATAAACGTTTTTAATTATAGTTCTAAGTTATATTATAATCCTAATGATATGAATGTAAAAAAGTGTTTATTTGTACTTTTTTCTAGTCATTTATGGAGCAAAATATCAAATTGACTTTCTGGACAAAAATAGTTGGGGGCCAGGCAATAACGTACGCTACTTGTAAACGCCGGAAATATCATCCTAATACGACCGACCATGCCAACTAGTGTTAAAATGAAAATGTGTATTTGTTTGTCCTTTTTTCACATCCGGCCAACATTAAGAATTGGAAAGTTTGTTTTTCCTTGTTTCACGACGCAATGGAGCAAAAGATTGACGTGGCTTTCAGCATAGATATAATTGGAGAATCAAGAAATTACATAGGCTACTTTCCAACCCGGGAAATTTTATTTTTACTAAAACAACAATATCAGCTAATATCAAAAATTCGATAGACTGTTTTTTTATCCTTCGTTCACGATACAATAGAGCAAAAGATCGACGTTAGTTTTTGCACAGAAATAATTAGCGCACCAGGAAATGACATAACCCAATTGCTTGAGAAATCGCTTCCTAACTAATGTTACAATCAAAACCAATGTTAATAATTTCGAAAGTGTGTATGTTTGTCCTTCTCTCATGTCGCATTGTATCAATAAATCAACCTAACTTTCCGGATAGAGATTGATGGAGGGTCAGGAATTTACTTAGACTACTTTTCAGTCTAGGAAATATTTTCCTAACTAAACTAAAAATCTCAACTTATTATTAAAAATTTAAATTGATTCTTTGTCCTTCTTTCACGTCTCAATAGAGAAACAAGTCGACGTGACTTACTGTACAGAGATAATTGGTGGATCATTCCCGGTATCATAACTAATATCACAAGCCCAAATAATATTATAAATTCAAAAGTCCATTAGTTTGTTCTTCTCTCAGTCCGAATGGAGCAGAAGATCGACGTGGCTTTATACACAGAGATAGCTGGCAGGCCAGACAATAATACTGGCTACGTTCCAACGTGATAATCTCATGCTAACTAATACAGCAAACCCAAAATTTACAAATCAGGAAGCAAATTTGTTTATCATTCATTCACGTTACAATGGAGCAACAGTTCAACGTGATCTCCTGCACAGAAATGGTTAGTGACCCGGTAAATGACACAGGTTACTTACCAACGTAAGAAATCTTATTCAACTAATATTACAATCCCAACTAATATTCAAGTTGAATAAGTGTATATATTTGTAGTTTTTTCGCGTCGCAATGGAGCAATATATTGACGTGACTTTCGGTGCAGAATTAGAGGGCAGATCACAAAATGAATCAGGCAAGTTTATAAAGATATAGAATAATAAAATAAATAGAATAAGAAATCCATATAATAGAGGTAATTTACATTTAAAATTTACGTTAGAATTTTTGTGGCCTTTTTTTCATTACCTTGGTATACAAATGAGAATATAAATTGTCAAAAATTTTAAAAATCATGAAAATCGTGGAATATTTGAGAAAGTGTTTGCAATTTCATATTTTACAGGCGCTTTTGAAAGCAAAAGCACTTTTTGCTTTAATGCTATGATCAGTTTAGCTGCCCGCACCGGCTGTGTTTGGGAAAAAGAGACCAGGACTGAAATATTAGTGAAAAATCATTACTTTTTTATATGATAATTATTTACGATTGATTTATTAACCGTAATTTTAACAGTTTAATTTATTAACCGTAATTTTAACAGTTTAATAACCTTCGAGACATTGATCCTTACCAAATACCATCTTTAATTATAATAGGCCATATGCATTTTCAAACTTTTTTCTAACTTTCGTGGTCTTGCGTAATTTTATAATAGTTATTTCAATATAGTTCTAAAGGTTCGATTTGTATAAAGAAGAGCTAGATATATATTTAGAAGATACTTCTATGATCAAGATTATAATAGAAAACGGTTCATAGTGGACAAAATCTATTATTCAGCATTATATAAAATTGGGTTGGCTAATAAGTAATGAGCGGTCATTATTGTCATATTTTTTTATATATTTCCAATTTAAAATTAATTAACCGTCGATATAATAATCGCCATCATTTTACACTATATGTCTCTAAAACGTTTTGTACTATATGTCTCTAAGCAGGGAGTGGATAGCATCTATGTAAATTCAAGTGGCTTGGAATGAAAAAATAGCCTATTAACTGTCGTAGGTGATCTACATCACCACAGTTCTTTTCACGTAAGGGGTTGCTGAGCTATCCAAACAGACAATAATCAGTGGGTTCAAGGTCTTGGGAATATGGTGAGGAGGGAATCTGTGTCCAACCAAAATCCAAAAGTTTAAAACGGGTCTGTTTGGCTATATGAGGACCAGGCTATGGATATGGTCGGTCTGGGCTAAGTTCATGTGGTATTCACGCACCTTATTTTAAGCTTTTTCCTAAGCAGTGTAAATGATTTTGTATACTTCCGTAAGAGCACCCAAGCTCAGTTGCTAACCGGCGTATCGTTAATCCGTTATCTTCTTCAATTAACAATTTTAAGCAATAGCCATACAATTCCACCTGTCAACCAGAGCGTGGTTGACCACTCAGGAAATAATCGCCGCTTCGAAACTGCCGGAATCAAAGTTTTCAGTAACTTCAGATATTGCTTCAGGAGCTACTCTTTGGCATATAAATCGGGTAGCTTCGGCAGCAAAGTGACTAGATTGGTACTCGTAGAGTAGACAGTATCTGACATGCGTCTAAATGTCGTCCATATTTTATGTGCGCCAACAGTGCAGCGCCTTATTTATTGCCGAATCAGTGAGAGTGTGCCTCGTCCTTCTTATACCTTCGATCATGAAAGCTTCAAGAACGGTCCCATATGTTCTGGATAATTCTTGAAAAAACGCCCATCACTTATTAGCCAACCCAATAATTAACTTTTTGTCTTCTTTATAATATTGTCACATATTTGTGATTTAAAAGTTGAAAGTAAAAACATACCCAGCCTATCTTGACTTGACTTAAATCGATGTTACTCAACATCCACATGTTTTAAAAAATATATTATGTGCGCTGTGTCCATCTGATCACTAAAATAAATGGATGATTGGCAAAAAAATTACCAATTATGCAACAAAATGCTCTCTCTCTCTCTCTCTTTATATATATATATATATATATATATATATATATATATATGTATATTAAAACTAAGCAACTATAATCAATCAAGAAACTATGACTACACGTCAAGATGTAAATAAAAAAGAAATAAAATAGTTTGTATTTAATCAAAAGTTTTAAATTTACAAACCGCTCGTTTCAACTGATCAAAAACTAAACCCAAATTATCAAAATAACAAAGAAATCTCAATAACGTAAAATAAATATGTAAACTTTCGGAAACACCTAAATAATAGGAGCTTAAAAATATATTGCCGGCAACGCAATTAATTTTAATAGTCCAACGTAAAACACATACATTTAAGTCATATTCCAAAGACAGTAAAATTATTCGTCAATATTTGGGCAGACCGCGGGCAGACCACTCTCCATGCAGCCGTGATGCACTTGTGATATTCCCGGATCACGGGTGCTCATTTCTCCTCTCCGAACGCGAATATAATCCAATAAACATCTTCAAAATGCGCGTTGTTTTTTATTTTCAAAAACCATTTAATTTATTTTAAACTATTAAGTCGAATTGTAAAATTTTATTTTTGAAGTAAAATATCTTATCTGGGCAACAAAAGTGGGGGTGGGAAGTGAAAGATTTGTTTGGCGGACCTGGGTATGTACCACTTGTTAAACTAAAATACGGTCACTGCGGTTTATCTACAAAATATGGACACTTGCTATTCCCGACTTCCCCATAGAAGTTTGTAACGCCTTCACGCAATTCGACCAGTGACTTATTGTCACGTTATATTAGCATTATTAATTATATCTCGATAGTTACACAATGCGATATACATATTATAATTACCTATTGCAATTTGAAAATTATAAACTGTCACATTAGGAAAGTTTACAATTTTTTCATGAAGCCTTAAAAAATAAACAGAAAACGTTCCTCATCATAACGTTAAAAATATTAATCATAAGCGGACTGGCAACTGTCAAATATGTTGTATCTGCGAGTGATGTTTCATTAAAAAAAAGAAAACTGTTTAAAGGTTCACTTGGCTAAAGACAATTAAATCCATTGCGTTATATGAGCATCAACAGAAAATATGGAAATTTCATTCACTTCAACAAAAAATCATAATTATATTTTACAATCGATTAATATTTTAAATTATATTTTGCATTTTTATCAAAATTAGCTTAATTTTTACGGTGGCAAACAGTCACCCTACCAAACGATTGTTCGGAATTGAATGATTTAAGGACAGACGTTTCGATTTTTATGTTCCGACTTCTGAGATATTTTTACCACAAATCTTTATTTTAGATGCCGCTTGTTACAGAATTTATAATAATAAGGTCCCTTACAATATTTCATACATCATTATTGATATCCATCATTTTGGGTCTCTTTGAACCAATCTCTGATTTATATATAGGTATCGTAAACTAAATTTTACTTTTGATATTTAACATTACAAAACTTTTATGTAATTATTTTGTGCGATTATTTAGGTGTTTCTAGTTGAGTCAAAACCTTAAAATCAAGCAACGCATTACTGTCTACATATAAAAAGTGCAGAAGGGCAAACATGTATTCAGACAGATCCATAAGCGTGTTGTATTCGTAGTATTTCTCCACTCTTTATCGAATGTTATATAACAATGTGAACAATTGTTCTACATGTATTGATCTCGGATACAAAAAGTACAATTTCTAAAGACAATAAGAAGTTACAATACTGGTGTAGTTATAACATCTTACTTTAATTAATAGAAATTTTCAAGCCATTTGAATACCATATAAGCATTAATAATATTGGAGTTTTAACCCATATACGCTATAGCGCTACAACAATTATAAATTGTTTGATTACTTGTTTGTTTGAAAATATGTTGAAACAACTAATATACTTGTTAATTACGAATAGAGCTCGCACGATTAAGTTTCACGACGAGGTTACTTACGTATTTATCAAGATTTAATTTTTTTTTTAATTTTGTGAAATATTCATTTCTTAGGCCTATAACTTTTTTGAGTTTTTTAAACATATTTTAGTTTTATTTTCATAAATTTTTTGCTACTTTACTTTTAATCTTCTTTCGTATTTTTTGTTTAAATATTAGAACAGAAAATAAATAAAAAAAAATATTAGAACAGAATGAAACTTTCCGGTGTAATATTGGTTTTGGCATAGACTTGGTAAAAATATTGCTCTAAAAATCGAGAAAATCAAATTACAAGTAAACAGAAATTTATATTTAATGTGACTTTCGACAGCTCGTGATTATTCTATTATTAAAAATTTATTTAAGAAAGAAAAAGAAGTCATTGTAAATGTTTTTAATTTGTTGTATTGCTGAAGTTTCATTTTTAAATTACAATTAGACACTACACACTCAACAAACACATAAATAGAAATGTTTAATATTAAATTAAACGAAGAAAAAAAATTGAAACTTTGCAAAGTATTTAAAAAAATCATTGTGAAGTCTATTTCACTTTATATTAATAAAAACACTGAATTTTACCAATGTCACAGATTCATTTTGAAGTTTTCAGTGCGCCATAGATTTTTTGTACTTGCCTCTAAATTAAATTATTAATTTTAAATAAATACTTTTTAGTACCAATGAAAATTTCACTGTCAATTTTTTAATAAAAAAATTTACAATAAAATAGGCGCATTAGAGGTAATTTTCGATCACGATTGTTTTATGAAAAAGAATTTAAAATCGAAAAAATAAACTAAAAAAAATTAAAAATTTAAGTAAGTTAAAAGGGTTGCACCAAGAGCCCGTGTTGTGAAATGTCAAGTGTGTAATCACGACACAATTCTAACACCGAATTCTTCAAATATTGATGCTTTATAAAATATTCTTTGAACGTCACATCTAAACATAACCAAAATAAAATAAAATTTCAGTATTTAGGAAACCACACAGTTGATTCCAAATTTAGAGAAGAAATGAAGCAAGAAAACGAGAAAATATCCCTCCTGATGACGTTACTTGGCAACTGAACAATATTATATTTTATGTGTATGGATTGTGTCTACGTTTGTAATCTGTGGCTTTTATTTTAAACGTAGCTCTCCATCGGTAGAATATAGCCTTATGACAAAGCTCTGTTGTCATGCGCCTCAGCTAACCGAATTTCCCGATGGATCAAGACTTCTAATCCTTATAATGCTAGATGCAATCCATGCATGAGAAGTAGTTCAAAATCTCAGTTGAAATCAGTCGTCGTCCAGTTTCAGTTCAGTTAGTACCATAAATTTAATACCTGAATCCAGTAATTTCATAATTATAAAGTGAAGTTGTTAAATAATATGTTTCTAATTGCAATTTTTAATAAACACCTTAATTTAAAATAGAGTATTTTATTATGTGAAGTCTAAAAACGCGTGTTGCATCATTTTAAGTATCAAAAGATATTGCAAAAGGTTTTAATACGTAATCATTTTTATTATACATTGCAATATGACAAGTAACTATGGTATACCCAAGCAAAACGAACAACTTTTTGAATCATCGAAATATATTGCAGTAACGAAAAACAATTGTCCTGGACTGCAAGTCTACACTTGTAACGTTGACGGTATTCGGTCCAATGTCGGTCAAGTCTACATATATCTGCTCGGTCAAATGTCGATCTTAGCTATACTACGCCCTTTCTCGCCCTCAGGTGCACTTCCGAATAATGCTCACCCTGCAATGGCGCTAATGCCATTATTAAAAAAAACATACTTTGCTAGGTATAGTGTATGCATTCTATGCGTTTTGTGTACAATGACATCGTTGAAATTCATCGAATCATAAAATCGATACATATCTTGCGGCTAAAACGATATTTGCAAAGTATGTAAATTTTCCTTCATCTTAATATGGTTTGTGCTCTATTGCTCAATTAAGTGCCATTAATAAAAAACACACACACAAAGTAGTAATTAAAATAAAACGTCTGTACTGAGACATTAATAATTCCACGAATTAAAATTTCAGCACAATTAATTGCACTATTACATTATTGCTTCGAACAAGTAAATATTTCTTGTCTGTGGTTTAAGTATAGACTAAATATAAAAAAGCTTATTTTCTTTACTTTTTTTAATATTTTTGAGAGACTAATATAACATGGTGCAAAATTGTAAAATAAAAAAAAATTAAAGTTAATGATCTGCGGTGATATACTTTCCTTCCGACTTAGCGGTAAGTACGTTTAAACGCTTTTCAAAATCTATCGAAAATAAATTATTTCCATTATTAATTAATTATAATTGAATTTCGTATTTGATTTTAACTTACATAAAGTTTTATTTTTAAAGCAAATTGATTCATATGTTGAATAATTGCATTCGTAAATAAATGCGACTGAGTTTAATCCCCACCTCAAATTAAACAAGAATACAGAATAATGTATAACTGAAGATGATATTAAACAAGAATACAGAATAATGTATAACTGAAGATGATATTAAACAATAATACAGAATAATGTATAACTGAAGTGTCATTGGTCGACATTTAATTTATTCTGTAATTTATACTTCGCTTTAAAAAATATGTCCCAACTGCGTTTTAATTAGTTCTAGCAAATTTAGCTGAACATATCTGAGTGTCCCTTTGCAAGCATACGTTGTTTATCTGATCTTCACCTCATACCGATATTAGCATTTGCCGTTTCGACAAATTTCGAGGGGGAGGACCTCAGTGCGGCGGAGACTCTTGGAAACACTTTTAGGAAGAACCGGAACAACGTTGATCGCCGAGGACTGACTAAGAAATGTTTAAAAATTTAAGACGTAGAATATTTTAAGTCATGATTATTTAAAGATAACTATATCAATTAGAGATGAACTTAGCAACATTTTAAATTACCAGAACTTTTATTTGACCAGTAACTTTGATATACATAATTCTAGTAGTTTAAAATGGACTAATTTATTTATGTGTAAAATGATTGACTCGTAAATATATTTTACCAAGAAATGTAGCGTATGTGTTAAACGAGATTAAAATTAACCCCGGATCCAATTTTTCAAATCCATTTACGTTCATTGGTTCTATGTTTATCGAGTCTAGAAGGGAGAAAATGTTATGCACTATCCCGCTGGATTTAGACCCAGATTCTGGAATTAGTGAGACACATTATGATTTAATATATGCTAATATTAAATCTACTGAATTTTTCTTACAGACAACATACATACTACGTGATCCAGTATAAACCTGGTGATAACACATAAGATGTTATCTCTAAGGAATTACTTCACATTTCGAGACAAAAGTCCTGTTTTTATATTGCATATTTATCTAATATGGTTCATATGTTAATCCACGCTGCAACCTATTGGGATCATTTAAAAAAAAACAATCCAGAGAAATAAAAATATGAATTTATAATAAGTAATTTCTCGATTGGTATCTGATTCGTTAGTAGACCATATAAAAATTAATTTAAATTTAAAATCGTTCATAATTTATATATTCACAAAACACAATTACTAGAAAATACCTAGCAATTAAATTTCCAAAACATATTTTAAAAATAATAGGAGTTAACTATAACATCGTCAAACGAACAGTAGTCAAAATAATTTGAAACAGAAGTCAAATCTTCAACAACCACAACAAAAACATCAACTACTGAATAAATAAAAAAAATCACGCATAAACAACAAAACAGAAGTCGCAGAACAAATTTACTTTACTTTCAAATAGCAAAAATAAAACTAATCTCAACATTCGAGCTGAGCAGTGCAACCCTCAGATAGTCTCAAGCTTATTGTAGATGAAAGCTCTCACTAATAAATATGCTGCAGGTAAAAAACTTGAAGAATAATTCATAATTGCATCTCAGTGTGAAAAACCTAATTTAAATCTATTCTATAATACAATTATTTTAAGATAAAATATATTGTTTTAATTATTATAATATGTGATCATCCTTAGAAAAAAAGAAATAACATAGAGTAAAATGAAAACATCGGATAATGCACTCAATAATAAAAATCGTCATTTACAGCACTGGTATGTGCACAACTCCCTCGGAGATACTGGGTTTTCTATTTTACTGTGTCATTTTCAACTCTTTTGTCATCACGAGCATTTTAGGTACTTTGATCTGTTAATTCCAGGATTATGTTATATTCCCCCTTTTAATATCTCTTGTGTGTTGTGTATGGAATTATAAACTATTTATATATTAGTTATTTTTACAGATTTTTATGTACAGTTTAAATAAACAAATTATTTATTTATTACGTGAAGATCTAAGATGAGGAATAGTTCCCATTCCTCAATATTATTCTGGGTATATTTTTACCTCAGTACCATTTTCGGTACTTACCTTGGAAAAGGAGTGCATGTTGACTTAAACCAAAGAGATGTCAACAGTCTTGAATAAACGGAAACTGTTCTTAAAATTACCTTACTCAATGACTAAAAGTAAAATGATTGACAAGAGTAGAAATAACTTGGACGGGATAGGTCTTAGCAGCGTAAAGGCAAAGTGTCACGTCAAGATACATGTTACTCAGAAAGAAACAAAAAGAAAATCAAAATATTAATAATTTTTTTCTTATGATTGAATTTTTTTCCTAGTTCTTTTTGTCGATATATACACCTATGAAGCAAAATTCGAGTTTATATCTTTGTTTTTTTTTAATTTTATTAATTGATTAAACAAAAAAATGTGTAAGCATTTTTCTTGGGTATATCAAAGATTGTTAATTTTTTCAAACAGTTATAAAAATAAAACCTTATGGGTATATCATAGAAAACACAGAAAATCCCGTGGTAAGTCTATAAATGTAATTTTTTTTAAATTACGTACAAGTTCCTAAAAATAACGGGTCAAATAAAGAATACTTCTTAAATATCATTAAATGGTAATTGTTATGCATTGTTACCACACTTGGTTGTTATGATGTATTAAACTTGCTTTTGAAGAAAAAGTAAACAGCCTTCGTCAGTACTGCATGAAGCAATTATATTCTCTACCGACCAGGAAAATAGTTCTGCAAAAGCGTAAAAAAAAAACCTTATTTTTTTGTAAAATTAAGTTTTTAAATTACCCAAATACTCGAGTATTATTCAATATTTTGTAATTACGTTGTGTAAAAATACGATAACAGAATACCGCACTTTAGAAACAAAAGAAGCATTTGATTTGGCACAACTTATATTAGTTTACTTACCATAAAGCGAAAGATATTTTGGTTTTTGTAGATCCTACCTCGTGCGATAAATTCATTTTTAATAAATATTTCAATAATAATTTCTTTTGTATTTTTTAAATGAAACAACATTTAAAGAAAGGTATTCCTGGTTCAGGTTGTGCGTCAAGAAATCCTACGCAATTTAAATATAAAGTTTTCAAATGCCAAAAAAGTACAATATTGGATATTAAATATATTTGGCGTTAACTTTATAGGAATTCTTTATTTACAATTAAATGAAACTACGTGATGTAGTATTATTTCTACTTTCATTATGTTCTTTACCGCGACCTAGGTTTCGTTGTATTACATTTTCAGGTGGACAATTAGCAAATATTAACCATTAGGAATTTCCAACAGTATTTATATATTACAAAACAATAGCGGAAGCCGAGTTTGCGCGGGTTTTAGTACTGCTTACTTTAGCGAGTTTATTATAGGGGATTGGTGTAGATTTTATTATATTTTCGAAAGTTATACAATATACAAGTGTTTTAGTGAGGGTAGTAAATTAAATTGATGTTATTCTATGAGGTTGTACAACGCAAATGTTCCGGTGTATATAATAAAGTTATACGGATATTATTCTCAGTAATATATTTATGCAATAGCAGAGGTTTATGATGGTTAGAATAAGGTTATACAACTAATTATACATATCACTTATTTTTTTTCCAAATATGTAGCCGGGCTGAAACAATTCAAAGTGTACTGCAGGTTTAATGTTGTCTAATTATATTATGTCTAGAAGATATTGAGTATGGGTGATGATATTGTATTTAGTTGTTCATTTAATATATTAACGTTGGTATCTCTTTTATGTCTGTTTATTTGTAATGTTTCTAGGACATTAAGATTAATGCATTTTGTACTTATTTGTAATATATAGGTTGCATTGTCGGTATGAGGGTAATGATTTGATAAATTACGAAAGACGATACAAAGTATTTGGTTCAACAAAAGGTACATCAAGTTTAAACTTACACCAAGTCACGTGAACATCATGACTAGTGTAATAGTAGATACCACAATTGCATTCAGTAACCAGGACGCACTTGCTAAACACAAATTTGCTTTGCAAAATTGCTAAGCACGAAGCTGTTGATAAAATATGTAAAGAATACTCTAAAGCCAAACACATATTAATGAAGAAATTTTAACACAACGTAATTTACAAAATAAAAATAACAAACATAAACTCATCCTAGCTAAAGCAGATAAAGTCAATGCTATAGTTATTCTAAACATAAAGTATACGACTGCCTTGAACTAGAAGATTTCATAAATCTACAAAACGATCCTATTACAACATTTGCAGACAACGTAAAAGAAATAATCTAAACTTATAATATCACATTTCCTAATGAATTCGCTAACGTAAAGTTACAGAAATGAACCCTAGACTCCCGATACTCTATGGACAACCTAAAATTCACAAACAGAATATACCTATACGACCCGTAGCATCATACATGAAGGCATCCTCATTAGCCATTCACCTTAATAATACCCTTCGAAATAAAACTCCCTTGATCTCTATAATAAAACCCAAAATAAACACCTAACACCCAATTGTAAATTAGTATCACTCGACGTAGTAAACCTTTTTTCTAATGTACCACCAAAATATTGCCTAAATATTATTTCAGTAATCTTAGAAAAGAAACGGTTAAACCTCTTTGAAGTACCGGAAATTATAGACCTGTTTTAATTACGCTTAGACCAAAATTATTTCTTATACGATAATATTTTTTTTCAATAAGACAATGGCCTTACAATGAGCTCTGAGATGGAAAATATGGAGGCTGTTTACTATCAAGATTTCCATATTTTTAAGAGTAAAGTGTTTATAAAGCAAGACGTTAGCACTTGTACTCTACGCGTCCAGTAATATTTCGTTTCTAAAAATTAATGTTAATTTAGCGTAATAATAATTATATTAATCTCATATAAATGCGTATAATTTTTATAGGTAATAATCAAGCATGATTATTGATGATTACTAATTTTATTTTTCTCCGTTTTTGTGTTACCACATGATTGCACCCGGGCCAAAGGGCTATGTTGCAAACAAATGTGGATCATTTGCAAACCGTCTTTACCTGCACTTAATGAAAACGAAGCAATAACAAACAATACGATGTTTATTAAAATGACAAACAAAAATGTTTGGTTGCTATCAATATGACCTTTATTCTAGTAGAACTATGCCACGTACCGGAATAGTGCTAGCATTGTCACAAAATTTACACGGACGACATTCAGAAAAAAATGTGAAACAAGTTTATCAAGTTTAACATTTAAATATTTTATTTAGATTTTTCGATTAACCAAAACGAACAAACGAAATAAACTCGTTCTCGACTCAAGAGTCGAAGAGGAACTTAAATTTCCATTACCTAGTGTTTATGTCTCTCCCATAATTATCTAGACAAATATGTTGGTAATAAATATTTTCGACACATTTATTTTTTCGACAGTCGAATTAAAACAAAAACGAATCAAATTACTAATGCATGTAATGTAAATAGAAAAATCATTTTACTATTTTCTTGGCTTACAACGGGAAAATCGCAAAACATTTTTGTAGATTATTCTTTCCTAACTGACATAGCATTTTAATAACGCCAATCTGATCTACAAGGAGAATTCGGAATAAAATCTCAACCTTGGGATTCATGGCCTGAAAAGATTTGCGCATAAATGAAAATAGTACAATAGGCTCTACAATAAATTTTGTCATTGGTACTAAATAATTAGCTAGGTTTCTTAAGCGCCAAGTACAAGCCAAGTAAGTCACATGTGTAGTGACATTTTAGTCATAGTTGATAATTGAAGCTTTTTTGCTAAATCGATTCCACAAAAAAAGTTTGCACAGGCAACATTGATAAAAACGGCATATACAGAATTATATATAATTGATACAGGATTATAATCCTGTCGAACATTTGGACACGGAATATTTACGCTATTATTTTATAAAACAATTTATAAGTTGCAATTATTAGCGGCATTATTTAATTATTAAGAAACCTTTACATTTTCATTATATTAGCCTGCCCTCCACCCAAGTGTCACAGGTCCGTACTTTCTCCAGTTTTAGATGTATACGCGCGGAATTTGGTGAGCGCATGTAGGGACGAGTGCAAATTTTAAACTTTGCTACCCTATCATATCGAATATTGTTGGAAGCATGCCATTTCCCATGCTCTAATTTTACAATGGTAGAGTAAATTCATTCAAAGTAACGTTTGAAAAGAAATTTCAATAAATATTAATCCATCTAATTGCATTGATAATTTTGAGACCTGTTGGTAGCGATGCAACGCTATTTAATGCGTATAATGATATTATTACGAAAGAGAAATAGCATTTATTCCTGATATTTCCAGTTCGAAATATTTGTTTAACCTTTCAGTCTATTATTTTTATTTACTTTTTTTAATTATACGTGACCTGACATTTTGGTAGTCCTCTGAAACTTAATGGGTTCGATATTGATTTATAGTTTCTATTAAAATGTTTATCGCGAACAATTTAATGAACATCTTCTCAACATTTTTATTCCCCCGTGAGGGCCTTTATTGTCCGCTTATTCCACAAGTAAACTATGTTCGGTCATGTACGGAAAAGGGTATTCGTGTTCTCTGGCCTGCTTATCGGTCAAGGTTTTAAACTGAGCGCTGCTACAGATTATTCTGTTTTTACGACAAGTATATTTTAGTCAGTGCCTTTTACAAAATATTTCCCTGTCAAATGATCAAAATTTCAAATGATACTAGAATCTATATTCTAAAATTTTAATATCGAGAAATAAAATCCCAAATAACTCTAACCCCCTCGACCGTAAATTTACGACGTTTAAGCAAATTAATAAAATAACCATGTCTGTTTGTATGTTGAAATATTGTATCAATTTTAATTGATGATCTTGCCTTTGTAAGATATGTCCGGAATTATTCAAAAAAGGTTCACATGGAAAATATTAACTAGTTTTCAAGTTTCATTTCCGTTCCGGGGGATACAAAGGGCGCTTTCTTGATATCTTTAGTTTAAGGTTTCGATCTTTAACATGCCATACTCCTTTACTAATTGCGAACCATTTTTAAATAATTAGTTTTAGGTGGTAAAATATATCAAGAACTTTTAAAAATATTCTATTTAACACAACACTCGATGTTCTATTTAATTTTCTACTGTCACTAAACCCTTACTCGCTTTGTTCGACATGATCGGAAAAGAGGACTCGTGCAGTGGTACGTTTGTACCTACGATATTGGAATTTCTGCATTTCCAACGAATGTTTCCAATGCTTGCTACAAATACCTTTAGGTTATTCAGTTTTGCTTTATTACGGGAATTTTGCGACATTTCCCTATAGTTAGGATTGGATGAGGAGAGGAATCAGTGAAATGAGTTTTGTTTTAAAACACAGATATGTGGAGTTGAAGAATAGATTAAAGTGAGCACAAAAACGGTTCAGTAAGTAATATTTTTGGATAGGTCAGAACTCATCATATTTTGAAAAAAAAATACATTTGACCGATTTCACTAATCTTTTTGAGTGTCGTGAATTTACTTATAATAATTAGGAATGTCATATTAAGATGTGTCATATTAATTATCATTACCGACATCGTGGTGACACAGCTAATGTTTTGAAGGTAAATGAAATTTAACTACAGTGATACTGGCTCTCTTTATCCTAAAGTCCGACAATGACTTTATAAAAATAATACTTAATGATTAAATTATGAAGCCTCAAACCTCCGTCTATCCTCCGTCCTATCTGTATTCCGTTTCACTTATTCCTACGCCAGTTGGCTACGAATAAAACATGGTCTGGTTAATAGGCTGGTGTCCAAAATGACATGACCATAAATTACCTTACAGGTTTTGGAAATTTTGAAAAGAAACTGAAAAATAATTTTCTTGCTTACTTTAATTTTTTTATAGAGATGACCACAGTGGATCAATAACTGCAAGATATGGGAAGAACGTTATTTATGAAGACTTTTATTTACTTCATGGATCATCATAAATTTATTGTTTTAATCGTATTGTAAGTGTTTCGTTAAAAAAGTCTAAAAATTAATGAGAGTTTTTTTTATGTTATACCTTTATATGTCATTGTTTATCTATATTTACACTGGATTGATATTTGAATACACACCTAACAGTTTTCTTATGACCGCACATGTTTAAAAGTTGAAAATTTATTTAAGTTTCGTGAAAGTTGTGTTAATACTAGCTACCGGAGCTTTTAGCGGCAAAAATGTAGCAGTTATAGCTATCTGGAATCAATCAAAATTTGCCAGGAATATAATTATTTACAGAAAAATACCTAAATTTTAAAAGCCAAGACCCAAATAATGGATTTATTGCTGATAAAACTAATAAATTATAGTTAATAAAACATAACCAGTATCAAAGATAGATAAACGATTAAGTAATTTTAAGAAGAAATAAAAATATCCAGAAGTTATATCGAAAATACTATGAGAATAAATTAAACGTACAAATGTACATTTATAAAAAAAAAAGACATAAACAACTTAAAATGAAGTGTGTCCGGATCAATAAAGAGATTAGGAAAAAATCTTAGATTCAACCGGTTCAGGGGCAACCTGCTTAGATAGCTTATTTTGTATTTCATTAGTAAAATAAAGCAAGCTAAGCTAAGCAGCTAAAGTAAACGAGTGTTTATCGTCATACGTCCAGGTGACTTCTGGTGTACCATAGGTATATACCTATATTATTCCATTTCTTATTTATTGCAATTTTTAACGACCTCATTACCTGTTTTACAAACATTAATTTACTGATGTATATATGGAGATGATGTAAAACTATTTATTTGTGTGAAGAACACCCATGACTATTCGAATATAAGAGTTGATCTCGATATATTGCGCGCTCATTGTGAACCAAACAAATTGCCTTTAAGTTACGCCAACTGCAAATGAACCACTTTCATAAAGAAAAAGAAAACAAGTGACATTGGATATACAACGGTGGGAACTTATGAAAAAAATTATACCGTGACTGGCCTTGATATCATTTTCGGTAGCATTTTTGTTTCAACATGGAGTAAATTGTATCGAAGGCTTACAGAATGCTCGGGAAGAAGTTTATAAAAATATTGAAATATACTTAATCTTGTGCAACGTTCTTGTGAGATCGCAACTTGCATACGCTCAGTTGTCTGGAATCCACCGTAAACTGTTTATTCTGATTGTATTGAGAGGACGCAGAACAAAAGTTGAAAGCTCTTGGATATTGTCTTAGTGGTCCTAAATTATCGTATGAATTATTAATTAACTATTATAAATGTGATTCTCGTACATAGATGCTCTGTATTAGAGTTGACGATTTTGTTTATTATGTGTAAAAGTATTTGTTACCGTGCATGTTTGCAGACGCTAATATTAGAGCATCACCAAAGAGATGTGGTCAGGTGTGAGAAATGATTTATACTTGTAGTTTTATTTAATCATTTTGTTGATAACATTTATTTTCGTGTGAATTTTTTCTTCTTCATAACAAAATACTGTTATGAAGAAGACGACATTCCATTGTTGTATTTAGTTGTATTACCACCATCTCATATTTATAATGAATGGAATGTTATGTCAATTTATTTATTTTTCTGTGTTCTGTATTAAAATTATAGAACATAAACTTATATTTTTTAATAGTCCATAGCATATGTTTAATCATTTATGTCACTTTCTTCCTATAAAATAAAAATTAATTAAATTTTCTAGCAAAATTCTTAAAGATCTTGTCTGGCTTTTGTTCACTAGTTTCTTTTACGCCTAACTTTTTAAAGATAAATTTTACTTTATTGGCAGCAACACTTCGATGGGATTTCATTTCTGAAAAATAGATATATTAACGATAATGTTTATATTTTATTCCGGTGTTAGTATTCTTTGACTGTTTTTTTTCGGTTTTGTTTGATATATTAGGTCTTAGAAATAGTTGGTCGCGTTAAATATAGGTGGCCTTTTATTTTTCTTTGCGACGTTTAAAATTTTACTAAAGGAAGAATTATTGTTAGCAGGTCAAAATTAATTAAGTGAACTGCATAAATTTGATCACACCAGAAAAAGTTGCCTCGGAATAAACACAAGATCACCTGTATCGTCTTGGAATTGGTCCCAGATTATACGATCCGTAACTAGATAACCGGAGCATTATTAAAACAAAAGTTGCCTCTGACAAAAGCAAACTTCTTTGAAGCTTGAAACTAAAATATGCAAAGTGATATTTCAATATCTTTCAAAATGAAATACTTTGTAAAGATTTTGTGTTAATTATTAAAATCAAATCATTCACATAAATATTTAACACAATAATAGTTATAAAAAGTTTTAAGCGAACAAAAGATTGACATACATAAAGAAATTTTCCATACCTCATGGCATAAAAAGTAATTATCATAAAATTACTCATAGAATCTACAATACTGAACATTAAAACATGTGATCTATTTATTTATTTTATGTATGCTAAAACCACGGCTATTGTACCAAATGTTGTATAGTCGTAGAAACCCACTACGCTTATAACTCTCTAGGTACAATAACGTAAACTTTATTTATATTTCTAGCCAGTAATTCCTGAATTACTGACTTCTTATTTTTTTGCTATCGTCAGCACTGCACAACAAATTTTAAAGAAATAACCTACATGTTTTGGTGATCTTTCAGTGAGTTAGCGAATAAGATTAAATATCTCCCTACTTTCTAAGAACTTGCTGCATTCTCTGGAGCTCGTGTAATATAGTTTGCAGCTCGTATAATATTACTTAACTAGTTTATAATAGAACACTTAGCTTTTATTCTTACTATATTTTGATTAATTCTGCCATATCTAGCTTTAAATTATCTAGATTTATAAACAAATATAGTTTATGCTCTTGAACAGAAATGAAAATAGATGAACTAAAAGCCAAACCGGAAACACTTTTATTTTTGCCAAAATAATATCAAATCTCGACAAATAATAAACTTTGTTTTTTAAACTCTGAGTGATGTAAAATTCTCAAATCTCGCATCATAGTTAATTTTATACCATTACTTCAAAGTTTATGGGTAAGTTTCAAGAGATACAACAGTAAGCTAGAAAGTAGAGGATGGTGTGAAGCCATAGAGAGAAAAAATCTAATTCAATATAAATGTATAAAAAATAAAAAAACGATAAACAAAAAATAAATGTAATCAGTATCAATATACAAATGTTTACAAATGAATTTTTTTACGACACTCGCCGTCTTTGGTCCTATGCGGAAAGTTCGAAGGACAACTTATTAATCTCAATCCTAGGCTACGTTTATGATTAGACTTCGCCAAGTTAAGGTTGCTTGAATCCATTTTTTCCTCTGCAGCGAAGCCCATTACAGAAATTAGCACGAAGGCTAAAACACACGTATATTGGAAAGACAACATACTCGTAATACTTGAACTCTAGAACTGACCACAATGCTGCAAGCGCAGAGTTTTTAAAGCAAACGAATCTCCAAAAAAATATTAAAAAACCGGAATAGCACATTCATTTTTCAAACATAATTATCCAATTATTTATCACCCGGTCGTTTACGACACCTGCTTGTATAAAATATAAATTTTGTCATTTATTAAATGGCAAAATTAGTATAAAAACTCATAAATTAAATATGTATAATGAAATAAATATGTAAAAATAAGTGATTAATGTCTTTATGAGAATGAATCAAAAAGTTCCTCAAAAAGTATGTTAATGATACTTCTTCATGAGTAGATTGTTTTTCAAATCTACTTCTAGTAAAATATCATAGATAGAATTTGACCATGGAAATTTAAGAAATATGGTAGAATTTTTTAAAATTTAAAAGCACAGGTACCGTAATAGAATTTGGATGATATAGGTCAAACTAATTAGGATAATTATTTTATTTTTCAAGAGGCTATACTCCTGGTATAGTCATTTGAATTTATACTAAAATGTTCCTCAACACTGAAGAGGCGTCATAATCGAGATCGGCTGATATAAGTCTAATTATAATCTAACCAAACACGACTAACGGCAACATAAATTTGCTTTTTAGCAAAGTCGGGGTGTAGTTGTGGTGGTCACAGGACATTTTAAGCGATAGGGAGTAATCACATCGAGTTGAAACTCGTTAGATTTGTGTTGACGTAGCAAGAAATTAATACCGTAAATGGATAAGTAATTATATACGGGTTTATAAAATATTATTTCAATCTTAGCTCCATACATCCTTATACCACAGGTGCTCTGTCTTTCTAAATTGTAAGAGTTGAAGATCTGGTATTTTTTAATTATTTCAACTCTCCAACCTGATTGAATTCACTGTAAGTTCATGCGATTCTTAATAACATAGGATATCGTTAGCAGTAAAAATGGAAAAATGAAACACTTTCGCAAGTAACATGTAACTTTTTGTATAAACACAATTATTTACCCGATACTTTGTGTCAAATGGATATATATTTTGCAACACTAGCGATATAATAGGCCAACATGACAGAAATGCTTCCATAAGAAACATCCGATTAATTAAGCAGCGGATAGGAAAACAATAAATGATTCAGAAAAAACTAAAAGTTTTGAATATTATTTGTTACCCTTTAATGCGTAGGTATCTAGTGAAAACTGCAAGAGACACAATGAAGTCGCCAGAAGTGCTTTACATACCATAGTATTATATAAAAAAGAGTCAGTGTTTTTACTTTTCTATTCCTTATAAGTCCAAAATGTTGTTTGAGGTGCCGATGAAAGAACCCGCCAGGTGAAATAAGGACTCGCTCCGAGGGCAACCTGGTGATATCCAGGACATTACGAATTATAATTATGAAATTACAATGCTCTCTCAATATATATACATATTCACATGAAAACAGAGAAGAGACAATTAGGTGTTGATTAAGATATCAAATGGTTCCCCCATTTTAAATATATAATATAAAATAAAAAAAGGATTTCTGAATGTGGACAAACCCTTTTCATATGATATCATTGCTTTCCCACTTTTAAATTTAAATCGCTATTTCGGACCGCATTTTGAACAAAAATGAAAGCATTTTGAAAACTTAGAAATATTTTTAGTTAAGTGAATACAATACTCATCAAAAAATTTTTTACGTAGTTTTAAAATTCTTAATTTATACGACATGCAAATATTAACACGTGCGTCGACTTATATAATAAATGGGAACAAAAAATAAATAATTGATCACAAATTTATTTTTGGGTAAAAAATATTGTCTTGTGTAAATAAACTTCTTCTAGGTTGTTCAACATCTTGGGACAGCAATATGTAAAGAACATGGTAATTTAAAAGGATATTTGTGCAACGTTTGAAGAACTGGACAAGATTTAGTATGATGTTACTGATAATTTGAAAACTGTCTATGATGCCACTTTATAGCTGGAATGAGAGCAACTATGTTTGAGTGAGTTTTATATAGTATGGCTTATATTGTATGGGTATATGTAAGAATAAGCTAGATCAAAAGGAGACTGCCTTTCCAAAATGCGTACTTCAAGCTATGACAATGAGAGAAGTTTTTTTCAAATAATATAATTTTCCTCTGTATATCGATCCTAATCTTAATCTATAATTATCTTGTAAAGAAACAATAACGGGTATTATTTCTCCAGAAGATGTTTATAAAAAAAAATCTTAAAAATCAAAGATAACACTAATAAGGTTTTGGGTGAAATAAACAAAAGGGAGAATGAACTTCCACTTCGACAATATCAATTAATGCGTTTTGCTGAACGCTAAAAGAATTAGACGAAATAGGTCAATAATTTGAGAATTGTTGAATTTTTTTGCAAGAATTACAATACGGGAAGAGATTGTCACTAACAGAAGATAATTTAGAGTGTTGCTATAATAGAGCATTATCCCATGCGTTTTTACGAAATTATCACGCGTGCTTTTAAGTACACCTGCTACCCAGTTAAAGTGGAGCGATTATTTTCTATTTTGAAATTTATGATATCGCCACTAAGGTAAGATATAATTGAAAATTTTGTTAAAGATTTTCTCCTTTTAAGATTTAACAGAGAGATCTCTGTTGAATCTTAGAGTATAAAGAGTACTTTGAGTATAAATAAGTTCCAATCTATTTTGGCAAAAAATGGGACACTATATTGTTCTAACTGAATGAGCATATAGATGTTCATATAGAGTGATTATGTTTTCAGTTTCGTTATTTAGTTCTAAAATTTTCTTCAATTAAAACACATTATGTCAAGGCAAATTAGTGTTATGCAGAAAGCAAATGCACCAAATTTAAAAGACCGCATTGTAGTGAATACTAATCATTCAATATATTTATAATTCTAAGTGAAATAAATAATATGTTTATTAACCAAAACTTTTATTTTATTCCTTTACTATTTCCTATATTTTTGGAAAATGTGTAAGTTTTATGTAAAAATTTGATTCGAAATATGTAACGTGCGCACTTTTTCCGTCACTATTTTCAATGAGGCATTTAATTAGAGAAATCAAAGATTATATCTCGCTAAAATAAATTAGTGCAAGAGAAGTGTCTATAACATTCAACCAAAAGTAAAAAGCTAGAACAAAAAAAGAAAGAATTGTTTTGAAAATAGTTCTGTTGATGGCCGGAAAATTGAAAATAATTAGTTTTTATGACGAACAAAAACTTCAAATTCGCAAATTAAAATTGTTTCCTTCAAAGGTAAAAAATAGGTGTTGATATTTGTAGAACATCCGAAAAAGATCTATATCGTTAATAATTTGGAAATATTTGGTTAGATTTGATAGAACAGTAAGTTTTACCCGAAAACAACTCTATCTAACCGACGACGATCATTTTCTATAGTGATGGTTGCCAATAACAAAATAGTAATTATATGTTGACTAATTCGTTACTGCGTATAACAATGAATTACAATACTGTTATCGAACTGAAATTTATAGACTTATGACACGCTGACATAAAAGCAAATTCTGTTCATTCTACCAACAAGCGGTCTTTATAGCATAAATACATTGAAATGACTACAGAATGAAAATCGATCTGTAAGAAAAAAACACTCTCTTACAAAGGCGCATATTTAATATCCTAGCTCCGGAAGATATTCGATAAGGTCAAATTTCATAAAATATTAGACCTAACTTTGTTAAAATGCTAAATTTACAGATATAGGAACTCTTGACTACTCCCGAATTGGTGGCATATTTGTTTAACTCAGTTTCATTGATGGGGGAAAAATATTACCACAAAGAAAATCAATGGCGCCTACCTCATTTACAAAAATGTATACAGTAACAGAAAAAACAAGGAAGAGAGAGATTTATATTTTAAACATTATCTAGATTGAAGTCACTGAAATACGAGATACGTGATTCTTAAAAATTCTTAAAAAGACTAATTGATGATAAAATAACTCGTATTGATAAAATAACTCGTATTGAAATATTTCCTAAAAAATCCAGCTAAGTCAAAAAAAACGTTCGTAAATTGAATATCACAAAATATTATTCATACATTTGTTATGAGTAGTGATGAAGTATATCTAAAAATATACCAACTGTATTTTGGTTTTACTGCAAAATTATATAATACGAGATTTTTTGTTCCTCCTTTAAACAAATCCTAAAGCAGATAAGCAAGCTTACACTCTTAGCTGATGAATATGATCTATGGTAAAAGAATAACACATCGTGAAACATCAAAACAAGTTGAATAACTTAAAATAAAAAAACTAACAAAAATAGCAAATATATTGGCAATGATACAGGAGAGGGACAGCATTTAAGAAGAAAAACTAGAGAGAAAACGTCAGAAAGTTAAAAAGTAGTGTTACGAAAAGAGTGATTTGAAAGCAATTTTCCTTAGATGACTTTTAACGACAACTTGTAATGCGTATTCTTTACAATGAGTCTATAACCCACGTGTATTGGGGAACCTACCCGAACGCTCTGTAATATTCATGTGTAATTTGAGACCGTAATATTCTGATACTCGTACTGCTGTTCATTTTGAAAGAATGTGAAGAACAAAAATTAAAAACCATTCAACAGTCAACCTGAGAAAATAATGGTTGTTTAAAAGATGACATTTCACCATCTTTAGCTGGAAATCAATCAAGATTCAAAGTCTTATAGAGAAATTGCATTTTTTAAACTAAAACGTGGTACCGTATTAAAATTTGGACAAGAATGGTTCATTCGGAATCAGATAATAATCTAGAGAGATTTGATGGCATCATGTAAATCAGCGATCAAGAACAACAATGGAGTTGTGAAGATCCCAAAGAATGCATCTATCAATAGTAAATTTATCTATTATTATAAGGTCGCTGCAAAAATATATGATTGCTTTGCTATAAATTGGGGAAAAGTTTTGTGATAGTTGTTATATATAATCATTAATAATTTTATATGTATTTTCTATAACCATAGAGTTAACGACTCAGTTAAATTCTAGTTCAATTATATATTTCAACAAAAAAGTATCGAATGCTACCTAATTTTCCGACAAGTGTATAACACAAAATTTTGAAAACAATTGAACAATATGTAGCTAAACCATTCATCTGTCAGTAATTATACAGTCAGCACTCTCCACTGAGATTGAGTGCACTCTACCTGGATATTATTTTTAATTTTTTAATGAGGAGCATTTCTTATTATTATCGAATTTAAAATATTTAAATTGAAGTTCTTAAAAAATATCACAAAGCGACATAAATAATAACATAAACTACTTTTTGTACTAATTATTTGTATGCAACTGCTTGAAATGCAAAGGAAGCTGGATTGTGTGGCGTGTATATAAATATATATATATATATATATATATATATATATATATATATATATATAAATATACACATACCTAAATACATAAATGTATTTATTGAAATAAGGTGTCAACCTTATTTTTCTGCTAGTAAATTCCTTGGTTTATTGATTTATTAACATTACACATGAGCGTCTTCAGATGAACAAAGTTACTTGTTAGCTTTTTTCAGAATATTCCCTTTCAAATATTTAAAAAAAAATTCCCTTTTCTTGACTATCAAGATATATGTTATTTCAATTCAACCAAGGAACTTTTCAAAATTTTGAGGCTTGATTATATAGTAATCCATGGTTCGATGTACCAGAAATTGAACATTCTTCTTTAATTACATTATTCGCGCCTCTGGCCCGCATTTTCTTGTTTATATATCTTTTACAACATTTCCCTTCAGTCATTGCCCGTATCAGTCATTACAGAGTATTGATATTTCTTATATATCGCATCACAGTTGACTGTAAAATATTGCTCCTGCAGCAATAGATCCGCCATTTGTTTACTTATTTTTCTATAAATCAGTAAACTTCAATAAACAAGTAATGAACAGATAGTCATTTAACATATAGTACAACACAGACAGGGTCATTTAACCGATATAGGTGATGGTTGTATCAGTAAAATTTGCTATTGGGTTTTATTTTCATTTCGGGGTCCGTTCTCGAATGGTAGGATAACTTCATTCAGAGACTGCTTCGTTAGCATATAACAACATGTCTCGGGTACATTTTTCGTAAAGAAATTATTGTACAAACTGAAGCGACACTTTAGCCTAGAAATTGAACTTGTAAATTTATTCACTTTCAATGGATACGTCATATTTTTGAAGCATACCTGTTTCTGATTCTATATAATGAAAATTTGAGAGGTAAAGCGCATTTCGGAACTGAATTGTCCTCGCCTTAACATATTAGAATTATTAGCTCTATTCATAACCAAGAAGTAATAATATAATGCGCATAACATCACAGAATTAAAAAAAATATATAATTTATTACCGGCATTATTAGTTTGGTTGAAAAACTGATTGCGTCAATGTCGTCCATAACAATTATACGAATAACAAAAAAAAACGGAGAACACGTTTTCAAGATTTAAGTTTTATTGAATTATTTAGATTCTATATTTGGTTTCATCGATTAATATAAGTGAGCAAAGTTTAAAGGAAACATATCTCAGCTCGGTAGTTGGCTGAATAAATAATTAACATTTTGCTACAACTCCAGTAACATTTAAGAAGTTACCCATAATATTAAAACTGCATCGTTTGTAACTGTGGCTTCTTAGCCTATTTGACTAATTCTTTGAAGAAAATCTACATTTTGGTATTTAAATTAGTTATTCATTATGACAACTTAGTACCAATTTTGAATTAATTATTTTCTACGTTTTAGTATCTATTTTTTTAAACAATTTTTTTTTTAAATATTTAATTTTAACAAATAACTTCGATAGATTTCATTTCAAGTTAATAGAAGCTGTTACAGATGCAGTATTATTACGAATATTTTAAGAATGTTATGCTTTAGGTAAAACGTCCAATTTTTTGATTCATTGAATTCAGAAACATTTTGAACAGATTTCGTATAAGAGTAATAAAATTATCAATTAATAAAAAAATGGAAATATAATTTATTTCGCCTTCTTAAAAATAAATCTTTTTACATTTACTTTATTTTACTAAATTTAATATTTTCAAAAGATAGAACGATATTTTCCGTTGAAAATAGTTAAAATCAGACCCGTCATAGTCATAACTCGAAGTTTAAAAAACAAGCTCCAAAATGGTTGTCGTGATTTTAGCAATATGTGTAAATACAGTTACTGAATTCATAAAAATGTTGTAAAAACTATTTTAATATCTATAAAATCTTTGTCATTCCACACATCCATCTGTCTGCCCGTTCGTTCGTCTCTTACAATCTTGACAATTCTTTTACTTTTGAATCTGTGTGAAAATTTTACAAGAGCATTCGTAATGTTTTAATTTTTATAGACTTTCTTCATAATGAACCCTCACCCGTCTCACGGTCTCACAATTTCTATGTGTCTTTACACACGAATAAATTGTAAATGCTTCATAGAATATCTCAATGTATTTATAGCAAAATATAAAAAAAAATTAAACATCTCGTTTATGTAAAACGAAAAAGACACACTTTTTGTGCGTAGCATTGAGTTGGTGTTTCATATTCGACATATTTTTTTAAAACGAAATCTGGCTTCTATGTACGGTTTTCAATTTTTAAGTTCCATTTACGGAATATTAAGCTCCGAAATGATTACAATGTAACTCCTTCTAACTTTCAGGCGTATTGTAATCAAATCTGAACAAGTTCTAGTTTTTGGAATTGTTTTGGGAGTTTTACGTAAAATCATTTTAGTAGACTTGTATCAATAATTGTACCAGATGCAGATGACTATGGCATGTTATTTTTTGTAACACCCACTTGGCCGGATTTTTTAAATATGCTTTAAGAATAAATATTTTATATTGTATTTATTCTGTATCAACATTACAGACGGCTCAGTTAACGCGATTACAAGCGGAATGGCCTATAATTAAAATAAGTAAGAAACAAAGACTCAGTCCCTAATTTCGTGCTATTATAAGAATCGAATGGAGCTGGGCATAATAGTTTATATGTCATACACCTCTGCTGGTAGTTTAGAAGTTAATGAAAATCTATTAAATATGCTTGTCGCCTTGTAGATATGGATTTGAAAGACTTTAAATTTTTCACTGACTCCGTCCATAACTCCATAACTGATTTTTGGTAAGCTTTAAACGCGTATCCTCTCGGTGATATCTTAAGTTCTTATGTGGTTAGACAGTAACATATATTTAGTTTACAATATATTTGTGTATACAGGAGACATCCTTTAAATGGAAAGCCAATTTATGTAGTACGTTTTTGATACCCAGTATCACAAGAATGGTTTCGAAGGAAACGCATGGAAAGTATGATTTATAAGGATATTTCTTAATTAATTATTCAGGTTAATACCTGGTTAATAAGTTTTTGGCCCACCAATATATACGTTTAAATCTAAATATAACAGAAGAATCAAACATAGCATATTTATCGATAATTTTTTGCCACCTGTTAAGTAGTAACAACAGCTGTTATGGATTAAATTAAAATTGGCCGCATTTTCGAAGACATTCAACAGTGCCGAATTCCTTTTTCTATCAGCGCTCGCTTAGAGCTAATCAAATCGCGTAATGTCGGGTAAATCACCTTTATTTACTAGTTCAATTCAGTCCAACTTCTATCTTTTTGACTACATTATCATGAAGAAAATAAAAGTCCTGTTAACTACGTAGTTAATTAGCCAGACGGTATAATTTCTGAAAGTGCGTATTTAGATATCGTCAAATAGTCTTTACAAATTTCTCCCGAATTAACTCAAAAGGAATAACGACCTTCATATTCCACTAACAACTCACAATCATTTTCTTGCAATTCGCTTCAGGTTTGGGTATTGGAATTCCTGTTTTTCCTACGCCCTGCCATTGAGTTTAGCGTGTGTTATTAACGTATGTAAGCTACTTCTAATTATCAGTCACCAATTGCTGTAGCCAGTCAAATTATCGTTTTAATATCTAAAATATTTAATGAATATTAATTCATAAAATAGGAGATTCGGTACTTGACATCGATTTAAGTATTTTTTTAACGTAAAACCTTCGAAGGCTTGGCTCTAACTGCGATTAGCTGACGCAAGTTTGGGTCCATACACCAAATTTATGATAAAATTATTAATTTTGTAACTAAATACAAATTTAATATCATATGATTTAAAAAAAGTCATTATGCAAAATAAGCCACAAAGAAGTTATACTTGACTTGGAATGGAGATGAGCTAATCCGCTTTAAACAACGCATAAACAACTTTTTGCCTCGGTTGTGTTACTCTGTTTTGCTTTGAAATCGACACATCTTGAATAATTCTAGAAGTTTCTGATCAAAAAAACTGTTTTTCATTAATGCGACGAAATGATGATGAAACATTTTTGTGTTTATGAAACCAAATTATCAATTTACATATTTAGCATATAAAAAAACAAATAATATGTTATGTCTGATATTAACTGTTGTTAATTTAAACAGCAATTATATTCCACAATGCAAAACAAACCGACTGCCATGAAATTATGTATTTAATTTCTAACGTAAGAGGCTGGGAACGATATTGGTTTCCAAAGAGATTGTAATGTTTACTTGAGGATAGCTCAAATCATTTCGGTAATGTCCACGATCACTAATGGTGGATTTATAAAACTAAATTTTCCCGGAGTTAATCACAAGGTTTATGGCCTTTGACGCTGCAGAAACTGCAATACACAGAAACCGATTACCAGCCGCTAGCTGCGCGGTGCTGGAATTATATTTAAAATCGCGCAGCTAAAATTCCATAGAATAATAACGAACAGCAGCGTAACTGGTGCGAGAAGCTACGCGCTGGGATCGGCGATATATATATATGTATATATATATATATATATATATATATGAATGAAGGCAATGCAGCTAACTTCGGATTTGTATTTTTTGGCATACAATACCTGAAATTTCCTGCGTACAACAAGCTAGTCAATAAAAAAATAAAGCAAATTACTCCGAAATGTATTGCTTTTAGTATGGAAAGACGTGGTATTTAAAAGCAAACGTAGTATAATTAATAAACATTTATTAAACTTTACACTTAGGTAAAATATAGAACCGTTGCCCATGGCATTTTTAACAATAATCTAATCATAAGTAAACCATTCTCTGTACCCCTTTTTAATTTTTTTCAGTTTTCAGTCTTTTGTCTTTTTGGCTTTCGTTTACTTTTGTCTTCTTTGCTTTTCTTCTCTTTTCTAGGTTCCTTGACTTTTTCTTACCAACCTGTTATCTTTTTCGTAAGATATCATTTTTTCTGAGTGAATCACGTAAAAGCATAATGATATTCTTTCGATATTCGAATTTTTGGTTGGGCAATAATTAGATTAACTGGAAAGAGTACAATCTGGCCATTTTTTAATTCCAGCTTATTAAATAAAACATCTGGATTCTCCACGTTAACAGAGAGATTACTCGCAATGATCTTCATACTCGCAAACCTTTTATTACAACTATATGATTTTATTTTTTGTGTTATGATAGGCCCAACAGAAGGAAAACAATCCGCTTTAGGTTTCGGTTTCGACGCTACCCAAGCGAATTTCCTCTTGCCACAACTAATTTGGGAGTTATATTTTGCACGTGTTCTACCTGTTGCCACAACATCAGTTCGTCACAGAAACTGGATGGCGTATTCACTCCAATAAAATTTCCTGCGTTTTGCGCAGCAATTTTTTTGTACGATAATTTTCTATAAAAATTCTGAACTCCTTGGAGATTGTAAGTTTCCACGATCAGTCATTTCCAGTACTGATTTTCTATAAAATTTTTCCGAATTGCTAATCTTGCAGGTTCATTTTTTATTTTTTTTAAATCTAAATTTTTCAAATACCCACTCGCTCATTAATACTTCTTGATTATTTACTTTTTTCTTTGAACTTTTCATTGTTTCTCTAAAGTTTTTAAAATAAAACTTTCGCGAAACTAATATTTTTTTTAACTAATATTGTTTTTTCTCATCGCAAATATTTTCGTTAAATTTTGTTAGGATCCCGGATAATTATCAGTTCCCTGGCCTTTATACTTTGGGCGATTGAGATTTTTTAGTTATTTTTATATTATAGTTGAAGTTATGTAATTTACACTACAAAAGAATGCGTTCACGATGCCTGAACACATAATAATTAGTTATAACCAAATCTTTATGCAAGTACTTACCATGGTCTCATTACATTTATTAAGACTCAACCTCACTCACAAGTTCGCCACGCGTGCTGAGGAAACCGCGAACTGGGATTATTACCTGCATTATTATGCTGGCTTTACTTTGATTCTGCACTTCAATAGAATTGCAACCAGCTTGATATAGTAAATACAAGTATTTTCAATGTTTCTATTTAACAGGGGACTGATAAAAAGAGGAGACGAAATAAAACGAAGTAATTTCTAGTAATATTCACAGGAATTAAAATTTTTTAAAGACCGAATAAAGCATAATTATTATAGATTAATAGTTTAGCGTAATTTCTGCCAAAAAGTTTAAAATAGTTATTCTTCGTTCAAACTTTAGTTTCAAACAAGGGACATACCAGGAGACTGAGAATTTACCATTTTCAAAAATAAGGTCGACAAGAAATATACTTAGGAACCAACTTATCGCGCCGGTTGTAGGTTAGTAACAATTTACGTAAGAGACATAACGTTTTAATCGTAAATTCATTTAGTATATTTATACATATTAAATTATATAATACTCCTGAATGAAGTCTTATGTAGAGAATCCTTGTTGTGCAAGTTCCACTTACGCTTGGTGGATTTAATAATCAAGACATATTTCATGATAACATTAAAAGTTTATTTTCTTAAAAGCTATGTTACTTATGACGCTTGCTTGGAGCTAATAAGACCCAGCAAATTTAGAGCCGCTATGCTATGGGCACTTATGCTATGCTATGTGTTTTCTGCATCACTTTGCTTATTTACCTTTGCTATGTTAAATAAGGAAAGTGATGCAGAAAACGCTAATTTACAACAAAAAAAGATGTTATTTTACTTCATTTTACAAATAAAGAAGTTTACAATTTTTATATTAAATATCAATTTAGTTTCGACGTTAAAGACAGAATAATGAAAATATTTAATTTCGTTAACGGGGTCGGAAAACTATGGTATAATATGGCCAAAAAAGTTGTAAAAATGTACCTAAATTTTAGAATTACATATAAAAATTTATATCCCTCTATTTATTAAAGCTTATATTTACTACATGCTTACTAATTTTTAAATAATAATTGTAAGAAACATAGATTTGGCCTTAAAATTATGTGGGCTATATGTTTCGCATTTGTCTCACTTACTTATGTAACGGAGGATAATAAACGCGAGTAAGTAATGTAAACAAACGGATATCGGATAATATCGACATATTTACATATAGTTTTCCCTTTACTGAGCTTTATTCATTTTTATTGACGTTTTCTTTTTTTAAAAGCGCCGTCTTTATCGCATTTTATTAGTCGGATACAGTCTCTGTGTCATGTCACCGGTCAAGCGTTTCCATTTTCCTGTAGCCTTCTCCCTGCTTTTTATATTAGCAATCGTCACAGTAGAATAATTAGTTTTGAATGATTTTCACTCGGCGAATACTGGCAACACTTACAATAATCGAGACTGACAATATCCCTTCAAGAGCTACAAATGTTACTAATGGCAAGAAAATGTCCGTCGGTAAATAGAAGCAAGCAGGGTCAGTGTATTAACTAAGGCCAATGCGTATAGATGGATGGATTTGAATAAACCCGACATGTAAACCTTTGTAATTTAACACTAAAGAAAGATAATTTAATTTATATTCACATAGCATACTATTTTCTGCTAACAATCTAGCTATCAAATTTGGAAATTACACGTTGTGAACGTATTCTCGATCTCATGTAATAGAGTATCTTCTTCTTAATACAAGATTTCATATGTTCTGGGTAACAGGTTTCATATGTTCTGGGCAACAGGTTTCATATGTCCTGGGCAACAGTTTCCGGAACAACGAAATGAATGAACTCGTAGAACGTAACTTGTGTGTTAAAGTCGACTATATTTATGCTGCTGTTTTCAGTTTGTGTCCGAGTGTCGATAATTTATTTATTGTATTTGAATTTAAAATAAAATAAATTTTATTTATCTTGTAATAGTAAAAAACAAAAGTATGTAGGAGACAAGTTATAACGACACAGCTTAGAATGGTTCAAATTTCGGATTTCTAAGTTCGGTTCTGTTGTTCAAATTTCTGATTTCCAAGTTCGGTTCTGTTCCAGTCACATATAATAGAGGATCTTCTCTTTAACACAAGATTTCATATATTCTGGACAACAGGTTTTAGTTTCCAGAACAATGAAATGAATGAATCCGTAGAACATAAGTTGTGTGTTAAAGTCGACTATATTTATGCCGCTGTTTTCGGTTTGTGTCCGAGTGTCGATAGTTTATTTATTGTATTTTAATTCAAAATAAAATAAATTGTATTTATCTAACAACAGTAAATAACAAAAGTATGGAGGGGACAAGTTATAACGACACAGGTGCGGATGATTCAAATTGCTGATTTACAAGTTCAGTTCTGTTTGTCAAAATACTGTTTGTTGTGGAGTGGAAAGTGAAATTAGTGTTATTAAGCACTTCCTTAATACTATTATAACATTTCGTTCTACCGCCTCTCAGGTAGTCTCTATAATAACAATACTCCGATGGTAGGTATCCATAAACTAATTATTTTTATATTTTTGTTAAGCAGAAATATTTAGATATTATAATACTTGTAATTTGACTGTATTTCGGATACTCAAGATCCCGGTCGATTGGTATGTAAGTAGTATAATCAATTTAATAAAATTGATCACAAGGTTATTGCCACGTGTTTATATTTAGAAATAAATATGGAATGTGAGTTTTTTTTTCTGGGTAAAATTTTAATTAGATTCGTTGGTGGAATGTTATATTTTGAACATAAGATCGACTGAAAAATCACTATTTTGCCGGTTAGAATGAAGTACTCAAAAACTCTGTAAGATTATTCAAATGTATTGAATAATATGAATAGCTTCGCCAGACAATATGCATACATTAACTGAGTGCAACGGTTGCCTGAAGCGTCTGAAGGAACACTGATCAGAAAACACAAGTTTCCTACAAAAGTACTGTACACACTTCCGCTGCGCTAGCTCCGTTAATTGTTTCTCCTTCAATTATTATCGCTTACTTCTTTCTTCATAGGTGCTTGGAAAATATAACCGTTTATAAATTTCTTTCCAGAAAATAAAACATTTTGAAACGTATAATGGATTCAATAAAACGAACTGGAAAACGGAGCATTTTAAAAAAAAAAGTTCTAAGAGGTTGCAACTGCACAATGTCCCATTCAATTTACTGTTGTTCATAGCAACTTGTACGTAATCGTCAAAAACGATGGCAGATTTATAATATATATATATATATATATATATATATATATATATGTATATATATAAATATATATAAATATATATATATATATATATATATATATATATATATATATATATATAAATATATAACGGAATCAACATTTAAACAGTTTGAAAACGAATTATAAAACCAAAATGTTTTACCCGGCAACTTGTACCAAATGAGTCATGTGTCTGAATTGCACAGTAGACTTCAAATTTGATCTCGACTTTACTATGTTACCTACGACATATTTATCAAAAAATAATTGGGCAGTAATGTGAATTATAATAAAAAATGAAAATTATTTTCAATTAACGTTTATTTCTCTGCGAATAAAGTTTATATTAATTGTGTTTAGGCTGTCAAGCTATGTCCTAATTACTTTTTACTATTACCAATAATTCTATACTGTTTCATTTATTAATACTAAGTACATAATACCTGCTCTTTGCATTCATTCAAGATTATTTATATCTCTTGGTCATAAGCTAACATGCAATCTAAGCTGACAGGCATTTGTTGACCAGATAATTATTTGATATTATCGATAATATCTTTATCAAGTACTTTGTATTCTTATGAATACTTCGTTCTATTTGTCCTATTTGGAAATATACTGAATAACACGTAAAGCTTGCCTCATTCAATACGATTGATATACCTTTATCGTAAGCTAATATTCACTATGAGCTAACAGGCGTTTGCTGGCCGGACCGTCAGAAATTAAGACTATGGGCCAACGGATGACCGATTTTTGGGGTTCCGTAGCAAAATTGGAAACCCTTATAATTTTGCTATATTCGTCTATCTGTCTGTTACAACCATTTTAATCGCAGAATACTAGTAATATAAAACTAAAATTTGGTATAGTTATACATATTTTTGATGCCTACAAGATTATAAAAACAACCTTTTAAACAAATTTTTAGGAATCCTCCATATGAAATGGGTATGATTTTTTTATTTATTTCATTGAGTAGGGTCTCATTGAATAAGTTCTTTAAAAATAATGTTGTAATTTGTATTTATGTGTTCCCGCTCCCTACCAGCTAAACCATTTTGTTAAATATTTAAAAGTAGTATATAAAACGAAATTATAAGTAAACTTATCCCAGGCAAGTAGGTTCAACCAATTTACGAGTAACCGTCGACCAACTTACGACACCTGTAACAAGTTCATTGAACCTCTATACAAGTGACATAAATCAACTTCAAGAGTCATCTTGTATTTTAAAATTTACTACATTTACTATATCTACGAAGGATATCCATATCTGTGGAGTATATACGACACGATATATTTATTTATTAACGTGGTGAGAAATAATATTATTTAAATTTGCACCATATTTTTATGCGCGTTAAATATATATCAAGCAATATATTTTGCGATGTAAAAATTAATATTTATAGAAATTTAACATAAATGTTAGGTACCCTTGATATATATATATATATATATATATATATATATATATATATATATATGAATACCTCAATGTGTATGGAACCCTCACAGTATGAGTTCCACTTTCGCTTGACAGGTTTATTAATATTATAACTTTTGAAATAACATTTTGTCCTAGTTAATATATTTTATTTTCATTGTTTATAACGACTTAATTATATAGGTTACATTTATACTGAAACTTGTGTTATATCGGTTCCGTTCGCGGCCAAATCGGCGAAGAGGCGGCAGTCGAGTCGATATTCGGTCGAACGCCGTCAATGCTGCGAGCGTATCCCCTTTCGGTTCAGCACAATTAGTTTTTATTATTGCAATATAATTAGATAATTAAAAAAAAATTGTTTTGGTTTAGGATATACTTAAGCAAAACAAAAAACAACATGGGTACATGAGGTTTATTCACTTTTCGTTAATAAATTGTGTCAGGTTGCAATGTTTAATTGAACGTATTAAATCGTACGTCGAAAATATTCGATCTGCAAAGTGGTGTGTTTTGCTTTATCATTCCACACCGAAAGGATGGGGGGGGGCAGTTTGTTTTTAATGTGTCTCTCCATGCTCCAAGTTATAAGGAACAACCAGTGTTTTATGATTGTAATCATATCTAATATGCGTCGCTTTCAAATATTCAATAAAAACATTTTTCTTTGTTTCAGAAACCGTTATTGAAATACATATAAATGCAAGCATACTTGAATTATTACCTGAAGCAAAATTAGAATCTATCGAACCAATAAAACACAATATGGACGGTGCTATTAAAGCAAAGAAATTGGAAATCAAATTGAAAAAGGTCAATAGAAGACGAACCATGTCTGAAGCTCAGTTCAGCCGCCCCGTATCACTTCTTATGGTTACCAGCAGCGTTTTATATTATTATCTGTAGGACTTGCATATGTGATGTTAATTCTGTGTGTATGTCTATTGAAAACAAAATTATGAAGATTTGTATAAGAGTAAATAAATTTCTTACTCAATGATATTAAACTGATATTTGAAATGTGTAACTTATTTCATTATAAAATATGTTCGATCGATTTAAATTTACAATTAATTTCTATGGCAACTGTTAACCGATTTTTTTTAAAAGTTGTGTATCAAAATTCTACAAATTTAACAGTTTTATGACTATTAAATGTCAGTTTATAAACTCGGTATAAAGCAAAAGAGTCAAAAAAAATATGCACAAAGTACATGTTATTTATATTTATGATACAACCTCATTTTTAATTCGTCGACCGTCAGCAATCGTGGTAAACACACACCTACGATTTTCCCATTCACCAAGTTACAAGTATAGCCAATAAATAAACACGAAAATCGAACATAATCTGCGATAGAATTCCATTACGCTTTTAACCAACGGACATTACAATGACATCATTTTACCACGGCAGCTAGTGCGGGTCTATCATAGCATCCCTCGGGTAATCCAATTAATTTAGTTGTAATTGCAATGAATTATTCAATATAGCGTGCAGTTGTATACTATCTTAATGTTTAAATGCCAAGCGAATTTTTTTTACGCAGGTAACCATAACTATGTAACAATTATTTTAGTTTGAGTATGTGAGAATTATTATCATTGTAAATCTCCAATACCGATACAAAATTTATAATATATTTAATAAGATATCGTATAATACGCAAGAAAAAAAGAATGACGGAAAATTAACCTGTTTTTATCGGGAAAATAAAAGTAAAACCGTATTTATTTCACAAATTCCAATTATAATCTAACCTTTGCTTTCATTGCTATAAAAGGAGTATTTTTCAATCGGTGATGAATAAATTATTTAAACTGTTATTATTAAAGTGCATTGCGTAAGCTTGTAGAAATTTTACCAACCAAAATCGTTGTGTTTTAAAAAAATTATCCAAATTTGACACGTCAAGGAAAAAGGAAAAAAATGGAAAATAACAGGAAATAATTACGAATTGAGGAATATATTAAAAACGAGCGGTACTCGGCGCCCTTCGCTGAAGTTAAGTATTTCACGTAACTTTAAACAACATACTAGCGTTCCGTCGCCACACATGCATGCTCACTAGCACAGTGGTAAGTTCGTTGCGGAATATATATATATATATATATATATATATATATATATATATATATATATATATATTCAATTTGTATTATCTATGTAAATAATTTAACTCTACATATTTTTGGGTTTATTATACTCGTTTTCCAAAGACTTCTGAGTGTGGTAACGCCCTGACTCGATAAAAATAGAGCACGTGACTTCGGATACTTTAAAAGAGCGACATCGACTTATGTAGAGGAGAGTGGGGATGAAATTAACAATTTTTATTTGAAGATCATGGCCAAGATCAAGATTTAGCCATGGCGGGCGCGAGGCTGCTTACCATCAAATATTACAAACTTTAATACGCTGGACTTAATGGTGACTTCTATAGATTTAGTAATAACGACGGCATCTCTATCTCATACAATAAATCGACACTATATTGGACTTTGTCTAACCTTCTCAATCCGAATTTTATAATGGTTCTGAAACTAAAATACTATTATTTTATCTCCCAAAATAAATCGTCACTATATTATTTACCTTGACTTAAACCGTGACTCTTTTTATATGCCACTTTGTAATATATACATAGCTTGGAAAAACTGATGTGCCATTTTCAGCTTCCGCCAAACCGACTCTCCCGTGAATTAAATATTTTATCTTTATCTTTGATTATATAGCGTTCGTTCTGTCCATAGAGAACCTTTGCCAATGTCAAGTGTGGAAAAAAGGCTATGGCAACACTGATTAAATCAAATTTCGGATATTTGTCATTGTTGCTTGATAACAAAAGAATAAACTATACAATAAAACAAAAACTAAATAAGAAGTTGGCTACAATTAAACTAAAAGAAGAAAACGACATTATAATATACAGAAAGTACAAAATAAGTATATACAAATATACAAACTTAAAAAAATAAACATGAACATAAGTATAAAAAATTTCTATATTTTGATGTCGTTCTTTCTTATGAACTGAATGATTAATCCTAAAATGGGTTTGTTGGCAATAAATAAAAGTGATCTTATGTTGATGGGCAATTGAATTTTATATTTTAATAATTTGGAAACAAACGAAGGAAATCTATTATTTAATGGACATGAAAAAATGAGATGATTTAAATCGCCCTCTCCAAACCCGCAATCGCAAATTGGAGACTCTCTGACCCGCAGTCTAGCCAAATGAGTAGGAACAGAACAGTGACCCAAACGCATGCGAGATACCACAGAGGATTCCTTTCGAGAGAAAGTAAATGTTGAGAACCAAGGTTTTAAAGGAATAAAAGGTTGGATCTGGAAATATCTCGCACCTGTAATCTGGGATGATCTTTCCCACGCCCTCTGCCAGTCAGACACCATCCAGAAACGAGTCATGGGAAGAAGATCCTCAATGAAATTAGTAGTGAAACATGGATCCCCGTTCACTGCGGCAAACCGAGCTTTTGCGTCGACTATTTCATTACCTACTATGCCACAATGACTAGGGATCCATGCAAGAACGACATCGGATCCCGATCTCTCCAAATCAAGCGCAAGTTGCTTGATCCGAAGAATCAGGAAACTACAGTTTGAAGAAAATGGATTAGCAAGAAGGGACTGTAAACAACTTAAGGAGTCAGAGAAGATAAGGAGCCTGCGAATCTTTTTGTGTAGGGCATAATTCAAGGCCTCCACAATAGCACGACATTCCCCGGAGAATACCGAACATTCCTTAGGAAGGCGAAAGTAAGCTGAATGAGCGGTGGATGGAGAGTAAAATGACGCTCCGACATAGCCATCTCTACCGGTTTTTGATGCATCTGTATATATTCGCGTCCAATCCATCCAAAACGAATTCAAGATAGAATTGAACAGCGAATTAGCATTTTTGGACTCCTTATCAACTCCAAAACACAAATTTATATTTGGCCTGTGAAATACCGAGTCAAATGGGAAGCTATAGAGAGGGAGAGAAGAATTTTGATAAACGGGGTTAGAAAGGGATTTGAATCTTTGGAAGCTAACGATAAGAAGAGGTCGGGACTTAGAACGCCAAAAAGGAGTATGTTCAATAAACCTAGAGAGGAGGGTGAGTTTAGGAAAAATAGGGTGAGTAGAAAACCTAGCTGTCTTTAGTAAATAACGATCAGCTAGGTATTGTCGCCGGAGACTTAAAGGAGGATCAACACACTCTACTTGTAGGGCATTTATGGGACTGGATTTCATAGCACCTGCTATGATCCTCAGAGCTTGAGACTGAATGCGGGTCAATTTAGTGGCATTGGATTTGGAAATAGGATCAAGTAGAAATGAACCATATTCTAGATGACTACGGACTAGAGCGTTATATATTAACTTTAATGTGGAAGGGTGAGAGCCCCACCACACTCCCGAAAGAGCGCGGAGGATATTCAAATTAGTCTGGCATTGGGAGATGACATATTCGATGTGAATGTTCCAGGATAATTTTGAGTCTAGGAACATACCTAAGAATTTGGTATTGGAAAGAACAGGGATCAAAGAGGAATTATAAGAAATAGATAACGGAGGAGTAATTCTCCTTCTCGAGAAGACCACGACAGCGCTTTTGGAAGGGGATAAATCCATACCATGAGAGGTAACCCATTTATTTAGGTTAACAAGGGCAGAGTTCAAAGCATTTTCGGCAACAATTATTGATTTATCAGAAGAATATAAAAGCAGGTCATCAGCGTATTGCAAAACACGACAGAAAGGATTAACTGTTGAGTGAATCATATAAGAGTAAATATTGAAAAGTAATGGACTTAAAACAGAACCTTGGGGAAGACCCTTCCATATAGTTCTTGAAAAGGGGGGGGATCCAGGGGATCTAAGAATAATAGATCTTTCTAAAAGAAAATTGAGAAGAAAATTTATAATCTTAATCGGAATCCCAAGATTATGAAGAATTTTTTGGAGGACTGGAAGGATTACATTATCATAGGCTGAAGAAAGATCTAAAAAAGCAGCAACGAGAAATTCTTGTCGAGAGAAAGCAAGTCTGATGTCAGTGGTTAGGACGCTGAGATTGTCCAACGTACTTTTAGCTCTTCTGAAGCCAAATTGGTTCCTTGGAAAAATAGAATGGTGTTCAGTAAACCATTCCAAACGATTCTTAATTAAATGTTCCGTAATCTTCGCTAGAACAGGAGAAAGGGCTATGGGTCTGTAGGATGAACCTACATTGGGATCTTTATGAGGTTTAGGGATGGGAATTATTATTTGAGTTTTCCAAGACTTTGGAATAGAACCTGATTTGAACATACAGTTAATGAGGGATAGAAGATACCAACGGGTAGATGGTAAAGTATTTTTCACCATTGAATATGACATTCCGTCAATACCAGGGGAAGAATCCTTAAGATGGTGTAAGGAGAAATCCAATTCGTTAATGGAGAAATCTTCTTCTAAAAAATGATTGGAGCTAGTAAAGTTATACCTGAAAGGTAATTCATCTAAATTTGGGACGGATGGGGGAGCAAGTTTATTTAAAAATTGATCAATCCAATTCCCGTGAACAGATTTGGGAAGATCAGGCTGAAAAATAGACCGAAAGCGTTTTACATTAGACCAGACGACACGAGAGGGAGTAAAAGGAGAGAGGGATTGACAGAATTTCTTCCAGCCTTCCTTCTTTTTTTTAAGGAGAATTCGTTTAGTCTGAGCTTGGGTCTTTCGAAACAAGAGGAAGTTTGCTTCCGACATATTAGATTTATATATCGCTTCAGCCTCTTTACGGGTTTTTACCGCTGCGGAACAGTCTCCATCCCACCAGGGGGGAGACGATCTGAAGTGATGGTTAGATCTTTTAAGTGGGATAAATTTCCGAGCGGATAGGTCTATAGCCTTTACAAATTGGTCATAGCAGGTGTCAATGTTATCCAAGTCCACTGGAGGGAGGGAATCCACTTCGACACTGAGAAAGGTACGGAATCCCACCCAATCTGCCCTATGTAGGTTGTATTTTTGAAGAGGGGGAGTTTTTTCAATATGTAAATTTACGTGAGGGAAAGAAATCAAAATGGGGAAATGGTCGCTTCCAAAAGACTCAGAAAGAATATTCCAGGAAACCAAGGATGCCAAGGATGAGGAGCAAAGAGAGATATCTACTGAGCTCGGGTTCTGAAATGGGACAGGAACTCGTGTTGGAGAACCATCATTCAGTAAACACAGGCCAAAATCGTCCTGGAGTTCCACCAAGGAGACTCCAAGAGGGTTGCTTCGGGTGGAACCCCAAGACGGGTGATGAGCATTAAAATCTCCCAGAATAATATACGGGCCAGGAATTGAAGATAAAATATCCCGTAGTTCTAATGCTACGGAACATGTTGGAAGGGGGACATATATGGAGAGGATAGTGATATCTTTAACTCTCGCAGCAACAATATTGAAGTGACAACTGCGGGAGCCAAGAGAAATCTGGGAGAAGGGAAGAGATTTGTCAAGTAATAGGGCGGATCCGCCCTTACCATCCGCTCTATCATCCCGGAGACAGACATAGCCTGGGATCTTAAAAGGGAATCCCGGCTTCAGCCAAGTCTCCGAGATGGCAGCCACGGATGGAGAATACTTGACAAGGAGGTGACGAAGATCTGCTTTGTTGGAAATTATACTGCGACTATTCCATTACAAGACCCTCGCCACTATTGGCGAAGCCATTGGAAAGGAGGGATTGAAGGGAAGTGAGAATAGATGAGGCAACGTTGGACGGTATTTGATTGGGGGAACTCAGAATTTTGACCAAGGTGGTCAAAAGAAATTGAATAATACCCGTAAAAGAATTAGTTGAAGGTTGTTGATTTAAACCGCAACCATTTTCAGGTTGAGGAATACGGAAGTCTGCCCAGGCTTGTTCTAGAGCAGAGCGGTCATAGCCCTGGTTGGAACTAGTCGAAGAGTGGGATCGGGGTTTAAGAGAAATAATTTTTTTGTGGGATGAGTTGGTAGGACGAGACGGAGAAAGCAAACTTTGGGAAGAAATTGGAGAAGGAAGAGTTAGAGGGGGGTGAGCTGCAACTGAGGCGTATGATTTTTTAGCAGAAGGGACCAATTTGGACGCTTCCGCATAGGAAATATCTCTTTCAGACATTTCGAATTTGATTTTTCTTTGTCTTTCGAATTCTGGACAATTTCTATCAGTAGAATCATGATTTCCACTGCAAAAGATACATTTTGCTTTGTCAAGAGGAAGTGGGCAGTTTCTCCCAACGTGACCTTGACCACATCGGAAACAACGCTCAGAAGATCGGCATTTGTCAGCAACATGTCCAAACCTACAACACTTGAAGCACTGTATTGTAGGGAATTCGTATTTTGAGACTGGAAGCGATGAATAAGCCATATATATCCGTTGGGGACGAACTTGGCCATTAAAGGTAATGACCATCGTCTCAGACGGAAAATATTTAGGCTGGCCATCAATTATCTTTTTAAAATTTAAGCGGCGGACCTTAGTAACTTTACCGCACCCTTCAGGGACTTCTATATTATGTAAAACCTCCTCGTCAGACCAATCGACTGGAACATTGCGAACAATTCCCATACGACTGACGTTAAAGGAGGGGATAAACAATTTGTTTTGACCTGTGAAGGCAGAGTGGTTAACGAATCGGTTGGCGGAATCAGCAGATGAAAATTCCACCGAAATCCTGTTCCTGCCAATTTGTTTCACTCCATCTCGTATAATTCCATCAACATTAAAATTTTTTAAAGAGGAACCAAATTTCACAGCATGGAATGAAAATCCGGAATTAGGCTGGGGTTCTTTTCTCTGAACGTGAACGATAAATGGACCAACGTCGCCAGGGACGTATAAACGGCCCTCAAAAGAATTCGGAGGGAGAGAGGGAGGAGAAGAGGTCGGGATTGGAGGAAGAGATTTTGAACTTGCTTCTGAAAGAGGAGTGCGAGGGGTCTTACGTGGGATTGTATCCTCTGTTTCAGTACATGAAGAATCAGAAGGATGAAAAGAGGGATTATTCTTAAGCTTATTTTTTTTACAGTTGGGCCTTTTACAATTTTTATTTTTCCGTTTCAGTTCCTGTTGGGAATCCGAAACTGTAATAAAGCTGGCAGGCGATGTAGGAGAAGCAAATTCATTGAAACATATAGGAGAGTTAGAAGGGTCTGGAGGTTTCGGGGGAATAACTAAGTCCATTTTCCCAAAAGATAACCTGAATCACAAAAATAAATAATAAAACAAATGAACAAAAGAACAAACTTACCGAGAACTGGATAAAACAATAAACGGGATACAGATAAAGTAAACAATTAAATGAAAATAAAAATAACACAAATCTAAATAAGTTATTGCAACAGATTAAGACTAAATATCACGAAAAAAATAAGGAAATAATAGAGTTGCGAAAAACCTCTCCACTTTGTTTGACGGTTTCTATGGCAATCTTAAATATTTTAGTTTCAAGTTCATGAGCTAATGACAACTGTTATTGTATCTTTATTTATTTTCTCGTTGCGATTTTGTGAACGGTGCCAGTACCATTGGTGTATATAATACAGTATTCGGCATAATTGTTGGGTCCGTACATAGAGTTGTTCGAAGCATTAATCAATAAAAGATGTTTTTAAATTTCTATTATTTTCTAAAAATAAGTATTTCGATTAACCTTTATGAGTGTTTCAAAGAAAATGCGAACTCATCAACAAGAAAAGATCTATCAGGAAAAAGTTATTTTTTAAAGTAAATTCCAAAAAACAGTTCTGAAAAGTAGCATCGCCCTCAATTCTCTTCAATTTCCACCTATTTCAATATATTTGAAGAAACAATTGGAATCAACAATTGCCATAAGAGGAATGCTATTTAAGCCCTTTTTTATTAAAATACTCACTTTCTCAAAGTGAAGAGGCGAAAATATGGTTATCTTGGTATCAAAGCTCTGGGAACTTTCTTTGGTTTTCGAATACGATTCAGTATTTTTCCTAATCGTCTTACAAAGAATGTGATACTTATCTCCAACGGTTTCCCCCTTTAAAACAAAAGATCCAATTATATAACACATTTTGAATAATAGAATTTGATTGTGGAGATGTAAGCATTTTCATCCACATAGTATTAATTTCCGGAACCGAAACCATTTATTATTGAGAAAAATCTCCTAAATTCAAATAGTATACTCACTAACAAATATGGTTTACACTGAAGACCTTACAGGGTAGATGGAGAAAATAGGTTCGATATTTATTTTTTCACCTTTTATTGCAGTCTTTCTAAAAGCGTGTTTTTTTTTAAATTTTTTAAACAATTTCTTTTTACTTTTTTCACTCTTGGGGGAGAGGACTTATTTTGAACTTGCTCTATATCAGATTTCGAGCTAATTACTTTTCACAAACTCCTTGTTATATTTAATTGACCCAATCTAGTGGTTTCATTTAATTGTGTTGTTATAAAAACTACACAATAATGTCAAATTTCATAATGATACTACAATTAGAAGTACATGAAGTTTAGTTTCGTAAATTCCATTACATCGCTTAATAGTCACCATTTGGCCCAATAAAGGAGTGTTAAAAAATATCGAACATTTAAATCTGGAAAAAATTACTTAAAAAAATATTATTTAAATTTTTCAAAAATACCTTAATTGAATACAACAATGTCACAAGACGAAATGCTGTCTATTTTAATACAATGTAAAACGGCATCACCTTTTTCAATTTCAATTGTCACCTCCAACACTTATTCAAATATATCTACAAACATTTACAGACATTTGAATCAGCAAAATTTATCGATATACCACAACATTTTAAATTATTATTATTGTTATTAGAATGCTCAATTGTTTTAAAACTTAATAAAATTATGATTACTTTTCCTTAACTTAATCGTCCAAGTTAATTTAGTCGTTCAAAGTTTCTATACATTGGTATAATCTTAGTATAATTTTTGTACTATTACTTTAGAATTAGATTAACCTGGATATTATGGTCAATAAATTCGTGTAATGCGTTATATAAAATCAGAAGAAACCTTGAAATTGACGAACTTGAAATTCTAAACAAATATTGCAGTGTTGTGCAATTATCACGCCATAGCATTTTTTGTATCTTCTATCTCAAAAATATTTGATTGAACGACGAATATGTAATGAATATAATAAAAAATATAATGAAAAATAAAATAAAGGGTTTTCAAAAATATCTTAATTGAAGTGTACAAAATTCAATAACGGGCGTGTGTACACCGCTAAGTGTACACACGCCCGTTATACCGCTAAGAAAAGAAATAGACTTCGATAAGAAGTATAGTAGTGAACATTAACATTTTGGTTATCCATGTAAATCTGTTTTAGGTTTTAATTTGGGAAAAATAAGATAAATTGTCAATGTCTTTAACTTTTGTATATGTTAGATTATTTATTATTCTAGAAACAAATATTTTTTTCCATAATTAAGAACATACTACGAAAAATAAAAGACCGAATTATTTTTCAAATAATGTATTTATGCACTTTAAATTTAATATTTTTTGGCCATTTTAGATGTACAAACGTGTCCTATTCTAGAATATAGATTAATTGGTAATTACGTCATCGAAACATCACCGGAAAAGTAATAAAAAAACTGTAAGAGTATTTTTATTTATTTTTGTGTTTGGAGGATCATTACCTCTCATGGTGGTATTTCCTTATGTTTGTAGATCATCAGAAGAAATTTTAGTTAGTGCACTATCATCTCGGTTTATTTGAATAAAATAAATATGGTGGACGAGGAGTGATCTGTTTTTTGAGCAAGTACATAGTATTAGGCAGGACAACCTGGGTAATGGAAAACATTCATTAGATTCCCCTGCTTCTTCCAATCGACAGTCACAAATTCCAGTTAACAAAAGAATTGTCTTGTTTCTTTCTATATATCATCTCGTCTTCGCATTTGATATCATATGCTGATATTAGATAAAAGAAGATCCTATTTAGGGAAAAAGTGGCCGACTTTCGGAAAATTCAGTTTTCCTAAAGTCGGCCACTTTTTCCCTAAACAAATTTATGCTTGATAAAAACAATTTAATGACTTCTGAAATACTTTGAATTCATGATATTTCAATGTACAGCTACTAAGTAACTAAATCAAAATGTTGATGGGTATTTGATGACTTCAGCTTAGTACACAATATACAAGCCCAGCTCAATACTTACAAAGCAATTGATATTTTTTTCTTATTGAATTTGTCCATTCACACATTCAAAATTTTCATGTTTAATTTGTGTATTCAGCGAAAACGCATATCCAGAGCACATATTTTCTTGCTTTATACTGTGTCACATTTTTAAGACCCGTCACCGGTTGTCGTCATTGGTCTAATTTAATTCAAGGGAATCGCTGCCAATAGATGGCGTGTAAACTTCAGTATTCGCAATGTACCACAGGTAGTCTAAATCTTCATTTTTTCATAAGGATTTAACTTTTTATTCGAAAAAGATTGGGCTTGCTATTAGCAATGTTTCAGATGTCCATATTACCATATTAAGCGATACACAATCTGGAAAAATTATTATAAAGTATACACCCATTAATTTAAACATAGATTTTAGACGGATATTATTTGGATAACTTTGATGTTGAATGACGGCACTATGATCCAAAATAATTAATTTAATACGATTATTGTTAAGCCAATTATTTGCGAAAACGATTCAAACATCATAAAATATGACCAAAACTTCAAAATTCAATTATCAACAACACGAGTGAAAAGTTTACAAAACTTAAAAAAAACATACACCAATGAAACGACGGTAGTAGCGACCGGTGGTCAGCTATTAGCCGTTCGAGGGTTCAGTTCAAAGTTCATCTCGCATGTTCGACGGTGTAGTTGTTTTGTAAAGTAACAACTACCAGAAGTAAATATTTTGAATCACGTTTAATTTACTATCATCCATTAAGGAGTTCCATGGAGCATCTTCAGAACTCATCATCAGACCCTGACCTGATAAGTAGTGTAGTTACTTTGAAGATAACTACTACCCGCAAGAAATATCTTGTATCATAATTGATTTACTGCCATTCGTTAAGGAGTTCCATTGCTCATTTCTAGACTTCACCATTAGATCATTATCATATTTACGTGGCGCCCACTCTAAAGAAAAAAAACGTATTCTCCAAGAATTACTCCTCTTTCAAATAAAGAAACAATTATCCAAATCGGTTAACTTAGTAAAGAATTATCGCTGAACATAAAAAAAAGTTTCGGTGAATTGAAAATGTTCTCTTATTTGAAGTCGGTTAAAAAGTAAATTACTTCAAAAATATTTTGAAGAAATAAAAAATAACCTCTTTTTCTAGTTATCCACTCCACAACTAATATTATTCGCAATCGAAATCGCAATCGTTTCAATCATCATCAATTCGCAATCGTTTTATACAATAATATTAAGCTGATTGCAATTTCTTTATATTTAAATTTTACAAAACTAAACGAGTTTTTTCAAATATTTTCTAGCAAGCGTATATTTTCTAGAAATGATAAATTCTATGCTGAAATAATATCACGGTATTGTCGTTTTGTTAAAATAAGGTTTGTCTTTGGAACTCTTATATAATTTGGTAAAAACTGCAACCATTTACAACCTGATAATATTGTTTTCACGGTATAGTCTTGCTAATACTATCAAGAGAAATGTTTTGTTTCTTTGCATGCATATTCATTTGACAATTGCAAACAAAATTACGCTGTAATAGGACTTGTAATTGAAGTAGTAGGAGCCACTACTCGAATTTAATAACGAAATGTTTGCCATTCATTGCTCCAACGCAATTTTCAAAGTTCTACGAATCTGCGAAACCACACGCAAGTTCCAACCAATTCTCAGTAGTCGACGGAAACTGTAACAAAAAAGCAAATACTTATATTGACATACTTTTTATTATCATATAACTGAGCTTCCCAATCCAAGCACTCCGTCGGATGTGCCATCACCCCAATGTGCCTCTACAAAATAAAAAATCTGCGTAACAAAATAAAAAAACTATTAACTTATCACAAAAAAAGCTAAATTATTAAACATGGTCAGCAACAAGCTGCAGCAGCGCTGTAAAGAACAAGCATTTGGGGACAGCGTTGCTCATGACCTCGAATGGATTTTCATGTTACAATGCATCATTGCTAAAAATGATCTCAGAAATTCTATATAATGGTAGAATGGGCCTTTTAAATGTCAATTCAAGCATATCTATTCAACCCTGAAACGTAACGTCATAATCGTGCCCAGAATATGTAAACTACCAACCAACTTTTATTCAGTCGCAGTCACCAAGTATGATTACGTTATATCCAGGAGATCGCCAACCATATGTAACTCAAGAAAAATTATCTAAGCAAATGTCTCTTCCAAACGTAAATATCATCGAAGACGTAATAATAAATACTAGACGTTACAATATAAATAAATATATAAAATTCAACGATAAGAAATAACTAAAATAACCGAATAAATTAGAACAAATTGTCGTTAAGTTCAGTTGAAATGATAACCATTAGTTCATTTGATGTTGTTAGTTTTATATATTTTTAATATTATCAAAAAACCACGTATCTTAATAAATTTGTCTTTTAATGTCTTAAAGAATTCCTTGCTTGTCTCCGGTATAATTTTCCCTAGCAGTTGAGGTGACACTGCCACAAGTAAATTTCATGTCTTTATATGTCCAGCCTGTAGCTAAATATCTCGGTGTAGCACGTAATCGCTCTTTTGTAATCACTGACTGTCTCATTTTAGTATTTTGTCTGGTAATTTTAGGCTCTATCAGTTGTAATACAAATTGAAACGATCCCTAATCTATGCGCAAGTAATTGTACAGGTCTCCTGGTTCATCAATTTCTAATTCTTTAAGTAAATTGACATGGCTCTACTTATTTATTTTTATAAACCATTCTTTACACCGAATTCTTTTCTTTTTCTTTCCGTCGAACAGTACTAATACAGCACCAGCAACTATTGCAATTTTTCTTCATTTATTTGTCATTTTAACGTGTACGCACAACGAAACTTATCGTATAGCCGGTCAAACACAAGCTGATGAGTCCATGTAGTGTATTGTGGCCACAGATATGCCCGGACAAACTGCCCGCGGGCATGTCCGTCTAGTGAATGCCCGCTTGATGTAAGCCATGTTTATTATTGAGTATAATATTTGACTATAAAACTTGGGGCGCTTTTTTTTGAAATTTAAGTGAAATGTTTAGCATTTTAGTTTACGTAATAGTAGTTAGCAAAATCATTAATTGTTGAGAATTGTTTGTTAATGCAGTATTCTTAAAAGTGTGTTTTTTTTAGTTTTTAAACTGTTCATTTGTTTTCACTTTTAGTCTTGTATTAAAGGAGGGAATAATTTTTTGAATTTTGGTTATAAAATATTTAGAGCACCTTTTACAAATTTTAACATTTTATTAATAAAAAATTCTACAGAATTCAAATTAACAGAGTGATATAGTTGACTAGGTTGAGATGTCTCTTCTTGTGTTCGTGTCTGTGGGCAACTGAGCGCGCATCCTCTCCTTCTCTGCCAACGCCTCAGTATTGCAAGGTTTCTTTTCGGTAAGCTTGGAACAGTCCTATTCTTCTATCTGACTACCGGTTGTTTTTCATTGAATCAATTCGATGATACCATTTTATTGTGTTGTCACCAGAACAACAGACAATTGCAAATTTCATGTTTATACTAAAATTAGAAACCCTAACACGGTTACGTTACCTTGTTCCATTATATAATTCTGTGTCTAACTTCCGATTCCATTTTATCAGTTCGATGATATCAATTTATTATGTTTTCACCGAAATTATACGCTACCGAAAAGTTTCATGAGAATACAACAATTAGAAACGCCAACATCGATAGGATACGTTTTCCATTATCGAGTGTAGCTTCTAACTTCTAGTTCTATTTCAATGAATCGGTTTGATGGTACTATTTAATAGTGTTGCCGTCAAAACTATACAAAACTGCCAAGATTCATGATGCTGTTTAATAATTAGAAGCCTAAACACTGTTACATTACGATGTTCCATTATAGAGGTCAGGGTGTTGAATCAGTCTGACGATAGTATTTTATTGTATTGTGAAATACACACGACTGCAAGTTTATGTTGATTTAGTAATTAGAAGCCTAAAAGCACGGTTAAGATACGTTGTTAATTAATAATTATTTGGTCTAAACTTGAAACTTGTTGATTCCAAATACAAACTGTACAATTAATCCTTTTTCTCAATGGTAAATATTCAAATTTAATGATATTACGTAAATCAAGGCTATATCTTAATACACAATAATTTTATAAAAGATTATTTTTACGAAATAAAGAAAATTATAAAATTTTAATAATATTAAAATTTATTAAATCAATAAGTTTATTGGAATCTTAACTTAGGGATATTTTACATCTTTGTTTTATACTTGGGTATTTTTTTAAAATTATACTTTCTGAATGGTCCAATAAATTTATTCAAATTATTTGATATAATTACACCTTCGATTTCATACGTGTGGGTTTAATATACTCTTCAACCTAGTTTTTATTGATGAACGGTTAGTTTTTTTTTTTCAAATAAACCATTCGTTAAAAAATAAATATGAAGTTAAATATAAAATCCTTACAATCTGTTGTCTAAAAATTATGAATACGTGGCTTGATTGACAATTTACTAGGAAACATAGATCGTTTTCCACATTGCAAGAAAAATTAAGCAATTTATGAATATTTATGTTTTATAGGCAACATATACGACTTTAAGTCTAGTTGTAATTAATTTTTTTAAAAGGGTATATAAGAAGTTAACTTTATTTAATAAGTCCTTTGCCACAAAAATACGGGAAACTATTTAAAAAAATTAATATAATATTTTATACGTCTTTTCTTTATACATATATATATATATATATATATATATATATATATATATATATATATATATATATATATATATATATATATATATATATATATATATTACATTTGACGTTTTCGTATATTTTATAAGAAACTTAGTGCGTAATTTTAGTAAATTTGAATTCATGTTTGTGATATAAATATAACAGGTATTAAAACTTTGCATCTCAGTTTTAAGGACGTGGTAGATACGTGATATACTGAATATTTAATTTTTATTATAAATTAGCGTAATATTTGAGATAAGTCATGCCAAAATACGGCTATTTCACGAATCTTATGTGACATATTTATTGTAATACACGTTTTTTTTCATAAAATTATTCCCCAAATTTAATGACAACGACTATTTCTAATGATATAATAAATATGTCTTAACATGTGTTGATAGACGGAATGACATGTGAAACACATGTGTTGATGTATCTAATTGCGCCTGTGACAGAATAGTTTGCGGAACTACACCTTAATATCCGAATAAGAGTGAAGAATTTCGTACTATACATAGCCAGTAATTCTTAAAAAGGATACTTATTAAAGCCCTCCATTAATTTTACACACACAATATAATTAAATATCAAAAATTAAGAAATTGTGGTATTACGTACGTCCACATTTTCGAGTATCAAAATCATTAAAAAATTCCATGTGGTACCGAAGTACCAACAAAACATGATCGCGCATTAGGACTCTGGCAGCACGTAAGCCGAATGTGTCTGCTAGTTTGAAGGAGATGACTTTTGTTCTTGGAGCAGATGTACTATGTTGATATACTCTTTATGAGCAAGAATTAACCTGGGTACGTTTCAAGTATTGATGTTAAAGTTATTAAAAATTATATTAAAAGTCTACTATTTTCGTCATGAAATTTTAATTTTACTTAGTGATACTCCCGAAATCCTATCGATTGACACAAACGGTGAGTGACTTCCCAAAGCCAGTCCAATCGTTTAGATTTTACATAATAACAAAAAGTTGCATACACACATACGAACATACTCCCACACCTCTTTTCTTTACTCTAGTCTGGTAAAGATATAAATCTCGTAGCACCTCTTCACTATAGCGATGATGTTATGTAGCAGTTACACCACAGAAACAATAATAGTAACATACATAATATTTTAGAAGCAGAATTTTGTTAAAGATAACTTACATCGAGATGGGTCGATACGAAAAATCCACGTTTTGACGATTTCCAATAATTTATTCACAAGTCTAAATATTGTTATTAGTCATGTATATATTGCCTAGTACAAGTTTTATGGGCGAAAAATTGCTTGTATTTCTCAAAAAAATATGAATTGAAATCTTTATTAAAGTTTCCTCAGAAATTTTATGTGAACACCTCTTCGTGGCATTTTTTCACAAGATTTGATTTCAACAGTCCCGTGGATAGGTGAGAAATATATATTCGTTAGGTTTGAAACACGTATTATTGTACGCATTTTTAGCAATGTCTGGGACTTCTTACATCAAATTCAAAAAATAATTTTGAAATCCCTCTAAGTCGTTATTTTAACGACCCTCTGCACTGCACACGAAACCTTTGTCTGAATGTCATTTAAAAATTTGAATTTATTTGCCATCTCTAAGATTTAGATATAAATATTTTTAGTTTCACTGTTGAGACATATGTGGGTTAATATGTTTTATTACTGTGTATACTATGTGTATGTTAAATATATATGTTTTATATCATATTACGTTTCATTATCGTTACTCAAACGGTTTCTGAAATAAACGGCTGTAACAGACAGACGGGTGAAAGATCTAAAGGGTTCTTTTTATTTTTTTACTTTTGATTTACAGAACCCTAATAAACGGGTCCTTTAACTAATCGTCCCTTAGGTTGAAACTAACTGTTATGGGATGCAATCTAAATCTGTCCGTAAGAATTTTTTATTCTGTTAGTTTTGCTTCTAATATACATATAGGGACAATTTGGTTATCAAAAAAAACCTATATTAAAAATAACTTGGGGGTTTTTAATAACTTTAAATAAGTTTTTAAGATTCAAAAATATAACGGATAATTAATCGTGTATGCAATTACGCAAATTATCAATTCCACCCCTGATATCTTGCGCTTGCTAACGTTTTATTACCAATAAATATTTGCATACGTTGTCGTTACGTAAACAAAGGATGTTAAACGATAATTGTAATATTTGAAGATACGGTATTACCTTTGTCAATCAGTTTTAATTATTTCATTTCTCTAAACTCTTTTCATGACAAGTTTCTGATAGAATATCGTCAATATTTCAATGGTTTCCTATCCTCGTATGCTGTAGCGCTTCCACAGTATTAAAGCCTACTTGCAGAGCACTCAGGGAATTTTCCGAAATAAACAATAAATCTGTTAAGTACTCGTATAACTCGCACTGCAAGGGTTCCTTACACACTTAAGTATTTATCGAAATTTAAAGATTTACGTAATGCTTCTATAAATTAAATTATTTTTCTATAATTTTAATATTAAAAATATTTATTTTATTTTTTAATATGTAAAAACATTGCTCGGCATATCTTTTTAAAACGCTTTTACTACATCGACCTGTAATTAACTGACTATATAATGGAATATACGAAACTAAACTTGAATGCCCTTGTAATTGTGGTATCATCATGGAACTTGGCTGCTGTATATAGTTCTGATAACAATAAAATAAAATGGTACTATCGAACTGATTCAATGAAATATAACTGGAAGTTAGACACTAAATCCGATAACGGAAAAATGTATCCTAACCGTAATTGGGGTGTAATTGTTGTATCATCGTGAAACTTTTGGGTTGTGTGTAGTTCTGATGACAACACAATAAAATAGTACCATCGAACTAGTTCAATGAAATAGAACCGGAAGTTAGACACTGAACTTGATAAGAGAACGACCTATTCCTTTTGGAGTTTCAATTGTATTATGTCATCATGTAACTTGCAGTTGTGTGTAGTTCTTATCAAGGTGGGATTACTTCGTACAAATATTTCGATTGAAACGCGAAATCCCTATCTCTTTCGCACACTTGATATTTATCTATCTATATATTATCATTCTACTACAGAATACATAAAATGTTTATAGAACATAGAGCAAGCAAATGAATACCATATGATACGAAAATTAAATCGATCACTTTATTTGAATTGGCCTGTCAAACTGTAAATTTATGACTTGAACATTTCTTTATAGCACAATTTTACATTTCATTATAATATCTGTAATATTATTACTTTTAATTCAAATTTCGTTGCCTTTATTAGATTTGATCATAAAAATAAGAAATTATTTTAAAGATCATTATAGTGTGTTAGGTTGTAGCCAAAATTTTCACCGTAAGTTGAAACTTATTTTTACTGTATTTCTTGATATTATTATAATGAAAATTTAATTTACTCATTGAGAATAAACAAATAGGAAAGAATTAACATTAAAATGAATTTAGTGATATATATTCACCCATCAGGGCAGTTATTGTGTTGTTTCAAATGGCTAGACATATTCGAAGTAATTTACGGATATTACAACATAAGCTTTGGTCAGTTTCATTATCAAGTTGAACTCTAGACAGCGTTCTATTCATAACCAAACCCAATAACATCACAAACAAAAGTAGTTAAATAAAGCTTTGTAATGAAATCATTACACAATTACTTCGTATGGCTGTTAACCGGTTAAAACGTTGTCACTCTACCTAAGGTAAAGTATAAATAAGACAAATGTAATTGCCATTGAGAAGTGTCTCTTTTTTAAATGAAATCATTACACAATTATTTCGTATGGCTGTTAACCGGTTAAAAGGTTGTCACTATACCTAAGGCAAAGTATAAATAAGACAAATGTAATTGCCGTTGAGAAGTGTCTCTTTTTTAAATGTATAATAAGACAAATGTAATTGCCATTGAGAAGTGTCTCTTTTTTAAATGCATAATAAGACAAATGTAATTGCCATTGAGAAGTGTCTCTTTTTTAAATGAAATCATTACACAATTATTTCGTATGTCTGTTAACTGGTTAAAACGTTGTCACTATACCTAAGGTAAAGTATAAATAAGACAAATGTAATTGCCGTTGAGAAGTGTCTCTTTTTTAAATGTATAATAAGACAAATGTAATTGCCATTGAGAAGTGTCTCTTTTTGAAATGAAATTATTACACAATTATTTCGTATGGCTGTTAACCGGTTAAAACGTTGTCACTATACCTAAGGTAAAGTATAACTAAGACAAATATAATTGCCATTGAGAAGTGTCTCTTTTTTAAATGTTTTGAGCAATTTTTCGGTTTTACGAATAACTAGTTGAATTAAATAATCAAAATATTAGAATTTGCTGACTATTCTCGTAACCAAACTGATCGAAAGCTCAATGCTCCACGCTTATGTTACAACACGTACAACTACGTTCTCATATCTATTTCTAGGAGCATTTTGTGGATTTTTTTAAAGTATTCTAAAGTATATATGATTTGAAATACTTTAAGAAAAATGTTGTTATGGAATTTTAATTTCATAAACTGAAAAAAATCAAATTCTCCACACGTTTAAATATCTCAAACAAAAATTCATCATACGTTCTTTTCTCTACCTTATAAACAGAACTGAACATGAAAATATAAACGCAAAATAATAAAAGCCATCGATAGTACCATTGAACAGCGTGACTTTAGAGCTGAACTTGAATCGTATGGAATAACCTATTTCTAACTATCATGACTAAGGATTACATCCTCATATGTAATGGATATAATCTATTTTCATTTCGTCAGGGTACATACGGAAAAAAACAGAATCGCAAACATCAATTTTACAGGCTAGGAAGTTTCCAGAGAAATAAAGTTATATAGATTGACGCAAGTTACAATTTAAGACTTCGTAAAGTTTGATCTAACCGCATTTGAAATTGGTAGCATCAGCTGATCGGTATGAAAGACGAATGCATCAATAACCCTCTCAAGTTTTGCGGTGTATAAAGTGCGCATGGCTCACACGTCGTCTGAGTAGACGATAACATTGCTTTTGAATCTAACTCGGCTGTCGTGAGTGAAAATATCAAAAAGACGTTGTTTACGTCATCTACAACAAAATGAGTTCTGCGATGTTTTCAAAACATTATAACATAATATCAAACCACATAGCATTCCGATGAGCGCTATAAGAAAGTTTGATATATTAATGAACATTTCAATTAAACTACACTAGAATGTCTACAGTAGTGTATAATGTGGTTTAATCGTTCTTTTGTAAATACTGTGCCTCGATTATAAATGATTTACTATAAGCAATTAAACTACAGAAGATTTTTCACAATTAGTAGAAAGCGTTTCAGTAGATAATATTTAGAAGAATACATCTTCGTGTGGAATTAAAAGTAGTAAACAAAATAACAAATTTCCCGTTTAAATGTATTTTCACTACTGAAAATTAGCATGAAAATATTTCCATAATTTAAATTCTTAATAAAACCGTATTAAATAATTTTAATAAATCTTATTTTTTCAACGCTTGAAAGTATCTTTTTGGTTGCGCTAACCACATACATTAATAATGTACCATGTTATACTGAAAATATCTGAATGTTCCCGAGTTTTGTAAAATTATAAACAATGAAGAAAATCTTACGCATTGCGCCGAATTTTTGGATAATTTATTTAATAATTCTAAATATTACGTAATAATTCTAATATCTTTCACAATTCCTTTGTTATTTAATCACCTATGCATAGATTTTCCACGATCGTTTCATTATTTTTAATTTTAATGGGGCAACTATTCTTGGAATATCCAATGTGGATTTACTGGTAAACAGTAAAGAAAAATAAAGATTTACAAGTCACATTTTACGGGTCCACGTGAAGAAGAAAGTTTCAAAGGTATGTAATCCTGATAAATGTTTGTTAATATTCTTTAAAGTTTCCATTTACGAAAGAATTCATTATTTAATTTTATAATTAAATATGTCAATGGCAAGTTCGATAATTTTTAGGATTGCCTATTAAAGGAAAAAAAACAGAATCCTTGTAATTCTTAATTATGTCACAGCCGTTTTTCCTATGACATACAAAAACTTCATTTCAAGTTTCTATGTAGAACCGTATAACAATAAAACATATTAATTATTATGCACATTAATCCGCATACACCTCACTAACTGTCACTCAAAAGTAATCTAATGGAAATTATAGAGAAGATAAATGATGTATTCCAAATTTTTCGAATTTCTTCTTTTATGTCGCTTATAAATTATTACCTGAAACGTCTAAAATATTTTTTTAAACTAAAAATTCAAGTGTCCATCCGTCTATCTTTATGCAATAGGCAGTTTCCTGAGAAAACTTTTGACTTACAAAATTTGGCTGGTACAATGATATAAGAGCTTAACCCGCATATATTTCACTGGTTAACTCAAATAGGTAAATTTTGGAAGAAGCAAAAAAAACAATCGAATCTTTATCAAATTATATAGACATGGGAAATTAAAAAGCAAGAGAAAATTGTTTTCGTTCTAAGCTATTTTTTCGAATTTTTTGTAAAAGAGTTCTAGAGATATTTTTAAAAATGTCCACAAATATGCGACAACCCCCACCGCGTATTTCCAAAATTGCTAAAGCAACATTAGGAAGAAAATAGTATTATTGTATGTTTACCTAAAGTTTACCGGACACGTGGAGCGATAATTGTAAATTTTATAGTTTTTAAGAGATTTACGATATTTTTACCCCTCCGAAAGATGTACCATGCAATGCACTGACACTGAACAATAATAATACAATTTATAGACAGATCGATAAAGATACTATCGCCCTTAAATGTGTATTTATGTCTAAATATATACCCTCATGTTGTGAATGCTATTCATAATTATTTTTTAATAAAGGTAAATTTGGCAACAATAATGTGAAATTCAAATTGTATTGCTATATATAAAATTTGTAAATAAATTAGTCGGTATATATAATAAGGGATGTTCTTTAAAAGTATACAAGTTTAAAATGAAAAAAGATAGATGAAAATCATGACAAGGGCCATGTTATTGGCTTTATTATAAAAGTAATTTTATGCCGTTTCTGTTTAAATACGATGTTAGATATATGAAGCCCCGACAGGCTCGAATGAAACGCAGTCTGGAAGTCACCACTTTTTCGAGCAGTTGGGATTGTATATTGGCAATAACGCAGCGAATTTTGTCTTTCGAGTAGTCCGTTGTCTGTGGATCATCGACATAGGTTAGCCACTTCACATATATTCACAGAAAATAATCGATAAGTGTGATATCACAATATAAACACGATCGTGGAGGCCAAGTCACAAGGGCGGTACGCGAAATTACATGCTCATGTTTCCTGATGTGAATGTCTCCTGCAATAAGTTGATTGTGCTGTATGGCATGTTGTACCGTTTTTTTTAAACAAAAGGTCTTCAACTTTTATGCCATTCGATAGAGGAACAAAATGGTCAGTAATAATGAATCTAAGGCGCTCTCCATTGACCAAAACGTTCTCGCCGGCATCATTTTTGAAGAAATATGGGTCAATGATGCCACCAGTCCATAAAGTACACCAAACAATAATTTTTTGTGGATATAATGGGGTCTCAATAATGGCACATGGATTTTCTTCACTCCAAATTCACCAATTTTATTAATTGACATAGCCATTTAATAAAAAATGAGCCTCAGTTTTGAACAAATTATTGCTCGAAAAAGTGATTGAAAATATTAGAGATTGCACTTCATTCCAACCAGCTGCAACACTTATATGTCTGAAATCGTATTTAACCACAAATGGCATATTACATTTTCATTAATGCTAATTTTATGACTCCCATTACAATTGTTGTCTGTTTTTTTGTCATTTTACCGCTGCATTCCTCTAAAAAATACCTGTTAATTGGCTAATTAAAAGCAAAGGAGGTTATCATAAGTTTAAACGAATAAAACATTTTGATAGATGTGCACGGGCATGAATGGAAATTTCCATTAGGTAATTTCCTTTTGTAAATAATTATAGCAAATAAAATACAAATTAATTACTATTATTTTCATAGTGTTTTAGTTCGGGAGTATTTTACTTGAATTATAAAATATTTTGCGTATAAATAGAAACGTAACATAGGCACAAAGCGTAAAAGAACCTAATGGGAGACTAAAAGATGACCACTCGTGGTGACGCTTTAGTTTGACTTTAAACTTGTGCGAATTTCAATCAATATAAAACTTAATTTATATGCAGATTGTCCTCTCTGTGATAATGTAATCTCTGTGATAAGTATATTTTAAAACATAATCCTTGCTGCAAACAGATTAATTCCACAATTTATTGTTATTGACTTATTGCACGTTTCTTCAAATGGTGTTAAAACTGGTATAGAGATTTGTATATCAACTCAGGTGAAAGATAGAATATTAATAATTATTATAATAAAGAATTAAATAATTTGCATATTTATGCAATTTTTTCCACGTGCTAAAGACGTGTAAATTTCCCTCGCTTTTATTGCTTGGAGTGTTAATGAATATCAGCAGATCATGAAAATCAAATTTTGCAAAACGGGCAGCCTTTTTGTTGCCCCAGCGGAAAATTTAGTTTTCTTTGAAATAAAAAGAAAAATATTTAATATTATTCGAGTAACTTAATTATACTCGAATAATATTAAATATTTTGTAACTACGCTGTGAAGGCATATGATAACAAATATGGTACTTTAAAAACGAAAGAAGAATTAGATTTGCCACAATTTATAAAAGTTTATTTGCCATAGCGAGGGATGTTTTTATTTGTGTACATCCTTCTCAAGCGACGAAATTCATTTTTAATAAATATTTTATTATATTTTCCCTACATAGCAACAATTAAAAAATATATTCTGGTCCAGGTTGTAAGATAAATAATCCCACGCTACATGAATGTAAAGTATTCAAAGTTCAAAAAATTGTAATATTTGATGATTACGGTTACTAGTAAGTCAGAATAATTTCTATTTATTAATAAACAGATATATATTCTTTTCTTTAATGATATTTATATGAATAAGTTCGTCCTTTTCTTTAATTTCAATTGTCAAAAAAAGTCGAGAGTCTATGAACAACGTAGACGTCTAGACGTTCTTTTGAATTTTTATTATTTTAATTAATCGAAGAAACCGGATGTGGAATCTAAATATCGTAATAAAATATGAACCTTGATAAACTTGTTTCACCTTTTCCCTATCCGCGGTTTGTGTAAATGTTACGCAGACAATGAGCGAATCGTGTAGTCTTCGATATTTCTGGTACGTGATAAATTCCTGTCCAATTAAACATTATGTTGCTGGTAAACTCAAAGTTTTTGTTTGTAATTTTAATTTACATTATATATTGTCCGTTTTTAATTCATTTCCTATGACTGGAGCTTCACTCGCTGTCGAATCAATGAGCCTTGTCAAGATGGTTATCGCAAAAATGAACAAGGGCGGTGTGTGAAAATTTTATAAGAATAAAGCAAACAACTTCTATACTTCGCCCAAAAAGGATAATAATTATTCACAAATTACAATCCTGCTGAAAGTGCTGTTCAATCCACAGCAGTCATCTTAGTATAACCAAAACGTGAATCGAAATCGTAAATATATAGGAAGTATGCGTCAATCTGTGCACACGGTCAATAATAAAGGAATCACATTCTTCACTTAACGATAATAATAATTGTTTAAAAAAATTGTTACAATTTTGTGTCGACACATAACTTGTTTTCTTTTTTCTAACGTTCCTGGAGGATACGGCTGGGATCATCGCTATAGTTTCTACGTTAAAATATTACGCAGTTCAACATAGGTCAGTATGGTAATACGAACATTTGAATTAAATTAAATGGTTTTCATGTCAATCGATTAAATTAATCAATTGACTATAATGGGGGACAAAGTAAACAAGTATAATCTTATTATTAAACTCGTTAAACAGAAATTACTAGTTTTTAAACTTTTTTTATTATTTATTTAATTATCAATCAAAAAAATCCAAGTCCAAATTGAAAGTTACAATAAGGCGTTGGACATGTGCAAACATTGAAAGTTCAATAATTTCCATTACATTTAATAACATAAATAATATTTTAAAATAGCATAAAAACTCACTTTAATTCAAATTAACTGTAAAACTAACTAATTATCAAAGGTGACCTATAAAGAGCAACTCCATCATCATGTTCCTAAAGCGGTTAATTGAACAGAAACAAATTCCAAGGTTTGACGCCCCTCGCAATATCTAGTTGATTAATATAAATAAGTGAAAAACTAATCAAAGCTGCAGGATATTTGTGCTTGCTCTTGGCGGGTGAAATAAATTATGATTCCGTCCTCTCATTATATTGACATAAGAATACGCAACATTGAAAATACACAATAAAAATTGGTAAAACAATAAGATGTAACTGTCACGTTAGATGTTAACATGTTTTTTTCCATGACAGTTATATATTTCATTTGTTTATCTTAGAATTTTAAGTTAAAATAATTTGGCTCTCTAGGTTAAAGACGCTGCGATATATACAAAATATGCATGTTCTCGTAGAGAACGCGACGACAAAAAGCCATAGTGGATCATTTTTTAACCCAAATATTTAAAACCCAAAACTAACGACTTCTCTGGAGACCTTTTTAAGATAGCGTATTCTTCATAATAATAGCTTGCACTGGGTCAAATACCATTCTGTCAGTAAGTTTTCCGCTAAATTAACGTGACAAAATAATTATTTTTAATAATATACGTATATATATATATATATATATATATATATATATATATATATATACATATATATATATATACGTATACATGTATGTATACATATCTCCAAGTAATTACGTATACTCTTAATATCATGCAATACGTGGATTGTTCAAATCAACATACAAAATAGCATTCTATGCAATTTTTCTTTAAACTCAAACGAAATTAATTTTGTCACCACTTGAGTATGAACATTTTAAAATTTGCGGGTTTTACTGGGTTTCTAAAATTTGCGGGGCTACAAATGTACATAGCGAGATAGAGATAAATAAATGGTCACTAAAGCTTTCCTCATCCGTGCATACAATAAAATATTGAAGTAAAGTTTGGTTTTTAAACATTTTTTAAATTGATTATACAGTATTTATTATTATAAATTTAATAGAGAATAAACTGAAAAAAATTTAATGGCATAATCATGTAAAATTTACTCATTGCAATTGATCGACAGTTATAGGTTTTAATTCGTATAAAATATTTTGTCCTTTCGGCTAGTCATTGCGTCGATTGTAGTGACAAAGAGTTGAATATTTTTAAAGATACGTGGACAAGCAAATTTGGACAAAAACATCAAAAACATATTCCGGAAGGTTTGTTTAGATAAAAGTTTAATTAATTAAATTATTTGCATAGCCTTCGGCCGAGACCCGGTGTCTCAGCATTACGCAAATTTAACCAGGGCACGGTTTTGAGCCACAGCCGAATTGCAATTATTACATGTGCTGTAAATAATAAAACAAATAGAAATAAAACAATAGTTAATTTATAGATCTGCCTATCAAAAGAATATGGTTATCAGAAAAGGCACCTGAGACGAGACATAATGAGCTATGGTAAATAGTCGGCGAGTGTCCAATGACACCTCCACTGCCGCCTATCCAATATAATAAAGAGGCTGCTAAACTTAGAAATCATCGGTTTGAACAATTCCCATATATTTTTATCACATACAAATATTCCCTCCATACCATTTTAAGGACGCGCGACTAAGGATAATGAGAAAATGTTTTCGTTTACTATTTTAGAAATAGATTTAATTTCAAATAATTAATATATAGTAATATGTCGTTGGTCAATAATTTCAAAATAAGTATAACACTTGTTAATAAAAAATGATGTGACGATGTAGATATTAATATAGATAAAAATCGTTATCTAATTGACTTTAGACGTACAAAAAGTGGTAAAACATTACGGTGTGCATGCATGTTGTAAAAATTCTCATGAGAGTGTAAATATCACTACTACTCCGTTCGACGAGCGATCGGGAATCGAAACCGGGGCATCCGATGTGTCGCTTTGCCAAAGGCCACAAGTATATGATTAATTCAATACACCACAGAAAGACATTTATAAGTGAAGTACATTCAGAGATGTCCATCAGCTTGCAACTTTAAACATTTGTTGGTATTTTTCTAATTTTTATGTAACATTTATTTTTATAAATTGTTCGAAATATTTCATCTTATTTATTTCAATTTCTCCTAAATATAAAACATAACCTATATAATCTGGGTTACTGGTGTACTCAGTCTAAATGTGCATACATATAAAAAATTATATATTTTAGTCACAAATACCAAATAAATCCATTTTAAATTTCCGACGTGAATATAAGAAAAAGATTTACAATACATAAACTGACAAATCGGTTCGTTTACAAAGATTCTATTTTCTAATGGAATGTTCATATTCATATTAGTTGACCACTAATTCGATAGATATTAAATCATATTTCCAATTAATATTCCGGTTAATGGGGGCTAAAGCTATTGCTTCCTTGAATCGAGCCATGTTAACTAAATTAATATAAATTTCAGTTGACACTGACCAGGCAAGAAGACTTGGAACGCCATCGAAGTATGTGTGTAGGAACGTGTCCTCTCACTTCGGTGCTGTAAATTGACATTTGCAGCAATTGTTGTGGTATAAATATTCTAGTGCTGTAAAAAATGCAAGTATCCCTAATTATAGTTCTATCGTTCAATTATTTTTCCTTTTATGTTATTAGACTAACAAATGTTTTTAAAAAATCTATACAATCAAACTGTAAAGAACCCTAGTATTTTATTTACTTACTTATTTAATTTCTTTAACATACATAATTTATACATATCGCCGACTTATTTCTTCGATGGCAATCTCTTATAACTTATAAAACGTACTTCGAAATGTAATATCTATAAACCAACCCTTTTCATTCTCCGATCAAAATCCGGTAAAGGTAAATTAGATAAAAATACGTACTTACTATTAAAAATAAGAGCCTGCGTCAACAGATTATACAATAGAGATAATAAGGTTTAAAAGAAGGTACCACCATGCAGTATTTACGTTTTTCACTGTTGTTAGTTTCTTGATCAATGGAAAACGATGTTATTTTTTGTTGATTTGTGCTATGACTGTCGTATTTGTGTTTAATGACATTATACCTTTTTCACATAAAAATTATGTGTTTTGTATTTTAGCGTATAATTTAGATGTCACTAAAATTTGAGTTTAAAAATATGTTTTAAACGCTTCTAAATTAACAAAAGAAATAAACATGTTTCCGTGTTCTTCACAGTTATGGGGGATAACTCAATGCTGATCGTTAAACTATATTTTATAGCAGGGTGTCCTTCACTGTACAGTTAATGCAAACGATATATTTTTTTTTAATAAATATTCAAATACAATAGTCGAACAAGTTGCTCAGATCCGAATTTTACAAAATATGCATGTTCATACGAAAACCTCAGGGTCAAAGTGCTTGCAATTAATATGAAAAGTCAACAGAAAGCATAATCTATTTACATGAAATGATGGGATTTTCTATAATTCAGAATATACTTCAGAGAAAAAGTGGATTTTTATATCAACGTCTTTTAGGGTATATGAATTTTCGAACATAATTAATCTAATTTTATCTAAAGTTTCCCTGAACATAAAAAACCTAGCATCCTACGTACGCTACCTTAACTATGTAATTGTTTTAACCATCGTGTTATATTACACGAATTGTTAATATCAACATCTGCTTAATGTATGGATTTCCATGTTTATTAGCTTCGTCCTTGGCCTTATCTATTAACTGCAAAATAATATTCATTCTTACTCTTATGCGTGTGGGCGTTGTAAACAATGAGATGCTGCGTGATGCGACTAAAATAATAATTGTAAATTATTTTTTTAAATTAATGCCTTTCCCCTATTGATCGTCTTTAATTTGCTTTGATTGATTGTGTCGCTTTACAATACTTTACAACGGGTTTTAAACGAACAACTAATATCTACGTATCGCTACAGGATTCAATCCAAACCCGTCTCACGTGTGTTCGCTATAGTAACTGTATGCCGGTGCTATGTGTGTTTAAAATTAAATATCTATATATATATAAAACAAAGTCGTGTTAGTTACACCGTTTATAACTCAAAAACGGCTGGACCAATTTTTTTTTAATTTTGTGTTTTTGGATTTGTCGTCGTCGGGAATACGATAATAAATATGAAAATATTGGAAAAATTCACGAAAAAAAAATTTACGAAGAAAATTCATTTTCTCATATATTTTGTATTAAACGGCTTTTTTGATGATATATCGAGAACGGATTGACTGATATTTTTTTTTCATTGAAAATTTATATCTATATATATAAAACAAAGTCGTGTTAGTTACACCGTTTATAACTCAAGAACGGCTGGACCAATTTTTTTTATTTTTGTGTTTTTGGATTTTTCTTCGTCGGGAATACGATAATAAATATATTGGAAAAATTCACGAAAAAAAAATTATGACTCAAGAACGACTGGACCAATTTTTTTAAATTTTTGTGTTTTTACGATAACGATAATAAATATGAAAATATTGGAAAAATTTAATTGTGTGTAAAACGTTATATGTGATAAATGACAGAAAAAAAAAGAAAAGTATGACATAAATGCCAGACCCGAACGAAAATGATGATTTGGTTTTTAATAACTTATTCAGCTTTCGACTGTTATTTCATTTGAATTCCAGTACAACTATATATATATATACATATATATATATATATATATATATATATATATATATATATATATATATATATATATATATATATATATATATATATATATAATAAAGAGAATTAATTTTAAATGATTTTCTCTGAAATTCATTAGCGAAGAGTGATTTTAAATAGTTGAGTTAAGTTTTATGAAAATGTTCACTTTGTGAGGTTATGATATTTGTGATTGTGCGGGCATAGATAGCTTCATTATGTAATTTACTTGATTAATTTTAAAGTGTTATTTATAATGCTGAGAGTCTAATCTTTCACAACAAAGCCGTAATACAATTAGGAATATTGCGAATCAATCCACTGCAGATGAACAAGAAATTGCACGGGAAGAGCGCCGCGTAAGTATGGCCCGACTTCGTTCTTCACAAACACAAGAACAAGACAAACAGGTCCGTTGGCAACGAAAAATCGTCGAGATTATTGCACAGACCAACAACTTAATAATCTTCGACGCGCAAGAAGAAATGCTTCAAGCGTTGATTTGAATCGAGTAGCATTTCAATACGATTGCATAATTGACTACAGCTCGCATCCTTTAGTTCGAATTGGCCCAACGGGAAAATGAAAAAATAAAAAAAATGTTGGTAATGTTTGTTGATCTCTTTCGAAATATGTACGCGATTATTTAAAAAATACTTATAATAACTATTTTTGAAATACACGTCATATTGGTTTAGTGCAAAAATAAAATAAAAACTCATAAAAACTATGCGTATATATACAAAATAAATATTCCTTATCTTAGAATAGTTTTGTAATTTATTTAAAATGTTTAACTTTACGTGGAATTTTGGTGTTAATTAAAAAAACCGAGAAACTTTATGCGAAGTTACCGGTGGTTTAAAATTCACAACATTTTGGTAGACCATTTTGCAACGCATTTATTTAGGAATATTTTTAAAATTATATTATCTCTGCTTGAAAAATGTTAATAATCTTATACTATATAACTACTGTCGAAAGTCAAGTTTACAAGTTTTACCCGCCAGGAGCAAACAACTCCTACTGTATTACAATAATAAATTCACATTTACACACACACACATATATGTCACAATCTTAACTTTTATAATAAATGGAAAATTCTGTTTATTTGTCCTTATTGCACGTCGCAAGGACGCTACGGATCAAAATGATTTTTAAGATTGTGACATTAGTTTGAATAAGGTTACCTACCACAAAAATAATCTGTCATCTTGTGGCTTATGCCTCTGTTCCAAAAACGCTCTCGACACACTCGCCTCCTCCCCCTTCCGCTAAATTTGTTAAAAAATCACATCAATACTGGAAGCTGTTGCGAAGCAAACGGAGTACAAGCATACTTTAGCATTATTTTAGTTAGGATAAAACATGTAACAGGACAAAAAAGTTTATTTTTGAAATTTGTGTAAAAACCTGTTTTTTTGTTCATGCACCACGCTAGAGCAGCTAATATGATTGCTGGATTCTGTTGTCTCTGAAGTAACTTGTAGGATGTTTTTTATTACAATCCACGAACTAAAAAGAAAATGTGGCAATTTCATATTTCAACACAAACTGTACTTAAAAAAAGTTAGCATTTATCATTTTTACTATACGGTGGCGTTACGGTATTAATCTTAATTGTGAGATTTTATAATATTTTCTAAAGAGGGCAAGGATAGTTAGAAAATAAATCGTTATTCGCTTTGTTTTATTCGAAAATAATTAATTTCAAAGATTAATGATCCTTTCAACTATACGTATGAATAAGGAATCGGCTATTTCCATAGTATATAAAACGTTTATTGCAGGTTTTCATTTTTAAGGCTAATTCCTAAAGTAAAATGACATATTTTAATTACTTTTTTACGCCGTATTATTTTAAACATAGTCGTTTCATTAAAAGGGCATATTTGTATTTTAGGATATATTAGTTTACGGTCGTTGGTCCTAATATAACTGAACGTTTAGTTGCCAAATTTATCACTGGTATTCAATTCAGTTATTTATAATATATACATACTAAATTATTTACTTATAGATTCACGCATTTTGGAAAGGACAAAGGAAGCAAGGACGTCAGCACCTTTAGAATGTGTTAAAGAAGTCACTTTGTTTATTGAAATCCTTATTAACATAAAAATGTGACATTTAGTGGTTATATCCGTATTTTAAAGACGTTTTATTTTACAAGTAGAAATAAATTAGGCCAACCAAACGTCATGTCAAGAGGTAAAAGAATAATAGACACTAATTAGGAGTTACAAGTTATTGCTACCTCGACAAAACCGCATGTGGAAAATAAAGTCATTTTACACAGCTATTGCAGTGAGCTGGATTGGTAAATGGATGAAGTCGTAGTTAATACCGTAATAATAACGATGTATGTTATTGTTGTATCGATGTAATTTTAATAATATGAAATAAATAAAACTGGCTACAAAACAAATATTGAAAACATATTTTAATTTTAATTAAACGACCAAGGTAATGCCGTCCGCCCATAATTTGTTGCACGAGTCAAGCGGCGTCGCTGCGCATGTATTAGCGATTTTACGATTAGTGAATATGTATTCTCGAGTAGCGGGATTTTGTAAAAAGATCCTTAAGAACAAAAATTCTTTCTTTTCGAAGAAGAGAAGTATTCGTCTTCAATACTTTTCTTCTTGATCCTTAAGGACTGAATAATTAGAACTCGGAGCACAATGGCAGAACCTCTGTTTAAACCTACAATACTAATTTCAAAACGTGAGTTCTTCAAGTCTCCCAGTTAGGAAGTTAGTATAGGTTTGACATGTGGATTTACGAATCAAAGGTTGAAATTATATTTTACGTGCCCGTATATAATTACCTATATATTTACATTATTACATTATTGCTACGTAAAGACAAGCCAAACGAGTCTAAACTCGATGGGATTACTCCTCATCACTGAAGAGATCCTGTCACCACCTTCATTTTCCATCATTGTACCCTGATTTTTGTAGAGTATATATTTGTGGCCCTGAGTCGTGTCTCGTTAGATTAATCGTTATACATAGGAGTATATCACCCAATCTAGATCACGGCACCTGTTCACGCCATTAAAAGTTAAAGAATTCTTTGGTATGACTTCGTTTTCAATGGACATATACTAATATATTTATCATGGGAACATACTTGGAGTATACCTTTCCAAAGAGAAAAAGAATCATCCAAATTGATTGGACCTATATCAGCTAAACTCAATGGCAGCACCTATCTTGTTCAATTTTGAGGAATTCTAATGAGTGTCTTCAATTTCCATTATCACATTCTGATATAAAATTTATAGGATATTACTGTTGGCATAACTTTCTGAAGAAAAAAAAACATCCAGGTTAATTGAACCTACATATCAAAAATTCAATTACCGTCCTTGAATATTCAACATTGGGGAAATCTATGGTGTTATTTAAATTTTCAAAGTAAAATTCTTATCAAATTTTCTAAGAGTATAATCTTCTGAATAAAAATAATCACAAACATGAAAAACACAGTAGAATTGAAGACATTGATCACGTACTATTATATGTGTATTTTAATATATGTATAGTTACCTTCACATTTGGTATTTTCTATTAATTGCAAACATTAATATAGCATATAACCAGTTATTATAAATAATTGGCTAATGAACAATTGTATATTTGAATATGTTATAAACGGTAATGATTGTTTTACATATTTACTGCTGATTTTTTAGCTATAAAAACCCCGAACTTATTGAATTGTGATCAGTTATAGAGTCCAAGTATTACAAATAGGTCGCCTTTCAAGTATACGTGCGTTTTAGCTTTTTTGCTAATTCTAATAATGGATTTTGCCGTAGCAAAAGACTTTGATTTCAAAAACGTTAACAAGACAAAGAGTGATGATATACATTAAGAAGGATAGGCTATATCTATAAATGTATAACAAAATAAAAAATTAAACAAGAGACATATGTAATTAACGATAAAATACAAATATTTACAAATCGAGTGTATTTTCCTTCGATCTTATGTTTATTCAATACACTTGCCCGCCATGTTTTTTTCGGACGATCTGCCGAACATTTTTCAGGAACAGATGATATATCGTATCTTCTGAACGTATATTATCACTTTTTGTTTTGTTAACGTTCTTGAAATCTAATATTTTTGTTGCGACAAAATCCATTATTAGAATTAGCAAAAATCTAAAACGCATGTATACTTGAAAGGCGACCTATTTGTAATACTTGGACTCTATAACTGATCACAATTCAATACATGGATTTCCCTACTGTTGAATATTACAAGGGCCGGGATTGAATTTTGATGATGTAGGTTCAAATAACTTGGATTTCGTTTTCTTTAGAAGGCTGTACTAGCAGCATTATTCTATAAAAATGACCTCAGGGTATGACCATGGAAACTGAATATACGCGATAGAATTCCACAAAATTGAACAACATAGGTGCCGCCATTGAGTTTAGATGATATAGGTCTTTTTCTCTTTGGAACAGTTTACTCCTAGTATGTTCCCATTATCATTTGATTAGTATCTGTCCATTGAAAACGAAGTCATAGCAAAGAAGTCTTCAACGTTGAATAGCACAGGTGTCGTGATCCAGATTGGGTGATATACTTATATGTATAACGATTAATATAACGAGACAGGACTCAGGGCCACAAATATGTACTCTTAACAAAAATCAAGGTGCTATAATGAAAAATTAATTTGTCTTGACGTGGCAAGAAAGTAATAATGTAAATATGTAGGTAATTATGTACGGGCACATTAAACATAATTTCAACCTTTGATTCATAAATACACGTTTCAAGCCTCAAGCCACTGCCTTCCTAAATGACTTGAAGATTTCACGTTTTAAAATTGTAGGTAGGTTATAGGTTATTAGATATTGTAGGTTTTAAGCAGAGATTCTGCCATTGTACTCCGGGTCCTAACTCTTCAGTCCTGCCGCCAAAATTGTGAGACTTGAGGATCTTGTGAGAATTGTGAGACATGAGGATATGTATCACACAGATTACCTGTCATTAAATTTCAAATTCCAACTTCTCGGTCCTGATACTGCAGAAATACTGCCTATCTAAACTGTAAGTTTCTAAATTATTATTGTGAATCTTAAGAAAATATTTTCACTAAACTTTTTGTTTCAACTCATTAGTCCTGACGCTGTGTGAATATTGTCTGTTTAAATCGTGAAACTTGAAGATCTGTCATTTATATGTCAGTATTTTGGCCTTGAATAGAAAATTCATCATTAAATTTTGGGATCCAAATTCTCAGATCTGTTGATGCAAATGTACTGCTTACTTGAGCCGTGAGATTGAAGACCTGCTGTCTTGTAGTGTTGTGTGTCTTGTCTCAATCAGATACTGTCATTAAACTTCGTGTTCCAACCCCTCAGGCTCGACGTGGTGGGGATACTGCCTTATTGAGGATCTCCCGATTTTAAGTTAGTGTTTTGGATCCCCAGCAGAGATCCTGCCACTAAACTTTGGTTTTCATCTTCTCAGTCTTGACACTACGAGGGATACAATTTTCTTAAATCGTGAGGCTTGAAGGTGTTTTTGTTTTTAGATTAGTATTGTGAGTGTCAAATAAAGACTCTGTCATTGAACTCCGAAGTTCAACTCTTTAAACCTGTTGCTTTAGGGGTACTGCCCCAAGTAGACACTCTGCCACTACATTCTTGGGTTTTGACACTTCAGTCTTAATCCAGTAGGGATACTAACTACTTAAATCGTGAGACTTGAAGATTTGCTGTTTTTAAATTAGCATTGTCTGTTTCAAACAGACATTCTTTTACTAAAGTATGAGTTTCTACTCTATAATTGTCATGCTGAGGGATACTGTCTGTTCTAATTATGACACTTAAAGACTTGCTGTTTTGAAATATTATTGTCGCACTCAACCATTGCTCTACCATTGAACTGCATATTCCAATCCCTCAGATGTTGCTGCAGAGGCACGGCTTATTTTGTATGTAACTCGTATAACTTGCATATTTGGCGTTAATTGATTAATTTCGATGATTTCCTAGTTTGTGTCGCAAAAAAAGGTCAGAATTTGATCATAGAAAGTATGGGTATACTATAAAATAATTCATAAAAGTTCTGCACAGTTGCATTGATCGAATTTGAGGGATATAGGTCTAATGATAATACAGCAATAAAGGCTCTAAAGTTTTGATAAGACTAAGGCGACATAAATCTACCATTTAGCAAAACCAGGGTGTAATAACGGTGCCGAAAGGCAGTGATAGAATTTTTTTTTTTTCTATTATCGACTATGGACGCGTTTTACTTGTGTTTACACGTATTAATTGGTAGTAGATAGGTAAGTGGAGACATAAACAAATGCATGATTTGCCTTAATATTAAACATATAGCAATTCAAATATTAGTAAACGCATATATAGCATCTAAATGCATATAAAGGTTTGATGCACTGTCTATGATGACTTGAAAAGAAGAAATGTGATTTATATATCTGTATGTATGTATATATAAGTATATGTGTGTGTATGCGCAAACACCGCTATGCGTAGCGGTGTAAATAAATATACTTAGTTTTATTAAATGCTGCAAATTTCTGTTTTTTTCAAACAAAAGGGATAATAATTTTATTGAATTAATTGTAAGTCCCTGACATTCTTAGAATTTCGTAAGCAATGAAATGGATATCGTAAGCAATAAACGTAAAAGCGATGACATTTTAACAATAAATGGAACTGATTTTAAATGACTACCAAATAAGAAACACGTTAAAAAATGTAATATAATGAAAACACGAGTAATCAGATGGAAATTTTATAGTAAAATATAATTTCCAAATACAAGTAAGTTTGCAATATACGACTACAACTAGAGATCTTTAGACTCGGTGCCGAATGAAATGTAACGTTAATGTATGTGGGTGTCTATGTTTAATGAAATATTCTGTATTATTTTTCTATATTTATAAAGAACAACAAACTGTTAAAATTTTGATTACACGTAAATTCATTTGACAATCGAGCACAGAGAACCATATAAATTGAAATTTAAGGCAATAAATACTTATAATACACATTATATATTTGGCGGTCATGAAAAAATGTAAAGGAAGCACAGACTTTAACGATTTTTTTAAAACGATTGTCAATAAGATTAAATTAACAAACGTTCCCATGTTCTAGTAAAGCAATGAAGAAAATCTTAAAGACGCTTGAGAAAAATCTTTTTGGTGTAAGAACTCTAAGACTAACATCATATACTTTAGGGTGCCAGCTCCGATTTCAATCGATCGGTAAACCTAAGTTTTTAACAGTTAGTGTAAATAAAAATGGTGTTTTATTTAAATTTAGTAAAAGTCAACATGAAATAAGATAATTGTAGATTAATAAGATGAAATTTGATTTATTTTACAACGATATATAAACGATTATACGATAACCCAATATGATATCCAGTATCTAATGCCACACGTAAATTTTTTTATGAAAATAACAGTAAACAATTAAATACTTCTTAGAAAGTTCGATTTTCTGTTCAACTAGAATTGAATTTCACAACATAATTCACATCTGCATTTATCTAAATACATGACGGTAATTCAAGAAGGACAATAGGTTTCAATTAATTCAACCTTTACCCACCTTTACTCACTCATTTAAAGACTCGTTTTTCAGATATATAAGTACACGTTGCTTTCTCGTAGTAATGCTACAATACTGCGCGCTATTATGAAACCATGTAATAAAATATAAATCTCATAAAGAGAAACTGGAAAATTGTTGTCCATCCGAATAATAATCGAAACTGATCATAATATTAAAATTATATATGTCATTATTACTATTACAGAAATTTATTTAAAAGAAAATTTAAGAAGGTCAGGTTTTATATTGAATACTAATTATAAGTGTCTTAAGTAATAATGAGAATTCAAGAAACAAATTACATTCAGAGTTTGGAATTCTAGCCGAAAAATCATAGTCCGTTTTTCTATATACAGAGAAAACGGTTGTTAAAAATTATTTGATTTATAGTAAAAAATAAACAACATGAAGTCGTTTCAAAAAAAAATCAAAACCAGCGATTAAAAAGATCTATTATATCAAAATAATTAGTTTTTTTTATATCAAAAACCGATCAAGGTTTATCAAACTGCTGATATTGATATTATAATTATCAATTAAACTTCGATTAGTAATTAAATTTCAGTTGATTAATGCAATAAATAGAAATAATTATGTCTATCTCAATAATAAGAATATCTCAATCGACTATGTTATTATTACTAGTTAATGAACAAGCAAAATATACAAAAACTCTATTGCGCAAAGTTTCTATCTGGCGAACAATAAAGTAGGCGACATAAGAAATTAAAGAGCGTGTAAACCTTATACTTTACCCAAAATTGACCTTAGTTATGTAACAGTATCCAATTATTCGACTCCATCGATCAACATGTAACTACAGCAGGTCCACCGATGAAGGGCTACGTGAGTCCGATCAGAACGACATATATAAGTACACATGCACGTAATCATCACCTACGCCATGCCGCCGACACGTTTTGGTCGTGCCGCTATTCCCTCCCCCTCGGTTCCGCCTTCCCGTTTCTGTATCGCATTCGTGAAGGGCTGAGACGATCTATGTAGGACAAAATTAAAATTTCAATCCTAAAACGATTACTGATCAATTTCTCACAAAGTTTCATAGTATTATATGAAAAGGTCCATTCAAATCACGATCGTCACGTAAGGTGATGATCATGAATACCAGCCATTGCTTTACCGTTTAGCACAACGCGTCATGTCATCGATCTTTTCATCCATAATTTCTTTTTATATATCAAGATGAAACAAAGCACAGATTATGATCAGGAATATGATTTAAAATCTCCTTCTAAAAATTGGTCTACCAAAATCCTGTCAACCGTTTGGAAGTTTATCCCGGGGCAAACACATAGACATAGGCTGTGAGTTAGAAAAAACAAGCAGATGGACAATGTTTTAAATAATAATTGTTTGTGGTTAGGTATTGTGTAAATACCACAGTTAAGAGTGTGAGGAGAGCACTGGGAATATTGTTTGATTAGTTTATGTTTTTGAATTGATATTGTACAGATCACAATTGTTTCGCCGATTTACATCGACGGATGCATTTATTCCATCTGTCCAAATTTCAGTATTAAAATCGGTGAATATCTGGGTTTCTTTTTTAATTTTCATTGGCTCATGTTATCACAAAAAAATAATTCTATGAATTTCGTAATGAAATTTTAAAATATACTTGTTTTTTTAATTTTCCATCAGCTGTTCATTATTAGAACGCTTTTCTGAAATACCGAGTATAATATAACTTATATTTATTAAATATTTTAATAGGAAGTCGAAAGAGAATAGCTTAATTTTTAAAATGTAAATGAGGAAGTTATATCAAAGGTCCTAGAATAAAAGTTACTTAACCATAGTTGTTGGCATTCACCTTTAAACTAATTAATGACTTAATATAATTACGCCTTCACCTTTACAAGTTTATTAACTGCATAACAAAATTGCGCGGCAAAGGTTCTATTTTCAAGCTTTATGCAGTCAACAGCTGGATTAATTTAACCGCTTTTTGGGAATATCTTGATGACAAAGAAACAATTAATGATTTTCTTCGGAAAATTTTCTTGTATAGAAAAAAATTAAGATTTTTAAAACTATTATAACTACGGTGTATTATCCTACACCAGTTTTTGAATCTGTTATATTTTAAATTGTCATCAATCAGTTTCGATATTATTTTTCTCAGTATCATCACACCGGTTTCCTTCACGTTTGTATCAAAAAATCAAGAAAAATATGCCAAGAGGATACGGCGCGTGTTGTCCGATTATGTCTAAATCAGGTATATATACGATCGCGCTTGGTATACTGCCAAGGTCGTCTTTTAATCTCAGGGCACGACTATCATTCCGAAAATGAATCATAACACCGAGGGGATCAATTAATCCTAACTAATTTTGAGAAATAACAAAACAAAAAAAACTTTAAAAGAAATGACATCACATAACACCTGTTTTATCATATAATTTCTAAACTTTCATTAAGACGAGTAAAACATTTATTTAAAGATTTATATAAAGAATTATAAATTAAAAAAAAATTTCAAACTTTTTGTCTATCTATCTCATTTTCTTTAATTTACACACCAGTAAACGTATAGGATGGAACATTGCATCAATCGATATTTTGTAGAGTTCAAATTGTAGTTTTTCCATTTACCAAATGATACGAAAATTAAGTACATTATTACTTAATTGTGGCGTCATCGCGATCCATGCTACAGGGATGAAAAAATGATTTTTTTGAAACGTAACTCAATTTACATAATTATTTTCGAAGGAGGGACTTACGAATAAATGTCACAGATTTTTTTGAGCGGAATCTGTGCTATATAATCATGTAATATTTCCTCCTTTAAGTTTAATAGAAATTTGATATCAATCACGGGTTTGATTTAATTTCATCCTCTTATATTTATAATACCAGATTAATACTCATTTTATTTTTTTTATTTATTCCTCTATATTTCATAATAGTATTAAATTTAAATTTTAACAAACCAGAGTATCAAAATAAATATTTTAAATAATTTTATTTGAATTCCATATCGTTTACTGTCTTGAGCTACAAAATTTGCCAGCATTCCGTGTTAAGCTTCAATATATAACATTACGAAATAACTATTTTAAATGATTCTATTGTATTTGCTTGATGAATCTTTCTAACAAAGAAATATAATAATTTAATTTATTTTAATTACAAGACAAAATTACATGCACAAACCGTCTGATCGTTTATTTTTAAATAGAAAAAGGATCCGCTTATTAATCTAATTAGGCGAAAAATTGTTTCAAAATAGTATTACAATTGATTCAACTAAAAAATTAATCATATGTTAAATGGATGCAAGTGCCCATTACCTTAACGTCAATTTCCAAGAAAATGTTTGTCTATTCTGGTGTTTACATGAAGCGTAAATATTTAATTCAATTATAATTAAAAAAAACCATAATACATGAATTTATTTAAGAAATCCTTACTTTAATGAAAGCGAAACGTTGTGTGTTTAGTTCTTAGTCTTTTTATCACACTTAAATTGCCTAACAGATTGTAATGAAATCTATAATATAAAAATAAGTCGGGTTTTCCTTCCTGACGCTATAACTCCAGAACGCACGAACCGATTTCCACGGTTTTGCATTCGTTGGAAAGGTCTCGGGCTCTGTGAGTTTTATAGCAAACAAAATTCAGGAAAAATTTCAATAGAAAAGCAGGAAAACAGGGAAAATCATTTTTTACATACAGCGCCATCTTTGATACATAGCATGTACTATAAACCAATATGGTTTTGCATGGTTGTGGAGCAGATGGCGCCAGTATTTTAAGTAGGTGGCGCCGGTGCGTGATACATTGTTTGACAGCTACTCATTGTACTCTGCTTAGTTAATTTCATGTGGCATTTATTATGCGCACGTTCTTTCAAACGCTAACTTAAAACCGGTATTGTGTTCACTGTGAAATTGTAAATCCGTTGATTCCATAACAAATCCCGATGATATAGTAAATTATCCAACGGAGTTTTTGAACTCTCTGGAGTTACCAGGATTTCCACCACATAACTTGCAACTCAAAGTTGGTTCAGTTATTATGATATTACGCAATTTGAATCCACCGCGACTTTGCAACGGTACTCGACTTGCGGTGAAAAGACTTACGCCGAATTTGATTGAGGCAACCATTATTAACGGAAAGTACAAAGTAAAGTAAAGTGTAAAAGTAAAAATAAAGTAGGTGAAAATGTATGTATTCCTCGAATACCAATGATTCCGACTGATCTTCCGTTTGACTTCAAACGATTGCAATTTCCGGTTCACCTTGCGTTTGCAATGACAATTAACAAGTCGCAAGGCCAATCGCTTAGTGTTTGCGGGATAAATTTAGAAAATCATTGTTTTTCACATGGGCAGCTATACGTTGCGTGTTCACGAGTTGGGAAACCATCCGCTTTGTTTGTGTTAACGTCAGACCAAAAAACAAAAAATGTGGTTTGCCAAAGAGCACTTCAATGAAACGGATAATTTACGGACACGTGTAACGCTTCGATTCAGTATTTACTTTGGATTCACTTTAATTTTTTACTTAGAGAAGTTCAACTAAATTACACTTCATTTTTGTAATAGAAATGAATTCATTACTGTTGTGAAATGAAATAAAATTTTTCCTTTTCAAACACAAAAAAAAAAAAAATTTTCTTCCTCTTTTAATCCCCAAACGAAATGTTACAAAAAACGAAGCCATCTGGTGGCGAAACGGAGTTCCCCGGGTTTGCTAGTTTCGCATATAAATAACGCATATTCTACATGAAAAGTTGGGTTACATGTAATTACGTAATTAATTACAGGATTTAAATAGTGAATATCAACAATATGTGACATCGTTAACAGGTGACACACATTAAATGAGTGATGATACGTAAATATAATATTGCTGCACATTATATTTATGGATGTATATGTAGAAAATTATGAACCCTTATATAAACTCTTATGTGTACTATTTTTTCTTTAACAATATTATGTTATTAACAGGAAATTTTAATGTGAACTACATAATATACAACTGTTTACTGGTAGATAGTGATACCACAACTTTCTGCATTCCACCTTCAACATCTCTTTTGGACTCTCAATTTCAGTGACTCATAATACTATAAATCAAAGCAACAGCGGAATCCTTTATGTGGATATGGTAAGTTTATTACTTTCGTTTAAGAATTATGTATCTTTCTTGGTAATAAAACAAGACAAATTTATAACAATAAGGTTAAGTTAAAAATTGTAAATTTAAGAAATAACGAAAAATTCTTGTGTTGCTTATATCAAAAACATACTTTTTCTTTTATTCCAGAATCCACTATATCTTCTTTCATTGTTGAAACTACAATAGCAAAATTTTGAGGAATTAATTGGCGGAATCTTAGTCTTTGGCTTTTAACTTCTAACAATCAACAAAGTATATAGTAAAAAAATCTATCTTGAATATTTTGAGTCTTATCATTGATTATACCGTTATATTTGCTTTGAATCAAGTTAAAAAATGTTAATACCGAGGAAAAAATGTGTAATTAAATTTTCAAATCAAATACGCAATTTATTTATTTATTGTTAAAAGTTAAATATTATTCCTGAACCCAAAAAATCTCGCACCTTGCGTATGTCAAGTTAATTAAATAATTGTTTTCATCCATCACATTTCATTACATGAATCGCTAATATCAACACATATACATATTAATAAAAGGATTTCCATGTTCATTATTTTAATCGCTAATATCAACACATATACATATTAATAAAAGGATTTCCATGTTCATTATTTTTGACCTTGGCCTCAGCTATTATTGCCAAAAAATATTAATCTGATAATTGTTAAGTGCTAAAAAAGTAATAATTCCTACTCGCGTATAAATAGTGAATTTTAATGAGTACAACAGAGATAGGTTTTGGGTCATGTTGTCTTTCAAGTATACATATTTCTACCTTTTGGCTACTTTTGGAAATGGTGTACCATGGTACAAAATTTGCACGAAATTTTCCTTTTGGCGAATTCTAATTTCAACGCGATTGATATTGGTAACTATTCTAATAAAGACCAGAATGCTACGGTAGATACTTCAAAGAAATATCTGACGGAAACAAATTTGAATAAAGAAGACCTGTATTTATGGGGTTTAGCTATGAAAGTTGGACTTTTGAATATTTTGTATTTTAATTTTAATTAGATGACCGATTTAAATAATTTCAGTATATTTTGTATGAACTTTAGTGCAAGATTAATAAAATTTAAAAATGTTCGACCGACAGATTAAGGATTCGCGCTATCAGATTTTATTTGCGACTAACGGTAGTTTACGTTTACCTTTGCATTTTTAACATATTAAAAAGTATTATAAAACTAAATTCATAATTTCATTGTAAAAATGACTATATAACTAATATTACTTTAGCTCCACACACATGGCATAAACCCCTACAATACGCTTATATGAGAATGTTTGAAGAAGATAGCATTTAAGTTTAACGATCTTCATTTTAGACGAACATCTAACGTCTGCCTATCGATACGGGAACCGAGCCAAACCAGCCTCTTTTACAACTGCGATAGTAATTATATGCTGGTGCTATGTGTATATAGTAATAATATGCTGGTGCTATGTGTATATAGTAATTATATGCTGATGCTATGTGTATATAGTAATTATATGCTGGTGCTATGTGTATATAGTAATTATATGCTGGTGCTATGTTTACAAATCAAATACTGTTTTATTTTTGTAACGTGGAAATATATGGTATATATAATAGTTTTAATCCGGCTTTGGTTCGATTTCGTTCTTTTATTATTTTTATATACGTGAACATACTGAGTACGGATATATTGCTATGTAAATAGTATAATTGACATTACTCTTGAAATTATTCTGATGTGTTTATATTATAAATAGCAATTGATGAATTTTGTACAATTTTTTGTCAGAAAAAACTATAATTTTAAACACATAATGATTTATTACATTATGTGTTTGACTGATAAAAATCTTGTCAGTTAGAAAGTAGTATTTAAATATATATTAGGTTGAAAAATATAATCCCAGCAAAACGCACATTGATAAGTTTAATAATTTAAAGGTAATACTAAGGCATCTGAAGCTTTCCAAGCCGGGCTGATTAGACAGTATTCTTTACTAGTAACTCCATGCAATATTGTCGGGGCTTGTTTTGCCTCAATTACACTCGCGCGAGCCACGAGACTCGCGGTCTAAACGGTGAGTCGCAAGAATGTGAACATACGTTGATTTCGTGAGCACGAGATACGAGACACGAGACGAGCCATGAGACGAACCGCGAGACGAGCCGCGAGATGAGGGAGCTGCGAGTATAATTGAGGGGTGAAGCTTCCTGTAGTGATGACCACTTAAGGATTAGTATTTAAAGATATTTTACATCCTGTTCTTTATTTCTGATTTATTCTTAGTCACTTTGGTTGGATTTTCGGTTCCCTGTGATTAAATTTCCCTGTTTCAACAGCAAACATCATCCAAGTAGGTTTAATTTTTTAGTGCCTTGCTTACTATTTTATTTTATTTAAATTGACTTGGCTTTATGGTATGTACTTTTAAATGCTTTTATATTACGTTCAGGGAGCCATCAATATTGAAGAGACAATAATGTTTAAACTCACTTGATGGCATTTTCGAGCTTATCAATAGTTTATTGAAACTGTTTTTATGGTTTATATTATGAAGCTCCAGACTATCAGTAAGCGGGAATATTTCAATACGGTTTTTTTAACACTGGCTGGCTATGAATAAATATTTGTCTATTAGTTAACCCAGCACTGAAACTAATGACTCCTGTCTAAATAATAGACCTACGAATCCATTTAAAAATGTTCAACTTTTTAAGAAAAGGCACATCATTTAAGTAGTCTTAGCCAATTAATAAATTTCCTTTCAATTAACTGTTTTTTTTTGCCCATTTTACTCTTCTCATAGAGATACCCCAGTGCATAAGCAATGTAGTCATAAGTAAACAGAACGCACATGAAACCATCATATTTATTTGTGTAGGTTGCTGATCATTAATTACATTTATACAGTTCGATCAATAATGGTTGTTATTATTGTTCTTTTACTTCTATTTATATTTTAAAACGAGCCTATAAATTATTAAAAGTTTTTCTTAAATTATTTCAGCATTTTATTTCAAACATTTAAATGTAGAGTAATTTTTCGTATCTTCAAAATGCTTTTGAATAACTCTTAAAATCTTAGTGAAAAAAACAAGGAATAAGATCGTATTAACATACTCTTCTGCGATGAAAACGACAATTGACAAAACATTTAACATCTCTCCGTTTCCATTGCAAATGATAGTTGCCAATATTCTCAATCCTAATCTAAATATACATTGTAAATATGGTATTAAGTAATAGATAACAGAAAAAGTATAAACACACACTTACTTACAATTGTAAAAATATTACAATAACGTATATATTCATTTTGATAACCAGTAAAAGAAAATTAAATAAATTCATTGACACTACAAAACGGAATAATGAAGTGGAAATGTATTCAAGAATACATTTTCACTTAATACAAACAACTACACTTTTCTGCACTTGCGATTAGGCGTTTGAGCAATTGCATACCGTAGAAAATGGGAGTATTCCGATAAAATACGATTCTTGATGCCGGCGTTGCAAAACTATTATAGCCCAGCGAGCGCAAAAAGTTATCAGGTTCAAAGGCAGGAAATGTTTACAAACAAAATATAATACTCATTTTTCCCATTTGGTAATCGGAAAAAAAATTTCATCAGTGAGGCTTCTATTCGATCTTGCAACTTATGGTAAATCAGTATACTTAAGAGAAAATAGGTAGAAAAAAAAGAAGTAATTTTATCGCACCGTTTGAATATAGCGCATGAAAGTTGCTTTCAAAATACCATCTTTATTGTGTATTGATTAATTCTACAGTGTAATTTGGTGTCGCGTCGCCCTTCAAGCGTACTTGGTTTACTTTTTCTGCTGTCTATATTAACGTTCATCACGGCGGAAATTTTGTTGTGGAACGTTTTAATGCGAAGAATCAATAGTAATTGTAACTGTAATAAATGAAAAAGGGACGATTATAATTAAATGAGGACGTAGTGATAAAATTTGTGAACAAATGTTCTTATCTACGTGTAATATAGTTAGTTCTTATCAATACATGTTCCATTTTATCGATTTATTTTTATGTACCAATTTGAGGCGGTATTCAAATTGTTCGTATTAATCTATATCTTAATCCTAGCTTTGTTTATAACTTCCTCTGGATGGAAATGGCAATTCCTTTCTGTATTTTGCCATCGTGTTTTTTTTTGTAAGTAACACCTCTGCTGTATTGAGCTATCCATATGTTTCTCGCATCATCTACGTGTAATATAGTTAGTTCTTATCAATACATATTCCATTTTATCGATTTCTTCTTATGTACCAATTTCAGGCGGTATTCAAATTGTTCGTATTAATCTATATCTTAATCCTAGCTTTGTTTATAACTTCCTCTGGTTGGAAATGGGCAATTCCTTTCTGTATTTTGCCATCGTGTTTTTTTTGTGTAAATAACCCCTCCGCTTTATTGCGCTATCCATATGTTTCTCGCATCATCTACGTGTAATATAGTTAGTTCTTATCAATACATGTTCCATTTTATCGATTTCTTTTTATGTACCAATTTGAGGCGGTATTCAAATTGTTCGTATTAATCTATATCTTAATCCTAGCTTTATTTATAACTTCCTCTGGATGGAAATGGCAATTCCTTTCTGTATTTTGCCATCGTGTTTTTTTTTTGTAAGTAACACCTCTGCTGTATTGAGCTATCCATATGTTTCTCGCATCATCTACGTGTAATATAGTTAGTTCTTATCAATACATGTTCCATTTTATCGATTTCTTTTTATGTACCAATTTGAGGCGGTATTCAAATTGTTCGTATTAATCTATATCTTAATCCTAGCTTTATTTATAACTTCCTCTGGATGGAAATGGCAATTCCTTTCTGTATTTTGCCATCGTGTTTTTTTTTTGTAAGTAACACCTCTGCTGTATTGAGCTATCCATATGTTTCTCGCATCATCTACGTGTAATATAGTTAGTTCTTATCAATACATATTCCATTTTATCGATTTCTTCTTATGTACCAATTTCAGGCGGTATTCAAATTGTTCGTATTAATCTATATCTTAATCCTAGCTTTGTTTATAACTTCCTCTGGTTGGAAATGGGCAATTCCTTTCTGTATTTTGCCATCGTGTTTTTTTTTGTGTAAGTAACCCCTCCGCTTTATTGCGCTATCCATATGTTTCTCGCATCATCTACGTGTAATATAGTTAGTTCTTATCAATACATGTTCCATTTTATCGATTTCTTTTTATGTACCAATTTGAGGCGGTATTCAAATTGTTCGTATTAATCTATATCTTAATCCTAGCTTTGTTTATAACTTCCTCTGGTTGGAAATGGGCAATTCCTTTCTGTATTTTGCCATCGTGTTTTTTTTTGTGTAAGTAACCCCTCCGCTTTATTGCGCTATCCATATGTTTCTCGCATCATCTACGTGTAATATAGTTAGTTCTTATCAATACATGTTCCATTTTATCGATTTCTTTTTATGTACCAATTTGAGGCGGTATTCAAATTGTTCGTATTGATCTATATCTTAATCCTAGCTTTATTTATAACTTCCTCTGGATGGAAATGGGCAATTCCTTTCTGTATTTTGCCATCGTGTTTTTTTTGTGTAAGTAATTCCTCCGCTGTATTGCGCTATCCATATGTTTCTCGCATCATCTACGTGTAATATAGTTAGTTCTTATCAATACATATTCCATTTTATCGATTTCTTCTTATGTACCAATTTCAGGCGGTATTCAAATTGTTCGTATTAATCTATATCTTAATCCTAGCTTTGTTTATAACTTCCTCTGGTTGGAAATGGGCAATTCCTTTCTGTATTTTGCCATCGTGTTTTTTTTGTGTAAATAACCCCTCCGCTTTATTGCGCTATCCATATGTTTCTCGCATCATCTACGTGTAATATAGTTAGTTCTTATCAATACATGTTCCATTTTATCGATTTCTTTTTATGTACCAATTTGAGGCGGTATTCAAATTGTTCGTATTAATCTATATCTTAATCCTAGCTTTATTTATAACTTCCTCTGGATGGAAATGGCAATTCCTTTCTGTATTTTGCCATCGTGTTTTTTTTTTGTAAGTAACACCTCTGCTGTATTGAGCTATCCATATGTTTCTCGCATCATCTACGTGTAATATAGTTAGTTCTTATCAATACATGTTCCATTTTATCGATTTCTTTTTATGTACCAATTTGAGGCGGTATTCAAATTGTTCGTATTAATCTATATCTTAATCCTAGCTTTATTTATAACTTCCTCTGGATGGAAATGGCAATTCCTTTCTGTATTTTGCCATCGTGTTTTTTTTTTGTAAGTAACACCTCTGCTGTATTGAGCTATCCATATGTTTCTCGCATCATCTACGTGTAATATAGTTAGTTCTTATCAATACATATTCCATTTTATCGATTTCTTCTTATGTACCAATTTCAGGCGGTATTCAAATTGTTCGTATTAATCTATATCTTAATCCTAGCTTTGTTTATAACTTCCTCTGGTTGGAAATGGGCAATTCCTTTCTGTATTTTGCCATCGTGTTTTTTTTTGTGTAAGTAACCCCTCCGCTTTATTGCGCTATCCATATGTTTCTCGCATCATCTACGTGTAATATAGTTAGTTCTTATCAATACATGTTCCATTTTATCGATTTCTTTTTATGTACCAATTTGAGGCGGTATTCAAATTGTTCGTATTAATCTATATCTTAATCCTAGCTTTGTTTATAACTTCCTCTGGTTGGAAATGGGCAATTCCTTTCTGTATTTTGCCATCGTGTTTTTTTTTGTGTAAGTAACCCCTCCGCTTTATTGCGCTATCCATATGTTTCTCGCATCATCTACGTGTAATATAGTTAGTTCTTATCAATACATGTTCCATTTTATCGATTTCTTTTTATGTACCAATTTGAGGCGGTATTCAAATTGTTCGTATTGATCTATATCTTAATCCTAGCTTTATTTATAACTTCCTCTGGATGGAAATGGGCAATTCCTTTCTGTATTTTGCCATCGTGTTTTTTTTGTGTAAGTAATTCCTCCGCTGTATTGCGCTATCCATATGTTTCTCGCATCATCTACGTGTAATATAGTTAGTTCTTATCAATACATGTTCCATTTTATCGATTTCTTTTTATGTACCAATTTGAGGCGGTATTCAAATTGTTCGTATTAATCTATATCTTAATTCTAGCTTTATTTATAACTTCCTCTGGATGGAAATGGGCAATTCCTTTCTGTATTTTGCCATCGTGTTTTTTTTTTGTAAGTAACACCTCTGCTGTATTGAGCTATCCATATGTTTCTCGCATCAAGGGAGTATTCTAAGTTTTTTGCGCATGGAAATAATGCTTAAGTAATATCAAGGCATCAGTTTGACTTATTTTCTTCGCTTCAAAAAATGAAGTAAATGGGACCTTGTGCTGGTTCCAAAGTAATTGGTTAGGTTAGTTTATCCTACAGATAATTTTAGTTCGATTCTTGAATTACAATGGACTGATCTGCACTGTTCCACTCAAACAGGGTATATATTTCTTCAAATATTTGGGTCTAATTTATATATGAAATTCTGTGCAGGTCTTACAATCCTCTCCTCTTTTCCTAATCTACCAAAATTATGTTCACTGGAAGTATTGCAGTCAGAAGGTATACATTTTGATAAGTTGATAGACGATGCAAGTTCTTCATTTAATTTCTTACAAAGTTTTCTTTGCAATTATGTTTGTTTTTTATAAATATTTAACATTTTTAACTACTATTTAAACATCATTTTAATACAGAAGAAACATGTTTTCAAGCTGGATAGCTAAGCGGAAATAAGACACGCCATCAAAATATTTTAAAGAAGTGTAGCTGAGGTTCTAAATACCCACAATCGAATATAGGATAATAAACCATATTCCATCCCAAGATAAAGAAGGATGTAATGCATGAAAATGCAACATACATTTCCTAATCGGGAACTTCCTCCAACCTCCTCACCACCTAAAATAAGTCCGCGATGGATCTGTTACTCTTAATCTCAAGATCATCAGATTTCAGGAATTTTTTTTTGTTTTATAATCTTTCAAATGCCCTATTGTTGTGGAAGCGAAAAAGTTTTAAATTTCTGAGGTCACATTTGTTTACAATTTTATTTCTTTTCAAGAGGACATATTAAAAATGACACTTGGAAATATCGTAGACTCTTTCCTACTTGTTTCCCTGTTTTATAAAAAAGGGGAACAAAAGCAGTAAAAATACTCGTCCTAACTTAGGATGATTGTCAAAATATGGAAAAAGAGATACGATATTTTTGTATGAACAATGTATCACAGGATGTCGTTATATAAAACAATACTTAAACTATTCTCTATTTATAAAGGACATCACGTATGAAAACATTTAAACCGCATTATGGAGTAAACAGTTACACAAATGAATACAAGAAATAAATAAGGCACTAAATGCCTTAATGTTATTGTGTTGAGAAAACAATAAAATGTATACAAGTACATATTTCTAATAATTAACTTTATTTACTTTTTAAATTTTTAAACAATACAATAGCACTTTTTATGCTAATTTATGTTATAAAAACTCAAACATTATAATTGTAAATGTGAAAAAAAAGTATGAACATAAAATATAAAGAAAGTCCTAAGTCCTCATAAATACGGCACTAAGTCACTGCTTATTGTTATTAAAAAGGCATTATGTCTAAACTGGACGTAACCGTTGAATTCGTATTTACGATACTAGTGATGTGACAAACAAAACGTATTATGGATAAATGACATTGCGAACAAATTAGTCACTTAACAAATTTAAATAAAAGGATTTGTGTTCTTCGTTTCTAAAGTAATTTCTTTTTAGAATGTTAATAGTTTTCCAAGGTTCCATACTGTTTAATGTAGTACGAACTTTAACTTTGTTTAGGTGTTCTTTAGATAGTTTTATCCACTGTGCTTTAGATATATTCATTTTATCTGTGTTGATGATGGAGTCAGCAGCTTTGTGGAAGTCAAAAAAATCATTTGAGGTCATTGCTATGACTTGAAACGATTTGTCTCTCGCTTCTGCAATCATTTTTATTAATCTTCTGGAACCATTGGACTGCAAACTTTTTTGCGTTTTTCAATTAATGCTAAATCTCTATCGCAATTTAAATAAGAGTGTCCAGAGACCAAATACTTGTGTTCTATTTTGTCGAAAATATTCATTTATATCAGGTAAATCCATAATAAAATAACCATCTTGTTTTTATTTTGGCCGCAACAGTTATCACTCCACATTACGAGATTCCTTTTGGTGGTAGCATTGCTCTGGAAAACTTTCAAAATACAAGACGCGATTTCATTACCACCTCTTCTTGTGATTCTTTCGTGCCATAGACACATATAGGCGTCATTAGTATCCCCAATGTGCAGACCAAAATTAAAATTAGAAAGTTGCCGAAGATAATACATTTGACTATGTGTCAGGGCCGGAGTTGACAAAACTTGTTGCAAGTCCATTGTTGCAGTACATGTCAAACTGTCTGGCATTTGTGATTTCGCTATATCTGCTTTTAAATAATCCATTGCTTTATTTGCTTTACTTTGGTGTAATTTTAATTTGAATGAAGACTCTTTGTCATTAACATTAGCTTTTACTTGAACTGTCAGCAAATCACAAGTTGCACAGGTATCTGTTCTCTTTCTGCCAAATTTTACATTATTAAAATTATTTTTAAATACAGAAGCGTAAAATTTATAAGTCACAGCAGTATCAGGATAGAATAGTTTAAATGATTTAAAAAGCCTGTTTAGATTTAAATCTGGAGTTAAGTATTGTTTTTGAGAACGTGATCTACCAGAGTGAGATTCTTCACGAGGAAATGAATTGTCTGAAAATTTTCTGTTTTTAATTTTGTTTCCTCTTTTTTCTATATAACTTGATTCTCCACTTTTCACTCTATTTATTAAAATATGATTTTTTTTGTTTTAATCCAAACACCAATAATAAATGTTTTCCTACAAACTGGTTTCAGGTTGCCACTACCATCAGGTAAAACATATGAAACTGTACACTGACGTCTGCTGTTACTGGGATCACTATATTTACCATTTCTTTTCCTATTTATTTCCAATATATTTAACAGACCCATTAAATATGATCCTTGCTTTTCGGCACAACCAAGGTTGTAATAATCGTTAATAATTTTAATTTCTGTTCGTAAGGAATCTGATGACAACTTTTTTTACATTTGCACACAACCTGAAATTTAAATGGGTATATCTATAATGCTAAATAAATTTGTCTGATGTACAAAAAATAAAACAAAGGAATAAAAATAACAAATAATAAATTAATTTTAGTTTATTTTTCCAGACATCGATATTAAAAAAAGTATAGCAACGTAGGTCACTACAACACTATGACGATTAGCAATGGAAAAAAACGGGGTAATTGAAATAATGTTTGAATGATATTACCTCTTCTCTAGGAGGACAAACAGCAGGAATTATTTTCGAAGATGTTGAAATATATTCTTGTCCTTTAGTTTTTAAAAGTTTACGGGCTATATTTTCATTGGAACATAATATTTTTCTTTTATTTGCACCTTTGGCACGAGGTAAACACACTTTATACAAACTGAAGTCGGCGCGCATGGTCCTTAGTGCTTTATTCCAAATCGCGAACCAGTGGAGTTAGTACCCGTACAAGCTTCACACTAGTATATCGGTGATAAGATTACCGTGAGGCTCTTAGTGCTTCATTTAAGACATTGGGCATGGTACTTAGAATCAAAAATCAAAATTTATTCCAAAACTACTTTTTTTGGTACTTAGTGCCTTATTTATTTCTAGTATTCAAATATTAAGAGAGGGTCCTAATTTTATTTTTGACTCCGTGCATACATACGGATTACAGCACCACCCCAGTATATAAGTAGCTGCATTGCGTTATCAGGGTGCTTTTTAATAAATAAATTGTATCAAAAAAAAGCGTCTCGTGATGCGATGACACTCGACTGAAAAACAGACGAGTGGCGTTAACGACCGTGATATTTAAGTTACACAAACAATCGGCTACCCGATATACGGAGCCGTGACTCGACTTGCCGCGCAAACATAAAAAAATGCAAACGCAAACATAAAAAAGTGGTAAAACGATAAGCGATAATTTTCAAGAAAAAAATCATCGAACTTTCAATGCCAAATTTATTTTATTTTATTAGTGGTTTGGCTTTCAGTGAAAGTCATTTATTTCCGATGTTAAATCCCTGTATGAAATTTCATAATATTTTAATTCAATTTATGATCAAAAACCAATGAAATAACATAATCGTTTCTTTTATGCACAAAAAAGATTAAATAACCTATCGTAGACATGATTGATTCCGGCACTTCACAGTGTCGTCTAACCTCTTGACGTATTTAAAATAACTGCGCTCAAAAATAATAATTTAAAAAATTAGGCAAACGTGCATTTTAAAGTAGTAAACATGTAATAAAGCAGAATTTATAATCAAAACATATTGGGTAATATTGAATATAATTAATAATCACCTTCGTAACAACCGGTCACACATTTGAGTTCTTAATCATTGATTCATTAACAGTACCTATTAACGGGTTCTCTATTTTATCGCCACGTTTGCGTTTATTTTATATTTTAAAAATATTCTGTTCAAGATGAATTTAAAAATGTAACATCCAACAAAATATTAACGCTTTTGTACAATTAACTATTTTTAATATTCTCCTCTATGGTATTTCAATTTTTAATAAAAATTTGACATCTTCGCACCGCCACTTTGAATTTCCAAATTACATAATAAAACATCGCAATAACCGATAATTGTAGATAACAATATTTAATCTAATCGGACAATGAATGACACAAAGCCTCCGTCATCTTCAATTATTATTGTACAAATCTGTTGCTACACGTATTACGTACGTGTGCCAAATTGGAAGTCGACCCATCAAGGAAAGTAAGAAAAAGTAGAATATAAAATGAATATCTGAGTGTAGTTATAAGCAAGTAGGTGATGCATGATTTGCAAGCTTGGTGAAAAAATAACTTCTCTAGGTGAAATGAATAAAAAAATTTGAATAGAGAAGGAAGTAAAGAACATAAAAAACATAAAGGACATAAAATGTTTAGTAATTTTTAATTAGCAATTCGTCGACGTTGTAACGAAAACCAACAAAGGGCTGGTTTAGGGTTTATTTATCAAATCAAAACAATATGTGTTTGTTTGCATTGTTTGTTTCATGTTATTACAATAAATCCTATAGTAAACCGAGTCGAATTAAATTTGAAGTTTCTTAAATTTGGATATACGATTGGTAAACTTGTCTGAAAAGACTACTGTCCGCATCGATACCACGGATGGAAATGTAAACTTTAAATTTTTGCAATATAAAATTAAGTATGATCAAATAACTTATACTTCACTCATATATATGGGAAAATAAAATACTGACCTTTCCAAGGTAGGTACAATTTATCAATCGCTTATATATTCATTAATAAAATCCTTAATTTTCAAGGAAATTAAAATGTATAATAAAATAATATTTAATCAAACTTATCATTTTCTTTTAACTTTCGACGAGTATCTGACGGAGGATCCTAAACTTGGTTTAATTATTAACAACTTATTTCAATGACAGTAATAATAGAAAACCATCGTTTAAAATAATTCTTAAAAAATTACGTGTTTTAGACATTCACACATTATACTCATTAGAAAATTATTGATGGTACAAATTAAAAAAATATATATATTAGCAGTGCTTTTTGTAAGTGCAGTCACAAAGTGAGAACAATTACGCATCTATTGATATCCATTAAAATAAAATCTACTCTTAATATCGAATGCAAAATGTCGATAAAAGTATCACAACCATAATTTCATTGTTTAAAAAAAACAAATGATGATCTCAAATGACTAAACGACTAATGAATTCGAGAGCTAATAAATAACGCTACTAAATCCTTTAAATTGTTTTCCCATCGTTGAATGACCATTCATCGGTTATAATAATATTTGACGTTACACGTTGCCAAAGTGATATTTATCCAAGGTCCAAGTTGAAAGCCAGATCTAATAAATTATGTTCAAAGTTATACTTAAATCGACACTATGCAACTGGTCTAATTGAAACCTATGCCAATTACCTCAATAATTTTTTTTTACATTTACCTAACACCACACGGATGAAACTGTCAACAAGAGCTAATTTCCATTACAATATGCTAAGCTACATAGTCATAGTAACACAAAAGTTTGCAAAAACGTATTGGTGCCTGCGTTTGGCGCATATTGTCGGATCAATTTTGGTGCTGTCACGATTGGTTTCCTGGTAACATTTCCATTAAATTTAACTACGTAAAATCCTTAAAAGGCCCTTAAAAATTTGACAAAATAAGTTAAAACCAATCGGCTTGTGGTGCATTTACGATGCCCTCTATTTTACATGATGGAATGGACTAGTTTAGAAAACTGACTACAACGCAAGTCAATTAAAATAAAATACATAAAGACGAGTATATTATGTGGTCTTCAAATCAATAAGTTATATTATCTTCGTATGTCAGGTAAATACACTTAATCAATTTCATGCGTAACCGTATTTAAACTCAATGTCCTAAATATGTATTGTTTGTATGACAATACCAAATTATATTACCATACAGATGGTCTGTTGATGGAGTGTAGATACTGAAACCACTCAACGGCTTGTAGAAAACACGTCAAGTTTAGGTATATTCGAGTTCATTTGATCAGCGTACTACCATCGATCTCACCTGATGAAAGAATTAAAGGAGCCGCCGAAATTATTTTCTTTAGTTTCACACTGGTTTAATTAACAATAGAATGTTGCGATCGATTTATATATATATATATATATATATATATATATATATATATATATGTATATACAGGTTGTCCAGTAGCAGATTTCAAAGTTTGAGCAAACATAGTTTTTGAACGCAACACATAAGAGGGGCGCGGGGGGCGTCGTTAGAAGCGCAAGCGGTGCGGATGTTTTAGTAACCATGGAACAGTGGAGTGGAGAGCACCGCGCTTTTACCGTCGAGGCGTACATTTCGAGTGGATTTTCGCTGTCTGTAGCACGCCGTCGATTTAATAATCGTTACAGTATTCGTCGATTACGTGATGGACCATCGATCAACCTCATTCAGTCATGGGTAGCAAGGTCCAGAGCTACAGGATCAACATTAAATAGGCCCATGCCAGGACCTACACCATTGGTACCCACGGATGAAAATGTGGAGCGTGTTATGGTTTCTGTCGTTGAAAATCCCCATTTATCACTGCGTACATTTTCATTGATATTGGAAATTTCGAAATCAACTCTACAGGTACTAATGCAAAAAAAGCTCAAGTTCCACCCATATAAAATTCAAATTGTTCAAGATTTACACGATTCTGACTTTGAATTAAGAAAAACTTACGCGGAGGTGATTTTGTTGAGATTTCGTACTGCTACCCGGATGGGCAACATATTCTTTAGTGACGAAGCTCACTTTCACATTGGAGGATATGTGAATAAGCAGAACTTTCGTTACTGGGATGTCCACAACCCAGGACAAATGCATCAAGAGCCTTTACATAAGCCTAAAATAACAGTCTGGTGTGCCGTGTCTGCATCTGCAATCATAGGGCCTTATTTCTTTGAAAATCAACGTGGCCAAACTGTAACTGTGAATTTGGAGAGATATGCCCAAATGTTAAATGATTTTTTCAGAGTAGAACTACAGAATAGTCCATTCTTCAACCAAAACAGATGGTTCCAGCAGGACGGGGCCACAGCTCACACTGCTATTGTGTCCATGAATGCAGTGCGGCAGTTATTTCCAGAAAAAAACATATCTCGAAACGGTACCGTACCGTGGCCACCTAGAACACCCGATTTAAGCCCATGTGACTTTTTCTTATGAGGATAATTAAAATCCGTTGTTTACAAAACAAATCCGAGCACAGTGACACAACTTAAAGAAAATATTCGAGCCGAAGTCAGTAGGATACCCCAGTCGCTCTGCAAACGCGTTTTTGAAAACATGCGTACTAGACTCGAAGTGTGTGTCAGACTCGATAGCCGTCATTTGGAAAACGTGGTTTTTAAAAAATGAAATCCGCATTTATTGTTATAAAGTTAAGATAAACCTACTTTGTATTAGAGGTGTAGTTTTTTTTTTACAATTTTTCAACATTGAAATCTGCCACTGGACACCTGTATATATATATATATATATATATATATATGTATATATATATATATATATATATATATATATATATATATATATATATATATATATATATATATATATTGGATGATAATAGAAAATGGCGTTATTATTGAGCTAATATGACGAGGAAGTGGGAAGGTGCATAGTCCTCACTGACTTTATAGTAGACACGTCGAGTTTAGGTTTATGTAATTTGATTTTATGAGAACCTTAACATAAATCTCGTTTTATTATAGAATTTGAAGGACCCATCGAGCTTGGGTTTATTGTTTTATTTTAATGAGCTTCATTTATTGCAAAACGAGAATGGACAGGGTTTACGATTGCGGTCGAACTCTTTCGCCTTGCCAAGGACAAGAACGTAGGCAAAGGTGCCAATTTTTACTACTTGGAGAAGCCTACTTAGATGAAAACGATTTATTGCATACCACTTAAGTCCAGTTGGTAAATACTCGAGAACTTCTTTGTGGAAACAGGGATTTTAAAAATGATGTTTTAAACGTTATACCACCCAATTCAAAGTTGGTTATCAGCTGAAGACGGTATGTTAGACATTAAAGCAACTAAATATCACATGTACGGAATGTCAGAGGCTTTAAACTCAGGATGCAGACACATCCCGTTGTGCGTTGGTAAGCTAATGTTGCCCAAATTCATAACATTTTTAATTCCATAAAATCGTTGAGATTGAAACACAGGCGTACATAAGGATTTTCAAAGTTTAGGAAGGCAGTACACGTTCAGCATAAGGATTTGTGGTTCAAAGATTGAAATTATATTGTGTACACCCGTATATAATTACCTACCTATTGACACTATTACTGTCATGTTATATCAACACAACAAGTCAAACGAGACCAAACTCGATAAGATTACTCCTCATCTCTGCAGTACATCCTTGAAGACCATCTTATCACCACCTTCCATTTCCATTATTGCATTCGTGAGTGTAGCGTTAGACCTATATCATCTAATCTCGATCACGATATCTGTGCGGTTCCATGTTAGGAAATTCTTTGGTAAATATTAAATTTTCATGAAAAGATTCTAATCAAGTTTTCACGGAACTATATTAAGAGTATTGCCTTCCAAATAGAATCATATCAATTGTTGGATCTATAACATCACAATTCACTCACGGTACGTGCGCTGTTCAGTTTTGCGGAATTCTATCGTACATCTTCAATTTCCATGGTCACATTCTAATCTAATTATTGTAGGATTGTGCAGGAAGAATATTTCCCAAAAAAAGTTTCAACCAAATTGATTGAGAAACGAGGTTACGAACATAAAAAAGTATAGTAAAATTTAGAATCTCCTCCTCTGTTGTTATCGATTCAAAATGGTCTACTCTAGGAGAACTTTTATTAACGTATATTATTAAGAACTTTTTGATTCATCCTCATAAAAACATTGATCACTTCCAATTGCATGCGGATTTTATTATATCTACAAGCATATTTACATAATAAATTTATGAGTTTTTATACTAGTTACCTTCACACTTGGCATTCTCTCTCAATTATTAAAATTTAGATATACGAGCAGGCATCATAAAAAACGAGTAAAACTAATTCAAGAATTATGTGTTATTTCTTGTACGGATCGTTTTATATTTTTTTTTTGCTAATCTCTTTGCTATAAAAACCTCGCACTTTTTTATTGTGATCAGTTCTAGAGTTCAAGTATTACGAGTATGTCACCTTTTAAGAAACATGCGTTTTTGCCTTTTTGCTATTTTGGATATTAGCTTTTGCCACATCAAAGAAAGTATAATGTAAAAAAGAAAGTAATAGTGTAAAATAATAAATTGTTCACTATAATTTCAAAATTGTTAAATTAATTCAAAGGAATACAACAGTAACCTAATAAGTAAATGATGGTGACAAGGTATAGAGCGTGACCTAGGCAAACATTTGTTACTGTAAATGTAAAATAAATGAAAAAAAACATTTAAAATATATATGTAATTTGTGTTTAAATTGTAATTTGTGTTTGATCTAATGTTTACTTAATACACTCATCAGCATTGTTTTTGATGTAGACGGCCTGTGGTATATTTTCCAGAAACATCTGTTATACTGTATGCTTTCAAAAGCTTGCTATCTCGCCTTGTCGCGTTATCGTTCCTCAAATTCACTTTTTTCGCTGTGGCAAAAGCCATTATCAAAAATAGCAAAAAGGCAAAAACGCATGTATATTTAACAGGTGACATACTCATAATACTTAGACCCTAGAACGGATCACGTACAAACGTGGTTTTTAACGTACGAGTTTTTATTTCAAAGAAATTAGCAAAAAAATGTAAAACAATTGGCATAGGAAACAACATATTTAAATATTTTGCTTAAATTTTTTTTACCCGGTTTTCTATGATAATGGAACTTCATTTTTGTTCATATTTGGCAAAAAGATAATTAGTTTGTCAATAACATTTCAAATTAGCTTGATTATCTTCCAGTAAAAACTTGGACAGCGGTTAATTTTATTATAACACATTATCTGTGTATATGGTTTTGAGATCATATCTACGTACGCCACGTGTAAACAATTAATTTAATCAATTTTGATTGATTTTCGTTATTAATATACTAAAATATGCAATAAAATGTACCACTTTTCAGAGAAGTATTCATCAAAACGAGATAATATTGTATGGAGCGGTCGCAACTATCGTGGCATCATCCTGAACTGTATTTCAACCTATGGTCGACTGAAAAATATTTAAATTATGGATTAAAATATTGTTTAGGATATGTTGATTTTGTCTGACAAACAATGAAATAAAGATGTTGTGCCCAAAAATTGTAGTATTTAACCGACATGAAAAAGGAAGAGAAACGTGATTACAGGAACTTTTAATTGATGAGGAGTGTACTCGTCGAGTTTCAATTCGTTTAACTTGCCTTAATGCAGCAGGAAAGTAACAAAGTAAATAGGTAGATAAGTATTATACGTATAATTACAAGGAACTTTAAACCACGTAATATTAACATTAAAAATGTAAAAAATTATTAAAATAAAAACCTTAAAAGCGTTAAACGCTGTGGTTTAAGGTTTTTATTTTAATTTTTAATTAAAATAAATTAAGTTTTTATTACTACTATTATATATATTACCTAAGTTTTGGATATTAATAGAGAATACCAGATGTAAAGGTAACTAGTATAAACACCTCAGAAATTTATTATGTTCATATATTGCAGATATAATCAAATCCGAATGTAATAGGAAGTGATCAATGTTTTTATGACGATAATTTTTTATGTTTGTAATCTCATTTCTCCGGCATTTTTCAACCAATTTGGATGAAACTTTTTTCGGCAGGGGATCCTTCATGCTTAAACCTCCAAAGATTAAGTTAGAATGTGACCATGGAAATTGAAGGTGTATTATAGAATTCTTCAAAACCGAATAGCGCAGGTGCCATGACTTAATTTGGATGATATAGGTCCGACTTATTTGGATGATTCTATTTGGAATACTCTTAACATAGTCTCATGAAAACTTGATTCAGAATCTGTTCATGGAAATTTAAGATATACCAAAGAATTTTCCAATATTGAACTGCACAGATATCGTGATCGAGGTTAGATGATATAGGTATAATTATAATCTCACAAGACACTACCAAGGATGGTATAAATTTTCTCTTTAGCAAAATCATAATGCAATAATGGAAACGGAAGGTGGTGATAGGGTAGTCTTCAGTGAATTAATGTCACCGAATTTTGTCTCGTTTGACTTGTTCTGTTGATATAAAAAGAAAGTAATGGTGCAAATAGATAGGTAAGTATATAGGGGTATACCCGTATATAACTATAACAATACTATTTCAATCTTTGATCCATAAATCCTTATGCTGAACGTGTACTGCCTTCCTAAACTTGAGGATCTCCTGCTTCTAAATTAGTGTTTGTGTCTTAAGCAGAAACTCCGCTACTAAACTTTGGATTACTCGTTACTCTGTGAATATTGCCGGTTTAAATTGTAGAACTTAAGGACCTGCCATTTTTTATTAGTGTCTTGGATCTTAAACAGAAACTTTTTTAATTTTGTGTTCCAACTCCTTAATTCTGTTACTGCAAGTGTACTGCCTGCCTAAACCGTGAAATCGACGATAAGCGTCTTTTTAAATAAATATTTTGTGCCCAGCAGGACTTGTCCACTGAACTTCAGATACTAACTCCTCGTTTCGACCGTAAGAAGATACTATTTCTTTAACCGGGAAACTTGAGGATCTTCGGTTTTTTAATTAGTATTTCCGATCCAAAGAATAAATGTTATCACGGAGCTCTGTGTTGCTATAAGAAACACTGTCTTGACGCTGTAAGAGGATTTTTCTGATAAATTCGTGGGACTTAAAGATTCCCTGTTTTTAAATTAGCAGTTTAAGTCTCAAGTAGAGGCTTTGTTATTGAATTCTGAGTTCCAACTCATGAGTTCTATTATCTCGGGGTATTACCTGCCTAAATCTTGATATTTAAGAATCTGCCTCATTTACGTAGTAATTAGGATCGCAAGCAGGCATTCTGCTACTGATTTCTTGGTTCCAATTTCTCAGTCCTAATGCTGTGGACTACTTAACCCGTAAGACTTGAATTTCCGCTGATTTATATTGAATATTGTGAGTTTCAAGCCTCATTATGTGGGTGTGATATTTTCTTAAATCCCGATCCTTAAGTACCTGCTGTTTTTAAATATTAATGTGGGTCTCCAGAAGAAACTCTGCTGTTGAATTATGGATTCAAATTTCTTAGTGCGATGCTGCAGTGATACGATCCGTTTTGTGTATATGAAACTCATATGTTCAGCATTAATAAAACAATCCGAATGATTTATTAGCATCATAAAAAATGGTCACAATTTGACAATCGAAATTGAAAGTATACCGTAGAAAACGTCAAAAAATAATAGCAAAATTGTAATAGTAATGACAACAAAGGTTCTAAAGTTGACATATATCTATCTACCTTTTATAAAAACTAGGGTACAGCGACGAATCTGGAAAATAATGACAGATACTTTTTACTAATGAGAAATAAAGTTTTCGAGTATCGACTCATTTCATTAGTTTTAACGTAAGCAAGAATATGAAGAAGTAAAAGGAAGGTAAGTATATATAGATACATACAAAGGCATGAAGTAAGTAAGGTATTAGTTGGCAGATAGATAAATAATTGTAGATTTAAAAATAGCATGAAATACCTTAAAAGCAACTAGAATATTGGTAGGCAGATATATTCTATGTAAAAGCATATAATATATCGGTACATGTGTATTTGTGTGAGTATATATGTATGTGAGTATTTAGGTTCATTATAAGTATTTATTTTCACCAAAGGTCTGTTACTATTTAATCATATGAGAAATTATTTTTATTGTATTTCTTTGAAATTTTACGGTTCTTAATAACATAGGGTATCATAAGCACTAAAAATTAAAAACGAAACATTTTACAACTAATTCGAGTTTATTTCAAATAACCACCGAATAAAAAGCGCGTTGAACAACGTAGCGTAACAAAATTAGAGCAATCAGTAGACCTTTTCCGGTACACTATCGTTTCCAAACATAAATAATTAGGCAAAATACTGCTACCGCTCGAGATTTTTAAAGTCGGTGTTTCATTCGCTGAATGCAAAGGTACCACCTGTGTGTGAGTGAGTGGTGTGTGCGAGCGTGCGTATGCGCGTGAATGTGTGTGCTTGCATGTGCATGTGTGCGTGTATGTGTTCGCGAGTGTTGGTGTGTGTATCAGTATATATACTTGCAAAAAGTTGCCAAATTGCTATGTTATTATGATTGGGTGGAATGGTTTCTACAAAATATAGATATTTATATGGAGACTAACTAATCTAAGATAACCTAATGGATCTACTAATCTGACAAATTTTACGTATTATCTATGATGTATTAAGTAAATAGTTCTTTAAAAATATCGATACTTATTGTATTTTGATTATTTCCACCGATATTGTGGTGTTGTGATGACAGTAAAATATTATTTTTTTAAACAATTTATTCTTCAACTATTTATTTTATTTAAGTATTTACTTAGACTCGAACTTCAACTTGTAAGTGGACAACGACTGAGACGGACAAAGAACTGAATTAAACTAAGGTTGTTTGTACTCTGCGGAACTTCCATCTTGGGTTTTGTAAATGGTAAGAAGTACTGAGGCATCTAGAAACGGAGTTTCCTGACGAGCCTGGGGGCAGGGCTTTATCACGGTAACGTGATGCAATGAATTTGAGATAGGGCTTTATCATGGTAACGTGAATTTGAGAGTTGATATGTCAAATTTAAGATCCTTAGATTTTAATATTTTGTAATATGTATTTTCCATAATGCCAAAATTTAAGTTAACTTAGCTTTAATTTTGATATTAGACTGTTTAACTGGTCAAAATACAGGTAAAGTACAAATGTTTAACTGTTTAAAATACAACAAGTAACTTTTTTAAAATACCCAATACATTCAAGTATAACCGTTCCTATTATAATATTTTTTATGGTAATCGATTGAAATTTTTTCTCCTTGAGAAATGATAAAAATCTGTTTGCCAAATCTTTAAATTTCGTAAAGGAATTGAGTTTCACACTGACTAAATCTGGGGTTAAGTTGGTTTGGTGAAAAAAAGGAATAGTTAGAGGACGTTACTTTTGCTAAACATTACAGCGTTTATTACGTTCTCAATTTCTAATAATTTTCAGTAAACTATTTTCTAGCATATTTAACAATTCCACGAATTTAATTTACAGCAATAAGTTATTCGACATAATAGTCAAGCTTTCCAAATTCAGTGTGATGTTTTAAATGGTGCTTTTAAAACCATAGTATTAATATTGTCTAGGCGCGACTTTATAGTGGATATATCAATAAGAATAATCCCACTAAGGTGGTCACTGTTGAGTTTAAATGAGCCAACAGGTTTAATGTGTACACCCAGAGCCGCTGTCTATCGGTTGTATAAAATCGGCATGTGCCTAAACGATGGCACTGTAACATGTGTAAAATATAAATGAAAGGGTAATTTTTTGTAAGATTTGTATAAAAATATGTATAAGAATGACACACATATCGTAAATATAGTAGAAAATGTTAAATTATGCTAATGTAGGACAGAATATTATAAGCAAATTCGTGGTAGAATGAAGTAAATTGTAACAATAATTAAACATAATTTAAAATGCGGTGTCGTTATTTCCTCTCGCTAGTTTTACTTTGTTACAGTAAATGACGACGTAGCGATGGTTTATTAATAAATTCAGAGAATTTTGCTCGTTCATTTTCATAATTTAATAGGGCCTTTCTCAATAGGAGACAGGACTTTACGCAATCTGAATTGGTTTCTGAGATAGACGTAAACTCTAAGAGATTTTACAAGAGGAGAATGGTATTCACAATAGATTTTTGAGGTTTGTCTTGGTAAATTCTCTTTGGAGTATTTAAGGGCTGGCTGTTAATGAAATTATGTTACAAAAGTAGGCAAACAAGTAACCCATAAACCAAATACGTCAAACATTATTATAACTAAATGTATTGAAATATCATAGCCAAACGTAACGTTTGAACTATGTAGTTTCAGGTGGCATTTAATGCTTATCCTTGAATAAATTTTTATCAATAGACTGTCTCAGTGATGCCCGTGACCGCCAGTCTGGGCAGGAGACACGGCATTTACTCTACACTCAACGGTGCTGCTGTCTGTCACTGGTTGGTTGAATTTTAGCTACGCAATTATATACATCACTACAACCTCCGTCGACGAGCGGCCGGAAATTAAAATCAGGACGCCGCGATGTGCCGTGTTGTCAAAGCTATAAGCCTGTGATCAGCCCAACACACTATCCAATATAACTTTATTGCAAACCATGGGAATGGTTAAAATTGCATTGCTGAAATATTTATTATAAGAAGTTTATAATAAATATTTCAGCAATGCAATTTTATTATAATATTATTTACGTAAACTACAGATACGACAGACACTAACAGAGTATGATTCACTGTTTTTCTGTTTTCTAAGCAGTGACATCCGGGATTGGCATCGGCTTTGTATAAGTTCTAAAATCAATCAATATACCCAGAACATATTTAACACTTTAAAAAAAATGACAAATCATGTGTGGTTGACTATTTGTTACATGTAGTAGACGACGCCAACGGTGTCATCTGGTGTTCACCTATCTACCATTACCGTATCTCATCTCACCTCGTTTTCGGTGCCATAGTTATATTAACCGTATTCTAACAGTGGTGAAATATATACACTAAGTATATTTTTAATTGTTTGTAATAGAGAAATACTAAGTACATATATGTAATAATTCTAAGTCGATTGGAGGATGTCGCGAGTCCCCGGATACAATCCAAATAAAAAGTGGTAATAGTATATACACTCTCAAATCTGTTCTATGAAATTTTGTAAAGACGCGTAAACATCCCAAATCTTGAGCAATTATCACGAGAACAATAAAGTTAATTCACATTGTCGTTGAAATTACTGCCATTTGAATATATTTCCAGGCTGTAATTAGCATTGGGATACATCAATTATTATATTTGTATTAAAGAAACGTAACAATTATACGTTTATTTATAAACGTAACTATATTTTGATTTCAAGTTTTTAAAAGGAATTAATAAGTTTTTTTATGTCAGCGATGCTTCGAGGGAATAGCTATCAACATTTTATTTCTGTAGGACAACACTTTCTGAAACTGAAAACGGATAAAATGAAACAATCTTGAATAATTTTTTGAGATGTATTATTAATTTTGTTAGTTTTGGTGATAAATTTTAAAAATAAAAGAAAATTACATGTAAAAAAATAAAAATAAAATCTTGAAGAGTTGCCTCATTTCTTTCAAAAATACTTCTAAAGTAAACTTCACTCTCATACTTTCCTTCTAGTTCTACTCTATCTAAGTTGTCTCTGTAAAGTACTATCTTAAAGTGAATACAAGAAAGAAATGAATACAACAATAGGATGATGTAATTCTATTAAAGAATTTATATATTCATTTTTAACCACGAATATTAATCGTCATCCATTACACATTTTTTATAACATATGTTTAACACGCTGGGCTCCAGTTCTTTCAGGTGAATTATATTATTTAATATTAATGAAGGTTATAAAATAATTGTGGATTAATAAAAGATTAAAAGAATAAATATTCAAGGAGCATCACGCACACACTCTTACACCCCGTACATGCTAGTAGTAAAGTTTACGCAGCGCCGCTCTCATGATTCTCATATTGATATGGTAAGAGCATCCAGGCTCTCAGAAGATCACCTTACTATGACGAATCGCAGTCCTCAGGCTCATTATCAAACTCTGCTCACAGATGCATCAGCACCATACATACCCTACGCAGAAACCCCGGCGTGTTCAAATCATCTCAGTTCAATTCAGTCCTTAATCCACGTCAGTCTTAGGCCAGATAAAAGTTAAATTCATCTATGACTAAATATTATGTAGTAGTAATGATAATCATTTGGTAACAATTTCTAAAAAATAAGAAAGAATTTTATAATGAATCGCTTTTAAAAATCCTAATCTTAAATGCGTTATAACCATTTTGGTGGCAGCTTAAGAGGTTTCGAAGAGAATCCGAAAAAAATGCCTCATCAATAAATTATTCGCAAAAAAGTTCATAAGTCATCACAGCAACGTATCTCTCTCAAGAACCTGTTTCGAAGCCCAATACTGGCAACTAACCAATCATCGTCGTCTCGAGTATAGACTACCCACCTCATGATACTGTAAACCGTATACACCTGTAATAATTGTAATTGGTAATTTGCTTGATAATTTTAATAGCCTTCTCAAATTTTGATTTTGTAACATTTTACGTGTATTCTTAACAATTAATGGAATTTTTACATACTGTTCAACTAATTTTATTCTCCACGATGCCTTATTAAATAAATTAAATTGCGTCGTTTTCAATTTGTAATCCAACCGCGTATCTAATTGTATCAAAATATGTTCTGAGACAAAAGATATATTAGACGTATTGCAGACGCACAGACGAATTGAGAAAACATTCCTCTTAGCTTCATCCTATATTTCATTAAACCTTATGACGGCTCGCGCTAAAATTTAAACGCTTTTCTCACAAACTACACAAAGCAATAAATTTGGCAACTCATACTCAAGACGAAATCAAAGCAAAGCAGCAATCGTGTCTTCTAACTAAAATTCGAAAATTGGGCACCGCTGAAAGATTTAAAATAAAAATTAACCTTAAACGTTACACCCACCTACCCAGAGATATAAAAGATTGAAAACAAGACTTATGAGTCTAAAAGGCAATTTCATTTGCGCGTGCAGACGTGCTCCTTTAAACTTTTCACGCAGGTCACCATAACAATAAATGTAAAGGTAGAACCCAGGGGAAGATTAGCAGCAATTCAAGACTTCTCTTATTATTTTTGCAGCAATTCTTGACTTCTCTTAGTATCAAGTTTATACTCAGATTCCGAATATTATCTACTGTTTGGGATTATCGAAATTTAAACGAAGCAATAAACCTTTCCGTTTCACAGGAGAAAATTCAATAATAATTTACCAATGTAAGAGTACTAGTTGGTAAATTATGACTATTTCCGTTTCAGTTACTTACCTATTTACTGATGTTGCAATTGAATTAATTTTATAAATCGCAATCATGGGCAACACGTCATCTGGTAGTCGATTCTTTATACCATTTATTACTGTTATACAATTAACAATCTGCTGATTATAATTTTTTCACTTTGTGTCAACAGTTGATAGATGGCGCTGTCTAATAATCAATGCATCCATTTGAATTCTGAAAATTAAAATTTTTATTTAAATAAACATTTTATAAAATTATTGACTCGTGTAAGTTTATCCCTTGACGTTTCGTATTCTAACATGTTTTTTTGTTAATGTTTAAGAATTAACCACGAAAAATAACAAGTTAAAAGATATTTCTAGATAATAAATTTTATGCATTATGGACACATTTGGGAGTTACTATTCCTTGGATGCATTTTGGACAAAAATTGAGCAAATTTATAAAGGTCGTTTTATTTTAGCTGTTGTAAAGTTCAGGACGTGTCATCATCTAGGAAAAATTGTTAATAACTCTATCATAAAACATTGCCACTATGACATGGAATGATTAATTATAGCAAACAAGCATCAGGGCTCTGACAGTTTGCGGTAAGTTTAGTAATTTTGTAGTAAATATTTCAATTATGTAACCGGTCACTTCAAACACTGCAAATAGTCATGGTACTGTATTAACAACGTTTCAATTTGCCTGTACATTTTTCAATATGAGACCCTAGATAACGAACAAACTTGAAGAATATTATTTCCTAGTTGGTCTTATATTTTAAGTATAAAATCTAGTTATACATTTTAATTATTACAGTTTCCTTGATAATAAAATAATAAAATAATATATGCTAATGCTAATTTCTGCTTGGATATATTTGGCAATAACTTCAACCACAAGTAATTTTATTATTCACGTGATATTCTCACGTGACCCGGGGTGTTTACTCGTATATACATAATTATGGAGAACAGATTCGAGACATTCTCGAAATGTATATATATATGTTGTACTATATGCTATACTGTATATGTTGTATTCGTCATTTCTGCATTACAAAAATAAAGAAATAGTTAATTTGTACATCAATTTACCGGCGGAATATGGTTAATATATAGCTATGGTACCGAGGACGAGGCTATATGAGGTATTGTAATTGTAAGTCAATAACAAGCAAGTGACGCAGGTTTCCACTATCTGCTACATCTAATATGGAGTTTAAAATGTGAAACTTAGGTGGAATATTCCAGATCTAGAGAGTGAAAGTGTGTCATAGACTATATTTATACCGTATGTTATAGTAATCTATAACATATGGTATAAATATAGTCTATGACCGTACTGCTCCGGGGTTTTGAGATAAGCTTAAATTAATTATTTATCAAGATAAATGTACACTAAGAGGCAAGAATATAGTAATCGATTTATTCTTAAACTACCCTATCCTATGTCGGTATTCATAAGCATATATTATAGGTTGCAATCTCAATTTCTAGACGTTGTGGATTTATTTTAAAGATACTAATCTTAAGAATGGTTTGAACATCTCATCCATACATTAGTATGAAACAACATGACGTTCGTTACGTAATTAAGTTATACCATTTGAGGAAAAATATTATGTGCGAAAACGACTATTTTGTTCTTTGTTTCTTTTGTCATGTTCTACTATATAATTTTTTTTACTTTTTTTAATATACAGGTTGACCAGTTCGGCAATTTTATTATATTTTTAGTAAAGTACGTAACAACAAATTTATAAACCCGCATATTAAATCTACCAAAGTAATAAAATGACAAATATTGACAACAAATACGTATTTTAAAGAAATTGATAAAAAAATAAAGCTTATATATACACTTCAATTAAAAGGTTATGTGCAACGACGTCCGCCCTCGTGCATCTGCCCCCATTCAGCTTGTTCATTTAAATAGAGCAATATCCTGTGCACTATTCCACACCACTCCTCGCCACGCCTACCTGACCAATGCCAATCCGGTTGGAAATTTTTTGTCTGATTTTAGTTGCACAAAACGTCGTCTATTGATGTACATAGATACATTTATGAAATTACGAGTTGAGTAGTTTAGGTTTTCTCTTTTGTTGTAAAAATGCAATGAAAATTATTTTATAAAATTCTTATTTTTGTATATCATTTGATTGAATGCATCAAATCTAATGAAATAAAATTGATATATTACCGTAATTCAAACGCTACTTTCTTTGCTTTAATCGAATAAGTAACTTGTACGTGACGTGTGTTCAAACAAATAGACAGACCGACAACAATTCCAGAAACTATTTTTGTGTTCTATTACTTTTATTATATGACCATTTTCTTTCTTAATATCTTCAAAATGCAGATCTGCTAATTCCATAGATTTATTATATGTATGTTCAGTTATGTTGGATTGCTTCACATCATTTTGGGTCGCGATTGGATTTGTTGGATTGAGTTTGTTTATGTTGGGTTAGGTTTGGTTAGATTGGATTTTTGGGTTATATTATATTAGGTTGAATGTTAGATTGAGTTGGTTTAAGTTGTGTTGGGGTTAGTTAAGTTGGATTATTTATTGTGAATTAGGTTATGGTGGGTACTGCAATAGAAAAATATTTTTGAAAAATATTAAATTTGCATAACTTCTGATATAGTAAATCACTTCTAATGAAATAAAAAATGAATGTTAAATCAGACCAACCCTGAGGTTTTTTTAAAAAACCCGTCTTAATTACTTCGGCAGTTTTAATTGTTGCGTGTTCAAACTGACAAACACACAGGGAACCAAAATTATAAAAACTACATTTTCAAGTTATTTTATTTTTTATTATGTTCCTTAACATTTTTCATAAATACCTTGAATTCATAAATACCTCATCATAAATACCTTGAATTTACGCACATAAATAGTTTTAATTCATAAATACCTTGAATTACAGACACTCTAATACTAAAATGATATTACATATGTAGAATTTCGTGTCTTATATTATTTACCACCGCAAAATTTTCAGAAATTTGTAGACATTTTTAAAATGGTACGTTTATGAAAGCGGTGGCTTGTTTCCAACCAAAGGTATTTTTGATCGTATTTGGTGATATTTCCCTATTGATTTCTCAGTTAATTTGTAAAAAATATTAGGTTTTTTCACATTGAGCCTTGTTTATTTTTTTAACTACATAGATTTTTATGTGTTAAATATACTTTAATTTGCGCTGAGAGTTCTCCAGGTAAGTAGTGTCTTTGCCATGAAGTACTACGCACCCCTAAGGAAATCGCCTTTTTTATTTTTATGTATCACTCCGACTAAACACGTGTCACACTTGCAACGTTGAGGCGCGCTCTGTGGTTTATTATTATAATTATATACAATATTCTTAGCACCTAAATTTTCTACAATTAAATTTCTCTTTACGGCGAAATTCTTATAAAAAGCAGCAAGAAGATAAAACGCATATGTTTTTTAAATGCGACTTGATACACAACCGAACCTCTTAGAACTGATTAAAATATTATTTAAACAGCATTCTTGAAGGAAGGAAGTTGGAAATAACATTTATAATTATCAACAGAAAAAAATGTAATAGCTACAGGTTGAATTATGTAAGTTCCAGGCGCTATATATTTCCTCTGCTTATAATATATATTTTATGGTAAAAAACATTAAGGATGAAGGCAACAATAATAAAAATTCACGTAATATTTTTTCCCATTGTAAAATGGAAAAAAAATAAATAAAAAATATTTCATGTAAAAGTGTTACCAGACCAAGCCCCAAGTAAGTTTACATTTTGATTAAAGAAAGTTATAGGACTTGGCAGTACCGTTGAACTATGGCAATTAGCATACCTTCAGCAGCAGTGCATTATGAACCGTATTGCTTATCGTATTACCGTATTGTTGGCAATCGTAGTACTGAATAAATTTATGCATATTTTCCGGTGAAGGTGTTCGTTTTTTCAATATATTTGGATACGTTTTCCTTGCAAGGTATTCGAGCATATATTTATACCCAGCAAGACAAAGATTCCCTCAAATTGTAAAGTTCTTCAAACTAATCACAAGTTTAATTTTTCGCAGAAAATGAAAAACACATTTCTTTTATGTTTCTGCATGAAAATATAAACAAATTTAGGTAATTTTAATGATCGATATCATAAATTATTATATTACTATTGCGAGGGTATTTGGGAGGACGTTGGGCGAGGTCCTGTATTTATTCGTAAGCTGGTACCAGATTGTACGGATGCCATTTTCTATTCCATCTGACAAGGAGGCTAGGAAACACAGGTTGGAACACGTTCTCAGCTGTATTAGAGGAACTTGTCCCTTCGATACTAAGTTAAAACCTCTTTTATTTACACTCATAATATAATTCTTCGTCGTCGCCGTGGTGTGTTGGGTTGATCACAAGGCATACGGCCTTTGACGATGTGACGCACCGCGGCGACCCGGGTTCGATTCCCGGCCGTTGTTGGCTGTAAGAGATTGCTCTTGTAGCAATAAGTCCGCCATATGTATCAATTAGATACATTAAAGTAGATAAATAAATAAATAAATAAATTCTAATTGAATATATGGTTATATTAAAGAGCCGTATCTAATGAAAACACATTAAACAAAGTGTCGGCATCCGGATATAAACTAGCACCAGCAGCGAGAATGTCGTCGACTTTAACAGAGGAGTTCTCGGGTCATTCACCTCCTTATTTTGGGAAATAAAACCTGTCGTCCAAAATCTATTTAATCTTGTACTAGGAAGATATGTCTCTACTACATATGATGATGACGACGATCAGGACCGATGATTTTCAAAGTGAATAGTCACACGTTCAGCAGAAGGTTATTTTTAGCAGAAGATTGTAACTATAGGTATATAATGAAAAATCGGTAATATAAAACATATTAAACAAGCATTAAATTGCAAACATCTGCATCTCAAGTTTATCCAAACACCATTCACCTCCACGGCTCGACTTTAATCAATACACGGAACCTGCTTGTTGCTATTCCCAACGAACATTTGTTTGGTCTTAATATATTCGTGGTTTGGAGGTAGCGACATTACCTGCCTTGATTATTGTATTTGTTGCCAGTATTCAAGATGTTTAAATCCTTGACAACAAAATCTTCTTCCGCCATAAACGCTAATCCAGAAATCAGGAAAAACATAAAAACATACCCAGACTTCACCGCCGATAAGACGCAAAGTCAAACTTTATGTACCTAACAAAAATTCGATAAGAACGACCCTTGTAAACAAGGAAATCTACAAAAAAATGTAGTAACACTAAATATAAGAAAAACGTTATTTAAATGTGTTTAAATTTTGTGGTGTCCCATTTATTGTAATATCTACTATTGTAATATATTTTTGACGTCTAACGAAGAGTACCAGTTGCAAAGGTACAAAAATAAACGGTTTTATGTAAATGTAACGAGGTGGAAAAAAACAGGTAAATATATAATTATTTTATTATGTACAAAATGCGATACTCGAGAACCACGAAGATACATCGAATAAAGTTGGATTAATTAAATCTGAAGACAAATATACTCTAAGGGGAATTCTATATCACACCTTGTAATCCTAATGGCATACGCTTCTGTTTATACCTTGCATTTATATTAATTTATACTGCAAATATTATAATGGGAGATCGTTTAAAGAAATGTTTGACTTTTGCATTATTATATCCGTACGAAATAAAACATCCTTCGTTACAAAAATAAAATATGGTGCGTGTGAAAATATGGCCCGCCTAATCAATATTTCGAATAATTATTATTTAAAAATTATCAAATCTTTATTAAACAAAGGTTATGTTAAATACGGTAATATGATTATATAATATATATATATATATATATATATATATATATATATATATATATATATATATATGTATATATATATATATATATATATTTTTTTTTTCTTTTTTTTTTAATTTAAATACGTTTAAAATTTTTTCTGAATCTTATTTAATTTATAGTATTCTATCAAGCCCGGCTACAATATTTATTGAAAAATTATATATAAAATTATATATTATATATCATCTTTTCTTAGACATCTTAAATAAGATCCTCTTGTCGTAGATAAGAATTTCCTGCATTATTTTTCTTGCCTATATTTATTTATAAATTTATTGATGTACAAAAGTGTAATAAAAAGAAAATTAAAACCTGTTAAAAATGGGAATCAGTTAAAGTCCGACGGAAAATTTACTGGGTCTCATTAGCCATAAAGAAATGTCAAAAGTCATGTTGCTTTTAGAGAAATAAAATTTTGCTGTACCATAAAATATATCTTGAATAATAAGAATGATTATCACGGAGTATAAAATAAAACTCACCAATCGTAAGCAGAATTCGCGCACCACCGGTTCTCTACGCAACTCGTTATGAATTACAATGATTAAATAAAAACACTAAGTTATATATCAAAACAGATATTTACGTGATTGGAAATAAATCAAGGAAAAAAAATTAAAATGAAATATTTTTTCCCCAAAAACCGTAAATATTCGCAACTTTGTTTTATTTTTTCCGTAAAATATAAAGATCTTTACAAACCTAGCAGACAAAGGGTGGTGGAATGGTTTTTGAGAGAATGAGGAAATTATAATAATGTGGCCGCAAAATGTAAAGAAAATAGTTTTGGAGTTTGTAAATCAACTCTTTCACAAAATACCTTTTTAATCCCTTTTATACGACACTTTATTTCATTAGCCTACTTCTAAATGTCAACTCCCGATTTCAAACGAATGAAAGTATGTAGGAACTGAAAGTATTTCTATAATTATTTTACCTAAAATCGACGGAGGCAAGTAAATTGTGTGGTTGTATTCAATTTCAAATTGAAAACAATAGTGTTTGCTGAGAAAAACATCCATGGCCTGCAAACAGACACCGAAGATATCTTACAAAACACATATATTAAAAAAAATGAAAGAACCTAATATGCCCCCTGAAAAACCCCAGTCTGTTTGTTGCATTTAATATATTTACGTACTAAAATTTATGAAATAAATACGATTGTTTTTCGTAAAAGCGCAGAGATTATTTAATAAATCTAGCACAAATATGGACCACATTACATACTCGCACTGCTCCACGGTTTCATTTGGGTGAAATTCGGAATGAGAAAAAAAATTCCTCTCATATGTCATATAATATTACCACCTAGATTTATAGAGACAAACTGTCCAGTAGATTTTGTGTACATAACGCAAAATCTAATAACATACCGACAGACAGATAAAAATTCTAAAAACAGGTTTCTAACTTCTGTAATAATTTTACACGTTAAGTCAATCACTCTTTTTAAAATATTTTCGTGTACAGAATTTACTCTGTTACAATTTTATATACGCATATACAGAATAGTTTAAATGTCGTTTAGTTACTTTAAAAAATCTGTTTTCTTTTCGAAAGTAAACGCTATTTAATTTTTGTTCTGTCGAGTTTGGTGTCAGTTATTTGCTCGCATATTGTCGCAAGCCTCTGTTCTCCTCTTTTCAAGCTTTCATTAAGAAAACTCTACATTTTCACTGCATAAATAATATCTACGTATTAATATCATCAGAGTATGAAATTGTATAAAAGCGACAATTTCAAATAAGATATACGATCCCCTCTTTTGAACGGCTTTTAACGGTAACGATGAGTTATTGAGCATTTCAAGGTCAATGTGTACGTTAGGTCGAAATTTGCTCCCATCAGTATGGTACAGGAGAAACTCTCTGTCGGTCTATCTGTACGTCGGAACGCGATAGTCTCGAAAACTGGACTACGGAATTTTTCACTTCTATTTTTTTTAAATTTAGTGACATTGGTAAGGTTGGGTGCATATTATTATATTAGATATTAATAACCAACATTCATACACACACATATATGCGTATATATATATATATATATATATGTGTGTGTGTGTGTGTGTGTGTGTGTGTGTGTGTATACGTGTATGTGTGTGTGTGTATATACATATTCGCAAGTAAATTTTTCCAATATCTACCATTAGTGGTTGTCAATGTTAAGTGAAATTATTTGGTTCCTTTCGACGTGAATACGTCTTTAAATTTGCTACCATACGGGGGCAATCCAAAAAACCTAATGATAACAACATCGGGGGATACAGTTTGGCGTTGCAGTTTCGAATCTATCTTCTACATACAAAATTAAATTATACCACTGGATAGCTAAAGGATCAAAGAATTCATTACGATAAGCGAGAATAGTGACGCATCGCGTGCGGTGGAGGGGGAAGCGCCATCATTTTGAGGTTATTTTGCTGCGTATCGAGATATGCAATTAGTATAACTTTTGATTCGGAAAACCTACGATTTTCGTTTAAGTTTTAATCGTCAGCTGTCGTCAAAATCTATCGGTTGTGTATAAAACATTAGTTTAAAGTAGTAACAGTGAATATAATAAGGTGTTAAAACAAAAAAATATTATCAAAAATTTATAATGTCGGCCTATACGCTATTGTAACAAAATAATTACTTGTTTCCTTGCTTTTATCCTAAATACACAAATAAAAATATTTTATTTAAAAAATATAACCCGTTATATAGACGTATCCACGTACAACATACGGCCGTGTCCATGACACAGCCACACCCAATTATTTTTTAAATTGTTCTTGCAATTTATCCGAAATAATTCTGATTAACCATTCTATCAAATCTATCAAAAGTGCCCGATCAATATGTTTATAAAGTCTATTTTTGTTTACTACTAGAATTTAGAATACATTTTTTGAACCTAAAAGTAGAAAAGATGAGCATTATGTGACTTGCAACTTTTTAAGTTATCTTGTAAATACTGCGCGGAAATCAAAATTTTTTCAAGTCTTTTTCATTAGAAATTAAGGATATACTTTTAAGGCAGTCGAGTGGTTTTCCATTGTGATATACGTTAATATCCGACGTAATATCATATTTGTTTTTATAAATACTAAATGTATGAATTAAAAATTTATGTTTAAGAAGAGAAATGCGTATTGTCATTAAATCGTTTTATATTCTAAAATATAATTAACAAGAATCAAGGTGTTTCATAAGAAGCTTCTAGAATTATCCAACATATATCGGTTTGAAGGTGACACAAAGCAGCACGACCGAGGCAAAAAGTTGTTTATGCGTTTTTTAAGGTGGATTACGTTATCTCCATTCCGATAAATGTAACTTCACTGTATCTTCGTTTCGCATAAATTTTTTTCATAAATAGTGAAATATTAAGCAATATTTAATCACGAGTTCAATTCTCTTATGCAAACGTTGTTGTAGAATATTTTTTACGAGTGGTCAATATAACACAATGATATAAGTTAATGGCATTTGGTCTAAAACCTCCAAATATTTTACATAAAAAAATTATTTAAATCGGTATCAAGTATAGAATTCTATGCTTTATGTGTTAATGTTTATCAAAAATTACAGATGTTAAATGGTTGATTCGACTGGATAAATCAATTACTGGCTGCGAATAAGTGGATTATTTACGTTAATAACACAAGCTATAGTCAATAGCGTAGTGTAGGACAAACAGAAGTTTCCCTACCCCAGCACGAACTGAAATGCAAGAAAATAATTCTGAGCTGCTAGCGGAATATCAATGGCTTTATTCATTTGGATTTAATTCAATAGAAATTGTCAGTATATATAAATATTGAAGATAATTAAATACGTACTTTTAGAAATTATATCGACTACCTAACTCACTAAGCGTTTAATATGACCAATTTTATTTTCTTCGTAATAATGTAGGCTACATATCACACAAAATCGTCAAATACAATCAGTTGCGCTGGATTCAACTAGTAAATCATGTAAACATTTTCAATATTGCGCTATTTGATCATCTCTAAGCAAGTCCTCACAGAAAAAGAAATTCAACACTGGTAATTATGTTTTTACGTGGAAGGTTTATTGTTAGTACCTGACACAAGTCAAAAAATTACAGATAATGGTGGTATATTTAGAGTTCGATATTTTATTATATATTTCCAATTCAAAAATATTTCAAATCTAATTTTGAAATATTTTTGTTGGTCAAAAACTTAATAGCTCAATTGGTAGTTGAGTAATATCCCTTTAAAGTCCTTAAATCAAATGTTCAATGCGTTTCAAACGAAACTGTTTCTCCTAGATTAACTGACATGATGTCGAATGTCAAAGACCTCCTACATAAATCGGTTTTTAATTTAAAACGTATCTTCCATATATACAATTCTATCCTAAACTGAATACGTGTTCTTCTTTAAATATATAAAAGACATAAAATATCACTAGGAGCATACGCGTTTCATTCGCTTCTAAACTACAAAGAGATATGTATGAGTGAGAAACTATTACCTCAAACTCCATTCGGCATTGATCCACCATGAAATTGAGGTTTGAGTGTTTCTTTATTAATTATTTTTATTAACAATCCAATCCGCTTACAATTGTTTCTACTGAGCCCTGTATGACATTGATACAGAAAATATTTGATAAAATTATTACTTTTCCTTTTGTCAATACTCTGTTAAAAAATCCTGCCAAGTGTGAACTGGAACAGATATCATGTAGCATGTCATAATTATCTATATCTGGAGAAAACAGGTTTTTTAAACATCGATTTAATTAACTATGAGGGTCCTAATTTTGAATATTCACAACCAAAAATATGGCTCGATCTATTGAAAATATTAATTACAAATGTAAAATAAACTAAATGTAATAATAATTATTGTCAAAAAGGCCAAGCGAACATGTGGTCGTCAAGAATTGGCATTAGATACAGACATTAATTACCATATGGCAATTAACGTCGGTATATATTATCATTAAGTCTCATTATTATCTCGGTATCATTAAGAATATTCTTAAAATTGTAGTAGTTTCTTCTTGAACTACATGTTCAAGAAGAAACTGTTAAGAGCATAAACGTATTGGAACCGATGCTAATATAAGAAAGAAGTTGGTTAACATGAATGTCACAAACACAATTTTTTACTTATGAATATAATATAATGCTTGAGTAAGACCTGTAATCATTTTCATAATGACAGAAAAAACATACATGTATATAAGTATATTAAAAGGACTAACATAAAAAGTATCATTTTGCGTGGAATGGTGGCGTATTCCCTACTAATAGTTAGAAAAATAATTGGTACTAACACATGTATGTTTAGACGATCGATTTAAACTGAGTGTAGGGGGTTCATGCTATAATTTTACAAAGTAAGACAACCGTGTGAAATTTTCCCAATAAATACAAATTTACCTGTGTCTGTGTGTATGTGTGTGTGTTTGTATGTATATGCTCATGGACACATTTTGAGGTACGCAAAAAAAAGAAGAATATTATAACATTTTTTCTCATTTCGCACTGGCCATCTGTACCAGTAGACGTAATTTAAAAATAAAAAGGATTTCGAAGGAATTTTATTTACGGCTTTCATTTGTTATTTTTCTTAATTTCTTTATTGCGTACCAATATTGAGTAGAGTAAGAAATTTTTAAACAAACACTTTTTTTTGTTTTTATTACAATTTGTTTTTCGTTGCGTTAAAGGAACATTATTTAATAAATTTAAATGATAATGTCGGATCTTAGCGTCACTCAAATGCCGAAAACTGTAACTTTAACAAAAATGGTTACACTTACAATGAAGTGGTTCAAACGTTGGGTGTTTCCCTAAGTCTGTGATTTATCGCAATATTAAACGATAACGGCAGACTGGAGAGTATACAAGACCTAAAGGACAAGGCCGCAAAAAAGTAAGAACAGAGAGGGACGAAGGTTTATTATAAGCAGTGTCTTCAGAAACTACACTTCGACTTCTGCTGGGTAAGAATCAAGCTTCAGGAAGTTCGACAAGTGGCAATTAGAACCAGAACCGTTAGAAAAAGGCTTGAGGTGGCTAGAATATGGGTATACTTGCCCGCCAGAGGACCTTTCCTCCCCAATGGCCATCGAGTAGCTCGTTCCCACCGAACTGGTGTAGTGCCTTTTGTCTCACACATTGAGGACGATTTTCTTTTAATGCATGATGATGCTCGAACTTATCCTGTAGTGGTCATTTCGGATTATCTTACAGAATTGCAGTTTTGGGGTAGCCAACACGCTCACCAAACCTTAATCTGATGAAACATATTTGGAATATGCTAGAAAATCAAATTAAGCAAAGAAATCTGACACTAACCTAAGGGACCTCAAAAGTGCATGATGGAAGAATGGAACCTATTGTCACAAAGTTTCATTGACGATGTAATAAAAATCATACTGTCAGTATGAACACGGCTGTCAGTGCAATTTAAGACACAGCTCTGAAAGGTTACGTGACAATATAGCTTAAAATGCCGGTTTGTGCTATTCCCACCTTTATCTTATATTACCTCACCATTATCTTAATTGCTCGATACTGAAAAAATGTAAAATTTTATTTGTAAAAAAAATTGGGATTTGGAAAATGTCATTGGAGAATTTGGTGTAACGTTTGAATTTCCGTTATCATATTCAATTTTAGAATATCTTACGTATTGCGTATATAATCACTATATGTAGGATTACGGCAAGAAACACATGTCACGTTCATTCATTTCGGTCGTCTTTAATTTCTTGAAAAATGCAAACCGATATTATTTAAAATATGATGAAATTTTATCACGACATTGAATGCTAATTAATATAAATAATTGTTTCATCATATTTTTAATTTCTTTAGTATGAAATCAAATATTTTCAAACTTTTATTATGGGCTTTTTCACATCTCTTTTTACTTTAAGGCACTAAGATAATTGTTTCCTTTTTGTATTAAAAGTATTAAGTGATGAATAAAATGGTAAAATGTGACAAAGTTTTTACATAATTTTAATCTAAATACTTCGGCTATTGGTTGTGGTCGGAATAAATGTTTTAGAAATTTAACATAGTGGCCTTAATAATACTAAATATAAGCCAAGCCATGAACATATAAATCGATGCAAATGTGAATCATGCTGCCGCAAGCAAATATATATTTTTATGCGTTGATTTCCTGAAGTTGGTGGGTAAATTTATTCTGCAGGTAGCACCGTGAGTGTTGGGGGGAGGCACTAGTAGGCGGAGTGCAGTGCCCTCTCCTCGATTTTTGGCTTCACCGCGCCCGCGAAGAGATTTGTGTGTATGCGCCTTCTGGATTACTCTATATTCTAAGAACGCTATACTACTACGCTAGATTTAAGTTTTATTGAATATTTCTAAGAACCCTATACTATTATGATAAAGAAACAGTCCCTGAATGAAGTTATCCTACCATTCGATTCGGGATGCCGAAGTGAAGACGGAACCCAATACGCACTTAAACTATTGCGACCACCCACCCCTTCTGTCGTTTCAGTTATCGTGTGTTTGTTAAACTATGAGTTAAAGGACTACTCGTTTTTTATATATTTATTAAAGTTTACTATTTTATAGGAAGATAAGTACACCGATGGTGGACTTATTGCTGTGGGGGCAATCTTTTACAGCCAACTACGGTGCGGCAGTTGAGAAATATTAGTGCTCTGGTAGATTGTTAAAACTGATACGGGTAATAACAGAAGAAAAATATTGTAAGCGATAAATAAATAGAAGAAAAATTAAAGAAAATATATAAAAAAAAAAAATTATATATATATATATCAGAAGAAAAAGCATATCAGAAGCACTAATAGTGTAATGAAGGAAGATGTATTCGATAGGTAGTATATCCATTTGTAGATTATTTTGTCGGTCATATTTCCGATGTAAATATGATCATACTTTTTGAAGCTATTCTAAAAGTTCCTCGGTTAAATTTAAATAACATACATCTCGGTAACCTAGGAAACGTAGGAGCAAAGTTTGAGAAATGTTGAAATGTATTTCAATAATATCTTACGATTAACGTCGTTCATCTGAAAATGGTGATGTGAAGTAGATCCACGTTATTAATTTAATAATATTATATATTTAATAAATAATATTATACACACACACACACACATACACACACACACACACACATATATATATGTGTGTGTGTGTGTGTGTGTGTGTGTACCTATACCTCACACTGTTGGCCTCTTGCTTTTCAAGCAATTGTAAATAAATACTTAAAAAAAGTAGTTGATATAATTGGTTTCCATTAATTTTATTAAGTTATTCTATGAACTTCTTTTTACTTCTTATTTATTATTCTATGTTCAGTATTGTTACAAATACAAAATGCTGGGTATTAAAAAATAATTAAATTTTCAAGACTGATAAATAAAGTAAATTAGTGATAGATAAGTAATGTACCTACTCCAGTACAATATCATGGGAACAGGATATTTCACAACCAGGTGTATATGTACTGCTATAGTTTATTTACAAAATGTATTGAATTATTTATAAATGAATTTATTTTTACATACTATGTAATGAAAGACATGTTATAAGGTACAGTTTGTTATAAGTTGTCTGCTTTCCGTATCTACCTGGACAACGTCACTCGAATGCCAATGGCGTTCTTCTCCTTCAAAAATGTCGCATCATACAAACGTTGGACATTTCTATAACAGTTAATATTTTAATGGTATTAGAGTTAAAATAGAGTTGACCTGAGTCTGTAACTTTATGGTTATAAAAAAAATTTTAAATTATGAAGGTTAAAACTTTAACAGCAAAATTTTATTCAGTTCATCCTTGCATTCGAAAAACGAATTAACTGTTTCAAAACTAAGATAGAACCACTCCAATGTTCCACAGGTCAATGAATATGTTATACTCATTCGTAGTGTTCATTCTCAACAAACTATAGACTGTAGAGAAATGAATGCCTGTACATTATCAAAAACAGTATGGTCTGCACGAAACCATCTCATCTCATTATTTCTGTATGATTTTTAAGCTATTGTATATCATTAAATTGGGAACCTAAATTATCTTCAGTGTATAAATACCTACGGGGAACTTATTGCTTTAGAAGCAATGTCTTCCTGCTAAATGCCAAGCATCAAATATTGTATATATTTGGCGTTAATTTTATAAAAATTCATTATTCACAATTAAATGAAACTACGTGATGTAGTATTATTTCTACTATCTTTAATTTCTTTACCACGACCTAGGTTTCGTTGTATTACATCTTCAGGTGGGATATTAGCAAAGATTAACTCTTAGGAACAACCAACAGCATTTATATATTTCAAACACAATAGCGGAAGACTGCTTTGTGTGAATTTTTCCATTGTTTATGTTAGTGAGTTTATTGCAGGGGCGCAGACTAGGTTTTATTATATTACAGAGAGTTTAACAATATACCAGTATTTTAGTGAGGGTAATAAATTCAATTGTTGTTATTATGTGAGGTTATACAATGCAAACTTTACGGTGTATGTAGTAAAATTAAATGGAAGTTAAGAAATAAAAACTATAAAACAAATCGCAACAAATAATAATTATGACCCATCAATTGTCACAAAACTATACCATAATAAATTAAGAAAAATACTAATACAAGAAATATACCCGTTCGTACCAAATAATAATAATATTTACTCTAAATCTATCCCATACATAGGTAATGTATCACTCAAATTAGGAAAACTCTTAACTAATAATAAAAATATAAATAATATAACATGTACTTATAGTACCTTAAATAACTTGGGTAAAACCCCTATTAATAATAAAGAAAAAATAGATAAATATAAAAAGAGTGGTATCTATAAACTTAAATGTAACGATTGTAATAGTGTAGACATAGGTCAAACAGGAAGAGATTTTAATACAAGATATAAAGAACACATCGCCAGCTGGCGAAATAATAAACCAGACACATCTCACTTTGCTACACATCTCATTGAAAGTAACCATCACCCCCATACTGATAATTCCCCCTATATATTACAAATAAATACAAAAGGCAATAAACTTAATATCCTAGAAACATTAGAAATAAACAGACATAAAAAAGATATCAAGGTCAATATATTAAATGAACAACTAAATATAATATCATCACCCATTCTTAATATCTTCTAGATATAATAAAAATATAAAACATTGATACTACAGTACTCTAAATTGTTTCAGCACTAATACACATATAAATATAAGTATATATAATAAAAACAAAAAAATTAAAATAAATATATGAATACACAAAACCGGAGATATGTAGAATTAGTGTATTACCTTGTCCTTACTTTCAAATACCCTTGCTTTTGTATAAATATATTACCGATAATAAGATATGTAGAATTAGAGTATTACCTTGGCCTTACTTTCAAATACCCTTGCTTTTGTACAAATATATTACCGATAATAACTTCCATTTAATTTTACTACATACACCGTAAAGTTTGCATTGTATAACCTCACATAATAACAACAATTGAATTTATTACCCTCACTAAAATACTGGTATATTGTAAAACTCTCTGTAATATAATAAAACCTAGTCTGCGCCAATGCAATAAACTCACTAACATAAACAATGGAAAAATCCGCACAAAACAGTCTTCCGCTATTGTGTTTGAAACATATAAATGCTGTTGGTTGTTCTTAAGAGTTAATCTTTGCTAATATCCCACCTGAAGATGTTGTAATACAACGAAACCTAGGTCGTGGTAAAGAAATTAAAGATAGTAGAAATAATACTACATCACGTAGTTTCATTTAATTGTGCCAAGCATCAAGTAAAAAAATGTATCTTCATTTAATTTACCATAAACAATGTTCTTCACAAAGCAAAAATGTACACAGAAATTAATTTATTCTTCCTAATGTAAGACACGTTGTTGAAATCTTAGTTACATTAATAGGAAAGGAGAACTTAATATTCCGGGAATCACCGTTCCAGGAATCATCTGACAATCGTGACCTGATAAATCAGTATTTGCAAATAAACTTAGCTCTGAAGTACGGGAAGATCGATAGTCTGATAAAAGGAGAAATTGCGAGACAGTTTTAATATAGTCACTCACATAATTTATGTCATAACATAGCTATGGTTTCAACTAATGGATGGTATTGAGACCGTTTAATATTTTAAAATTACTTCTATTATCTCAATATGGAAAGGCAAGTTTTTAAGTTTTGCTTAGGGAGTTACTTGCAGATAGTTTTGTATACAAACTAGAATCCCGCACCATTTTTGCGCAGACACGCTAACCGTTAGAGAAAGATAGTATCTAAAATATTTATTTATATATCACGTTACTTTTTTCTTCAAAGTGCCAAATTTTAATCAAATTTGTAACTTAATTTGATGTGTCCGCATATGAACTATTAGCAATTCGATTAAGATTTTGTGAGATATACTCTTCTGTTAAGTGAACATAGTACAGCGCTTTATTTTATTTAACAAAAATATAATAATGCTTCGTGGCATGTTGCCGTCGTGGCCTTTCCTCCCTCAATTCCCCCTCTCATGCGTGAATACATCATACCGAACATAATTAGAATGGACAATCCTACTTTAATTATTTCAAAGAACTTTTAATTTCTCTTAAATTGTTAATTTTAAATATAACAGGGAAAATAAAAGGATTTGCGTCCTATTTTGATTTACAAGGATTATTGTCCTAGTAAAATCATGTTTTAAAGGTTGCATAATTTCTTGAAACAAGGCACAGTTTTGATCGAAAATGACCCATCCTCTGGATAGCCGATCGATACCACCTTCTCGAGTATTGTTGAAAAAGTTATAAAGTTTTATTAAAACATGTCCGACTAAAGAATTACAAATTGGGAGAAATTATTGGAGTATCTTGCAATTCTTTATATTCTTCATGACAATCTTGGCATGTCAAAAGCCAGTTCAAAATTGTTGCCAAGAATATTCACGCCACTGCAAAAGCAAGAACATGGCGAGAACTCATGCGACTTTTTGGATCTCTGCAGTAAAAAAACTATGTGGAATGTATTTAATGTGAATGGAACTCCATATTTTCTTGGGATATAAAACAACTTACTTTTTTCAAATTAGATGAGTTATCAGCTTTATATTCTATTTATCTGTTAAAAATAATAAAAAACTGTTTCTGGCATGCCCCAGAATAATGTTCAAGAAAGATTCGTAAGTTAACTAAAATAATTTTATGTGTAATTTCTAATTACATTTCTAAAATAATTAACTTTAATATCTGAATTATTTCTAGTATTAAAAAAAATTTTCATCCTGTGATTGAAAACTTAAACTTGATTCACGCATTGTACGTTTTCGTAATAAACATTTCCTAAAAGATCCATCGAATTGTATCCTCATTCGGTACATGGTGAAGAAAGAATCATTTCCACTTTTTATACATATTTAATTTTGTTTAATATCTTGCCACACAATATATAAAACTACAAATGCAATATAAAACTAAAATACAAAATTTTACCTAAATAAATTCGTAACTGGAAACTGTAAGATTATGGCCGATGACGGACGGACATGACGAATCGATCTTGTTTCATTACGAAACCTTAAAAGTTAAGGTTTTGATTAGAAGAAACAAAATAAAAACATCGTCCGTAATATTAAAGCTTACTGAGTATCTCAACAAAACATAAAAATATTGCCAGTAAGAGAAGTTTCGTACATATATCATAGATAAGTTATTGGTATAGTAAATTCTATATACTAACCAGCATAGGTACAACACTCGCACTCAATGTTATTATATTGCATAGATCTGTCATTGGCACTCTAAAAGTGGCCCTTAAAATATAGGTAATTTGTTTCACTTTCAGTACTATCTCTTTTATTCACGTGCTCTCTCTTTCATTGTAGTTTGTACGTGGCCCTACTTAGGGCCATATTTTCTGTCTGTTTTGTGTAAGTATGAGTTGTTTGTTGGCTACAATATTATTCCTTCCATCCTTTTTAAATAATTGAGCGGTTACTATATTGTAAAATGATTATTTATTGATAAGGGATGATGTGGCTAAACAATAAAACTGGTCGTGCTGTCAGGTATTATTAGGAAATTGTACATTAATTCTATTGATAACTTCAGGTTTGCATCCTATTTTCAAAATAAAATGATTAAAATCAACCATATCTTTTTCTTATATCTTCAATAAAAATACTTATCTACAAAATCGATTATTGCGTTTATTCCACTGCTTGTTCAGAACTATTACGACTTTATAATCTTTAGAATATGATTGGAATTTGAAAATAAAGATTACTTCTATCTTTACTCAAAAGCATCTAACTGTATTAATAAAGGCAAATTTTAACAAAGAAAGAAGCTTCTTTGCTGATATCCCACCTGAAAATGTTGTAATACAACGAAACCTAGGTTGTGGTAAAGAACTTAAAGAAAGTAGAAATAATACTACATCACGTAGTTTCATTTAATTTTGGAAATATTTTTTTATCATAATAATCAGATACCATTTTGTGTTTCGCTGATTAATGAGTAAATATTGAAATGAAACTCTTGGCGTGTAAGTCGTTTAACGATACTCCAAAATTAATTTAGCACTTCTTTTGAAAGTTTAATTAAAGGATAAGGATTGAAATATTTGTATAAATAATTTATAGAAAAGGGAAATTTCGGTGACCACCAAGTCAACTGGGAAAATTTTTTAAACATTGTGAAGGTAAATTTTATTTAAATACCTTAGAATTTTTTAAAGATTGCTACAGCATGGTCCAAAACTGCGTCTTTATTTGCTGCTCGAGAAAGGTTATACTTAAGAAAAAATAACATAGCCTCATATTAAGTAAACGTCTATAAAATGTTCAGAATTAGTCATTTCTTTGCTTTAAGGTGCTGTATTTTGTGATATTGTATTTGGTTTTCAAAGCAAAATTACAAAATATCGAATAGTATTCGAGTCATTTAATATTTTTATTATGTGAAAAATGAAATTTGTCATGAAAGCAACAAAAAGAAACCCCGCTTCTAGACAATTATTTCCATGATCGGAAAACTAAGAATGTGTATACTTTTCTTTTGTACATCAAAAAATGATTTCATCTAAATTTTCAATTTGGTCAGTTTATCTTTCGACTAAAACGACATGCAAATGTTAACACCAATTTTAGTACCTAGAGAAAGAAACAATAAAGAAAGATGCAATAAGCCAAACGCATAAATAAGAATGTGGAATTAAATTAACTCCAGCCATAATTATGTATAAAAATATACATAACTATATATTAAAATAGAGAGGACCTGTTAAATAAGAAATTTTTATATCGACAAAAATTTATAGAAGCTTCAAAACGCAACTAGGATCAGGACTAAGGATTTCCGCTCTTTTTGTGAGACTAATGTCCTGAATTTTGCTCAACATGTAATATGTACCCAATTACATAATGAAGCTTGATGTGTAAAAAATTAAGGAAGCAATTGTAGAAATGTATTCTGTTCAAGGAAGCAATTGTAGAAATGTAAAAAAACATGTCACCCATCATCCGAAATTTCAATTACCCATTATAACTTAATTGTTGTTCAACATTATAACTTAATTTTGATTACAGTATCCAGTCATGACGGTAAAACAGATCGTTACGACACTCCTACATACGCTATGAAAATTAGCATAAGTGACGCAATGTTGCAAGTATGACGACATCAAAATTTGTGTACTAATTGATATACTGGAAGCCGATTTCAAGACACTTATTCAATTCATTGAGCAAAACTGGAAATACAAGGTTTCAAGTCAGACATACAGCGACTTAAACTTATAAAAATGGAATAAAATAACAATAGTTCCTCTAGCTGATGTGATCTAAAAATTCTTAAAAATGTTTTTTGCGAGAAAGTTAAAACAGTAGCATCCAAATTATATCAACCTAAAATCAATTATGTAGAAGAATATAATTCTCTGCTTGATACTATGATTGCTGAGTATTATTTTTATAGACCTGGTGAACATCACAATGACAAAACGACCTGGTGAACTTCAGAGACTCATTTACCAAGTGTGTAATAATAACAGTAATGCCTATAAAAAATTTGACCCGGCTATTTCTAAAACTGAAAAGATTTTAATGAAAAGTTTCAAACATATTTTTATAAGAGGCAAAAGAAATAGAAATATGCTAATTTTATTCACCGACAACGTCCAAAGCAATAATGATTTGTTAATTTCTGTTAGGCATAATTATATAGCTGATGAAAATAATTATTAATTTACCAAATTTTATGTGAAAGTCCACTGTGTGGGTACAGTATTAGAGAAATATTCTACGTTGTGTGCAGCTAAAAATCGCAAACTATAACCTCAACAAAGCTCAGTAAATACTTATCTACACTTACACAAACGATAAATTTGAAAGAGTCGGATATCAATAACAATCTGTACACAGACCAAGCCACATATTACCTAATGATGAAAATGGTCTCAGTCTCGTCCTTCACTTTCTGCTACTCCTTGGTAATGACGAAAATTAACAGTTGTCTTTGGCAGATACAGATTCTTTAAATTTACATACAATACCTCATTTTGACCTGGTGAGTGAAAAACCGATCCTTAGTCGTCAATATTTTTATGACCAATTTAAGTCGGACCACAGAATATCGAATCAGCTAACATTTATAACCAGTTCCACATCAATTAAGGTTGTATTGTATTTGGTTAAGCATTTCTTTGTTTAATTAGTTATTATTCACATTATCATACAATCGTGGTACCTACCTATACTAATATTTCTAACCTGCAAATTATATGACTTAATGGGTTCGTAGTATACCTTAACATCTTGTTACATGTTGTATTATATAACTTTTAATCCTGGCTTATACAAACTATACTATTTTAGTATATTTTTTTCAGATATTCAAATGACTTCAAACAAAAAGTCATTTAATAATTTAAAATCATTTTAATGCAATATCCTATTATTTTAATTGTCAGAATATTGTTGTTATCGTTATCAACGGATCGTACCATACTGTGGCTGTAATGAAGGCATCTGGAATCTTTATTCCTTTTTTTAAGTACAATTTATTTTGATGCATTTACTGTTAATTTGTTGTATGCACTATAACCTCAAATATCAATACAAATATTGTATCTAACATGTATTGTATTGTACACGTACCTAACATGTATTGTATACACATGTACTTAACCTACTCGCACTGTAAAATGTATGTAAGTTTATATTTTTATGAATATGCCCATTTAATTAGGGTACGACACTGAACATCCATATATGAACATATAGCTAAGCAATATAATACTGTTAAGTTTAATTTGTAGTCTCCTAGTACACAGAGTGCAATTTAAGCTTAACTTTGACTTAATATAAAAGTTGTTAACTATAATCCAATGTTTCTATATTTGCTATAATATAAAATACAAATATGGATGCTAAATTAGCGTAAAATATCCATGTTGCGCGATACTGATCATCTACATATAAAACTATAGCAATTTAAGCTGAATCTTTGTGTCTTAAAGAAAACACTTTTAATTATATCTTAAATATTATTATTTTATCGCAATCAACTGGACACCATATTAGTGTAAAACATTCATATTGCAAGGTATTGAACGTCCGTGTTTAAAACCTATCGCAAACTTTTATAATCCTTATATAATATTAAAGTTAGTTCTCAAGTACACTAAGTACAGTGTGTCTTTATGTAAAGACCCTTGATTTTACCTCAGATACACAGTATGGGTTTTCCAACACCTACATGAAATATATTAAATGGACATTAGGTTGGCATAAATTATTGCCACTACGCGTTTCATTTGATATCCACATATGCATCTGTCGTCAATCATACAGTCCTCCGTTATTTGTTTTCTGTAAATGAGTTTATTTTCTATAAGTATATGCTGACTGCTGTACTGCGAACACTAAGTCTAACTGCCTCATAATTATAGTTACATGATAGATACCTACTATACAACATTTTCAGTGAAAAACAAGTAACGTGCGTGTACACGTGCTTTATTGTACCTTTATAATATCTTGCGTCACACCATAAAGCAGTCAGAATAGTCGAGCAATGAAACGTAAGTAAATTAATTTACACGGAAGTCTGATAATTAGGAATTGGAAATGAGGCCGAAATGATTGCGCTGTGCCTGGGGATATATTCATATTAGTATATTAACACAAAGTATTTTTTGAGAAAAATAAGTGATACACTATTTTTGTAAATACTGTATAAGCTAGTATTCACCGAAATAATACGTCTACATCAAATGGAAATGACGGACGTTATAATAATGCGTAATAAAAGAAAGCTTACTAGAAAGACTTTCATCATTCCAATTCATAATATCCTGTGCACGGAACCCTGGGGAGAAGAGTTTAAAAACCTGACTTTGAATCATGTCGCTCTTGAAGTGCACGTACATTTTTTCACTTGTGCTATTTTCTGTATTGGTGTTTGTCCCAGCAAAAAGAGTAATTATAGACGATTCTCACATGACGACTATCAGGAACCGTTACAACATACTAGATCCTCCCGTAAACCCGTACGGGATACAGCCAGTATCAGTAATAATTACAGGAAAAGGATGTCCGGAAAGAAAACACCATAACAAAGTGGGAGAGTGTGTTTAATAAGACCATATCGATCCTGGATCAAGTAACTAAACCAATATTGTATTTGACTTGTGAACGTTTGTATTTTGATACTAATTACATATGTTTGTTATTTAACTTTTTTTATTATATATCTATAGTCACATATTACACAGCCTTATGTCAACAAGTAGCTACCGAATTTTAAAATTACCAATTTTAGCTATTTTCATAAAAACTGTGTGAAAATGTCTCCTTATTACAAAATTATGTTCAGTTTGGGCGGTGCTGTTTTGTTTTCCAGACCAGGAGATGATTGGTCCAAGAAATTATGTGTTAAGGTCGACTATATTCTCACTGCTGATTTGGGTTTGTGTCCGGAAACCGATAATTTATTTAATATATTTTCATTTGAAATAACTAATAAAACATATATGCCATTTCATTTTTCTTAAAATAGTGTGCAACAAAAAACTTTTGACTTAATATTCAGAGGAGGATTTCCTAAATAAGATGACGATAGTTCGAATCTGTAATTACCGAGTTCGGTTATCCCCTTTGTCAGCTGGAGTAGCCAATAGTACCAGTATCATTTGGCACTTGCTTAGATACTATTATACTACCTCATCTTGTCCTAGATGTTGTAGCTATAGTAACCTATTCTGGTGATAGTTATATTTCTAAAATATTTTTTCAAACTTTTGTAATGCAAGTTTTGTAACGTAAGGATATTTGGAATCTAAAATAGCTGCAATTTGGCTGTGGTTCAAATTTATGCCTTAAAATAATGTGGACACGTAAAAGTAAAAAGGATTTTATTGCATGTTATAGGTAATAATAATGATTTGTTAGCAGAATTTTATAATTTAGACAGCTGAAAAATCACCATCTTGTCGGTTAAAAAAGTATTCAAATGCGTTGCGCGTTTCGCAAATATAAACCGCTTCGCTGGGCAACAGACAAATATTTATTTAGTGTTACGATTTTCATTGGCATCTGAAGCAATACTAATTATAAAATATAATTTAATACAAGAGGTCAGCGTATACGCGCATCGCCGTTGCTGACGGGCGCTTGTTTGACGATTGATTTTTTTCTCAGACGACATGATTTTTTTCTCAGACGGCTGTCATTTGTTTGCTTTTTCGGAGATGTTTCAAAAACGTAGCTGTGAATTAATTTATCAACTGATTTTTTTAAAACCATTTAAAAACCTGCACATTTTGAATGAAATAAAACCAACCTGAAAATTTGTTTGATTTTTTTCTTAAAAAAAGAGATGTAAAAAAAACTAAGAACAATATGTGTTAATGGCGCTTTTTTATTAATTTTCAGATATTTTTCCATTATCCTTATAATTTTTGTAACCTGTACTTAATTTTTAAAATGGTAAACATATAAAATTACCATAATATTTTCCACATATCTGTCATACAGTATGAAAATACCATTCGAAAAAGATAACCTTTGGAAAATCCAAAATTCATGCCCAACAATTCGCTTCATATAATACACTATTTGACTGATTATTATAAAACAATTTAAATGGGAGCACAAATTTGGCATATAAATATAAATACCTAGTAGTACTATACAGCTTCTGTTTGGTCCTACCCATGTACTTCTTATTCTTGACAATAAAAAATAGTTTTATTCATTTAGTAACGTACTTCGTACCATGAACAATTTACATTAGTTTATCGGTCAAAATAATAGTAAAAAGAAATAAATAATTCGGTGTACTTCAAAAGGAGAAACGAAACCCTTATAAGATCCGTTACATTTCCGTCTCTCCTTTCGTCACAGCCATTTTCTCGAAAACCGTTTAAGATAAAAACTTTAAATTTGACAAAGTAAAAACACACATTAACCCACATGTATCTCAATAGCTAAATCTCAAAAATATTCATTTGAAAACATTGAAGATACTGCCTCTCACATTTTCAAATAAATATTTTTGAGTTTATAATGAAATATTCGAAACTTTTTTAAATTCTGTTCATAGTATGAAATATCATTTAATTTTAGTTCTTTTATCTGTAAACACTGAAAAATATTCAAAAGAAATGTTAACTCCCCTGTTGCACTTTCTATAAATCCAGTCTAAATTTAGAAAAAAATGTGGGTTTTAGAAACCCATGCAAAGGTTATAGAAAAACTGTAGCGATTATTTGAATCATCACAATTATTGAAATATGCACCATGTTTTTAAGCCTGTGCAAGATATAGGAGAAAAACTTTATCGTGATTATATTAGATTCTATAATTTTTTAAATATGCACCATGGTTTTATACCAGTGAAAGATATTTACCTTGTGAGAAATTATATATTATCTTGAGAGAATTAGTTTAATAGATTTACTATGTACCCTCATATGTCTGTAAGTGGTCAAATATATACGAAACTCTCATAATGCAAATTCTGCTCGTGATTGACAATTTTTTTTAGTATTAATACTAATGTGTTGAAAAAAAGTAATAATAAACAATTTTCTTAAAGAAGAACATAGTGGCAAAAAAACTAGTCTTCTGAAGTAATTGCAATCGCAATTGAGCAGCTAATATATGCAGCACAAACTCGTAGATGTTCTATAGAAATAAACACTACATATGTAATGAGGTAGCTACCTTAATGCTTGTATACACATATATTGTAAATACATACACGTGGCTTTACAATGAAGAATGTTATTAAAAAAACTGTGTTAAACGTAATATTGTGAAAAAAAATTTTTTAAAAATAGTATTAAAAAAAATTGTCTTAAATATTTAAAACTATTAAAATAGTTTTGAAGCTGTTGTGCAAAGGAAATAAAATATTAAAACCATCTCAAATAAAGAAATAAGTACTTCTTTTAGATACGTTTTCACTTTATTATTTGTTTTGTTTTTAAAGTACTTGTGTCTTATTTTGGTAGAGTACGACTCTTTTAAAATTTTACGTAATTGAGTCTTGGCGTTTTGATGTTGTTATTGGTGTTTTAAATATTTTTTAGTATTACTTTTTGTCGTATGTTATATGAAAAAAGTTAAATTAAAAAAAAGGTAATTTTAAAATTAATTGCATTTTATACAATTTTGCACACTGAGAAGCTTATAGAAAAAAGTCACCCCTTTCTGAGAAGTGAAATATGTAAAATACATTTTAATATAATTACAATTTAGAGACCATATCAACTTTTATATCTTTTAGTAAGTGACAGTTGAGTCATGGAAGTTTTTTAGGAATGAAACATAAAGTAACTGCTTCTTTCATTTTGTTTGCAATAAACATTCACTTTTATTCGTTTCGAAGAAAAAAATTACTTGTCAAGTTATGTGTTTACTTTGAAATACCACAATATTTAAAGTTATTTGATGAAGACATTATGTAATTAATGTTACATTTAGTGATAAATCAACTGCTTAGAAATTAATGGTAGAAATCCAGATTTCTCAGAAATTTTCATCTATTTTCACCAATAATGCATATGAAACTCTTAAAAATCGAATTTTATATATCTATTTATATAACTTTATTATATAAAATAAAGGCAACATAAAATACAGTCATGATTTTGGCTTTCTTTTAATCACTTGTTTCGTGTCACGCTCCTGCAGTAATAACAATTACAAATACCTAAATATACGTTACTAATAGTGTTTAAAATCTTGGAATTTTAGGTATGAGTTTTAGTGTATAATTTTTTGTAAAGAAAATGAATTTTAATAAAAACAATTATATATCTTTTTTCACTATATTTAATTGTTTCAAATTTTTTTATGTTACAGTTACTCTGTTCTTTCTCGAAAAAGTTGTTTAAAACAGAGATTTAAATATACGTGCTACTAAACTTGAACACCATCATGAATCGCATGTTTAGGCAGTGTCGACTTTGGATGAATTTCCCTGTTAGGTTGTGGCGTACATAACTAATAGCATTTCATTATCGCCGAATACGTAATTGGATTCTGTTGTTTTTAATAAAGATCTGATTGACTTAATGTGAAAATTTGTTTCATTCTAAAGAAAACCAGACCTACCAACCATTAAAAACCATCCAATATTGCCTGTCGTAGCTGCAAGATGATAAAGTATTGAAAAGGTATATTGTGCATATTTATATGTGTTATAATATTCCTTCAAATATAACAATGAAATAGGAAATCCATCATTCCAAATTAGCGGTACAATCGGATTATTTTGTTACAGAAAAATTAATACATTGAAAATATTTTATGAGAGAAAAAGAAATTTTAAGCTAGATCCTTTAATTACTGAACCGATAAAATGTAATTATAAAACCGAAAGTAAGTTTCAATTCGGTCAGTGGAAGAAAAGTAAACTTATGAATGCTCCAATTTGTCTTCAAGTTATGGAATGAACGTGAATTCATAAGTAAATGTTAAAATAAAACCTGACGGATCTCATTCTACAAGAATTAAAATATAATTATGTTTGAGGTTTTACTTAGTGACAATTTAATTAAACATTTTATAACAAACCTTCCAGTATTATTTCATTACTTATCATAAGATAACATCGATTCTTTTCAATTTCATCACACTAACTCATATAGTGCAATACGAGCTTTAAAGCTAACACAACCTTCAATATATTTAATCTATTACACTTGAGTTCATGGGCAATGATGTTAATTTTTACTTACATTGTCTTTTACGTAAAGATAAAATAATGCTTTTTTAAAAATTGTATAAATTTCAATAAAATACGCCATTATGGGATGGAAATTTTATTTGTTGCTACCTTTATTTTATGAAATTGTGGTTTCTCTCCTGATTCAAAGTTTATTTTTTTGTAATATTTAATCATCAGACACTCCGAGTATTGATTGCACTACATCGACACCATCAAAGAGAGTACTGATGATACGACACAGGTCCTTCCTTTCTTCAAAGGAGGAGTCGAGATACAATAAGGTCATTACATTTTTTTGAAACCCTATAAATACCAAAGTAATATGAATGGTTTACTTTAATATCAGTTTTGTTTTCGGCAATGAAATTAGATAAACTTCTTAAGATTTTACCCTTGTTTTTATACACCATTTTGTTATAAAAAGTTAAAACTGAAGAGACCTCAAATTTATTAGTCTATCCAGTTATAACCTAAACATCTGTTTTGTATGGGCGTTTGGGCAAAAAATATATTTATGCGACCATGAACAAAATATATATCGTTGCAAGAAAATGTTGAATACAAACATTTTTAATATAGTGGATAAGCCATTTTGTAAGAAAGAATATGAAATAAGAAATGTATTAGTGTAACGAATGACACTTGTATTTTATTGAAAGGCACACTACGGGAAAAGTAACTAAACATTAATTTTTTCATATCACTCCTCGTCAGTCAAGACAATTCTTCAAAATTAGTTTTAACAATATTTTTATTTTTGTATATCTGTAGGTCTTCCACATTTATTACTCTAGGAAATTCATATAATTAATGACATGATAAACAACGTAATTTCATTTCAAACGAGGTTTTCTCCATCCGCGAACTAAACTGACGTTTGACCGGTTTTATTTATACAAAAATCTGTCTGAATATTTACACTCGCAGAAAAAATATGCCAAGTAAATTTATTTAAATTCAGATGATTCAAAGAATAAAAGAACATCACCTACCTTCTTGTATTCTCTTAACAGTGAATACTGGAAGGCGTGATAGTTTAAGTAAAATTGCGATATAATGAATTGAACAAAGGTATTATAATCTGAAACTACATTAATTTAAAAGAGTGAATACCTTTCACTCATTATTGTTATGCGAATCACTAACGGATAACATTTCAGAATATTTTTTGGAATTTTAATAAAGGTAATAATATAATGTAATCTTTTGTATCACTTGCAGTAACGGGCTGCAAAAATATCACTTATAATTAACTCAGTAAGTGCAGTAAATAACATACGATTTTGCAATATTTGATAGCACATTAGCCGATGATATTTGACCTGTTTATTTTTCAGGCAAAGCATGGAAAAAGAAACATTAAAAATATTTTGACAAATAAATTAACATAATATTAAATTTAATTTAAATTGTTTATATTTTACACATTAATTTCTAGTAATGCAGAAACTTCACTTGATTTTGCTCACATAATTAAATATTAAAAATGTGAACCACAATCATTTTTCCACAGTTATTTTGGTGTACAATAAACCTACAGATTTTGCCGATCTTTCTTTTTGCATGATCTTTCACCTTCATACTTAGTAAAATATAATTTTTCAATCTCTGAAAATGTCATTAATTTTTCTCAACCTTTTTCATTTTCATTACTTTTATTAAGCTCTTATTATTTCAATACGATAACATTTATGTTTTTGTGTATACAATAATCGGCAAAATAAAATATTATCAATATTCTATGATGTAAAAGGACGAATTTATAACATAAATAAAGTCTTAGTAGGTTGTTATACATATTAGAGTGTTTGTCAGTGGTTCATCGGGACTATATTTCTGAAGAACTAAGATAGGCACTTATTAACATTAAGTTTTAAAAGTTATTTGAACAATGTAAGCTTGCAGAAATATATGTGTGTTGCTCCCTGTCTTACGTAATATTGCAAATGCGAAAGGTTTTGTTTCTTTTTAATTGCGAGTTCTTTAAATAATGCACTGATCCTTATAAAAATTTACATCAGTACAGCACATTATGGATTAATTCACTGATCTAATATAGTTTACCCTGAAGAAAATTATTTAAACAACACCAAAGAATCAATATTTAAATTGGATCTTTTAGGCAACCTTATTTGATTTTATGGCTGCTTCTTTGCATATCTAAATCCTTCGTAGAATCATTTAATCAATAAGTAATTTATTTACAAACGATAAAAAAATATTTTTCTTGCACAATATTAAAATAAAAAATTTTGCTATACGATTCTAATCATAAAACACTTTTTCTATGTTAGGAGAAATTGCAAATGAAATGCCGATTTCATTTTGACAGACCCATAAAGTGGTACTTAGCACAACGCAAGAAAAACAATTTTTTCGCCCATTTTTTTACCAAGTGCGAGGAATACCAAATTGTTTCCAATATTTTACTAAATATTAACTGAAACCTCTGTGTAAAGCTTATACTTACAAAATTTTACTTAAATAATTCTAAAACTGTAGAAAATTTAATGGTGAGATAATGTTATATATATAATATTATAGTGCACGTTATATCACAAAATTTTTCCCGTTTCTTTTGTTAATAACTAAACATGTCGAAATTTCTTTTTCTTGTTAATTAATAAAACTAGTCCATAATTTTTCTCCAAATTTGACACATTGGTAGTTCAAACAGTTTTAACATATCGAGCAATTTGCATTCTTTCAATATTTATTACTAGGTGTCTGGTTAATTTTAGCATCATCATAATTATAATTTTAAAGTGAATGGATTACATACTCGTTTCATATTTAAGTTTAGTGTAAAATAATTTTCCATTCCATTTGAAAATTGTAGTGTATATTGCCAATATAGCAATTTACTATAATAGTTTTTCCCTTTAGAGGTTTCTGTCGTAAAGCATGGTTTCTCCGTATTAATAATTTTATTTGTGACATTTTTCAAAGCTATTTGCAAATTAAATAATAGGTAAATAAAAAGTAAAAATATAAAAACCAAAGCCTGCTCTATGGTCTTAGCTTTCTATATACTTTTGTAAACTTTTTTGATTAGGACTAGAGCTGCCAAAATATAATAATACACAAAGTCAATAAACTCTTTTCAATGTTTTAAATTGATTTTAAAACTATTTAATTCTTCTGTTTTGTTCATTACATTGATGTCAAATATAAGAATTAAATTGACCAGTTTAAAGACATTTCTCCCTTTTTAAGCTTCCGTGTTAAACAGCTAAAATGAAGTATTTCTATTTATATTCTGGTGTCTGCATACTGTATGTCACGACTTTTTTCTTCACGAGTATTATAACTATTGAAATTTGGAACAGTTACTGAATTTAATTTTTCTCATTTGAATAGATGAGAATTTTGGATAATTTTTATTCCAATGGATTCCAAAATGGATGGTTCAAATTTGAAGGTGGTGCAACAAGATTAAAAAGGTTAAGCAGTAAGAAAAAACATGTTAGCATACTTATAAAAAGTAAATTATAAAAGTGGAATATTGAAATACAATAAAGAAAATAAAACCTGAGAAAAACCAAAAGTGAGAAATTAATAAAGAAGTGAAAAGAAACTGACTTAGATACTGAAACTAATTTAGATATTGAAAACTAATTTAGACACTGAAAGGGCTTTAACTTCACATAAATAAATAAAATTGTTTCTATAATATGAATGTAAGGACAGTAAAAATTTCGCACTGCTGGTTTGAATTGTAGATGAGAAAACAAGATAAGTTGATTCTATTATTTATGAATCTTTATCCTGCACTCATAATTACTATGGTATTTTTTTCTTAAATTCAAAATATTTAAATACAAGTACGTCAGTTGAAATATTGTACGTGTTTTAAATCATATTTTTGAGTGTTTGGAAAACATCGTACAAATGAACGATCACAATTTATGACTCTATTTGCTTCGCAGAATAGTAGTGAGGTAAAATATAATCTTCCTGGATTGAGCCAGATTCCTTTCATAATTATCTTATAAAATGCACTATAATTGTTTTCTTGTTATAATTATTTATAATTGACATCCTTACTTATTTTATCCATTCCAAGTTTCTGTTTATAATACTTGTAGATCAACAACTTGCCTTTGCCATAATATTTACTCAGGTTCATATTTTTTATTTGCGCAGCTTATTTAAGTCTCTCATTATTATAATAGAATTAACTTATGCAAGAGAGACAATACAACTGCCGATAAGATATTTTTTGTTTTATAAAACTAGTTATTTTGGATAACGGAGACGAATTAAAACCTATTGTACATATACTTAGAACAAAAGTTGTAAAGTAATGGCTTTTACTTTAATTTGACACTTTGCCACCAAAATGATCAAAAAATATCTACATAATGATTCCAAATAAAAAAAGGAAATAAATGAAAATTTGAAGTATCTTTTATTTCGAACACCTTTTGTTAGTGTCTTTTGTTTTATACATTTTTTAAAATCTTCTTAAATAATTAATTTATTATTAATTATAGTGCATTTTATAAGACAATCAACTTTTGAAACCTTTAATCAACCTGATATTTTGTGTTATTTGTCTCTTAAAAATTTGTTATGTTAACAAATTCTAATAGAAATGAAAAAGAAATTTTTAATTTCGTTTGACGTTAATAATTAATCATCATTTTATTCCTTCACACTTTTATTAGAAAGTGAGGAGGTCTAACATAATGCCATTTTGGATCAAAGCATTTTAAAAACATTATTAGTGTTTGAGCTCAGAATATTCACCATCATGAATGGACAGGACGGGAACAACAAATAAATAACATTTTCGTCATCGTTTAGCGTAAAGTATCCAGATGGACAGATTATGAATAACTGCTTTAGAGAGTGTAGATAAGGTAGTGACAAGAGCTGATGTGGGCGAGCGCAATTATAAGTTAAACTCTTATAGTAGTATTAAAATAATGTATGAAGATATTGTGAAAAGTATACAAATGTGAAAAAAGTTACAAAAACAATGTTTGCTAATTGCTTGATTGCTAATTATAACAAATTATGTGTGATGGCCCATTTTCATTTATAAGGTAGTAGAATCTACCAAAAGACTTTCAAATGTGTAAAGCTAATTTTTGGTATTGTTTGTTAAAAGTATTTTTATACCATAAGATTGGATAGTAAATTTCCAAACTTTACTATAGCACAGAATAACAACTTAACTTGAGAACATTGTAACTAAAAAAAATTAAAACAAAATGCCGTCACAGATTTTTTCATCAAGTCATAGCCGGTTGGATAATTAGTTTTATAATAATACGAATCTAAAATTGTAAAAATAATTACATGTGTACACATGGAATCAAGTTCTTAATTACAATACAATTTAGACATTTTTCTCATTAATTTATTAATTTTCATTATTGGTACACCACTACGTTATTCTTGTGTACTTCATTACTGGTACAACATTAAACCTTCACTGAATTTGCAGATGGCGTCAATGAAATAAGGAAATTACTGAAAAATAAAAAAATTGTTACAGAAAAATAAATGAACAAAAATATTTATAGAAATGAAAATAACACGAAACATAATTAACAAAAGTAACAACAGTTTATCTGCCATAAACTATTGAATTACTCCAAGATATTGAATGAAATATTGAATTATAATGAACAAGTCAAAAGGAGAAAATCCCTCCAATATTAAGTTCAGGAAATTAAACGCATGGTCAAACGGGGATCGCAAAGAGATGTCTTTATATGCATACCGAGAATGAAATAGTGGATGTTTTTTTACTTCTGTATGCGCCTCGTCTGAAGTTCGGCACAAAAGACAAAATTAACAATCTTTCTTATAGGACACAAATACACTTTATTCAAACTATTTTTCTAATAATTTTTACATTTACCTTCTTGTACGTGGGAGTAGCTCGAAAAATATACACATGTTGTGGAAAAAGAATAAGTGTATTAAAACCCATCAAAGACCGTGGCATTATAACTTATTGTCTTTTAGGGATTTCAGTACTCTCGGGGCATGCCTCTCTGCCAAGTGGTTAATTAATATAATTTTAACAACCTAAGTTTCAGACAATTTAGATGCCATGAAAGATAACGATATTATATCTGTTGTAATTTTAAAATATACCGTGCATTGAATGTCTTACCAAAAATAATGTTGGCTACTTATATGTGTATTTTATTTTTGCAGATTCACTAATAAAGGTAAAGTTAAACAACGGATGACAGAGTGTCTTCAAGAAAATGATTTTGAAGGAGATTTTAAAGTGGCATTAGAGAAAGAATAAAATGGGAAAAATGACTGCGCACAGGAAACGAGCAACTTGAAACAGATTTAATCATGTACTAAAATTAAAAATAAAACACCATGGATTAAGGCACATTGAAGAATTCAGACGAAGATATTTTGTCAGCTGCAGTATTATTTAACAAAATTGACTATATTTAATCTCAGCTAAGTTGTCTAATATTAGGAAATAATGGTGCAGTCTTAAAAGGACTGGCAAAAAAAACAAAAAAACCAGTGTTTTCGATTAACTTACGTAAGCAGGATTGTTATACATACACAATTCAATAAATCTACATAAATCATGAAAAAACTAAAAAAGAAAATGCTAAACGATTCCAAATGATATTTTGGAAGTCGGAAGGTTGGTAGGAATTTTTATTTTGGCGAGACTAAATAAAGATGGGAGGAAAATTGTCAAAATTATTAAGGACAACACAAATGGGCCACTTAAATTAAGCCTACGTGCTATCATCTCACAACAGACTTTAATTTTCCTTTAATGGAATTTTTTATACCTTAATCCATTGTGTGTTGTTCCTAATTTTAGTAAAATTTTTACGCCAATAATTGGATTGATTATTAAGGCTTTATCAATAGCAATAATAGCTGGATATTGTGACGAGACTACCTGCACTACCGTGCTTTACATCTTTTGCAACTTAGAAAATAACATTGGGTTCTTATTCTATATGTATCCAAAATCATTAATACTTTTATACATAAATACGAAAATTTGATACCTATTTAGACTGAATCTTAAAAAAATGAACAAAGACAGGCAAATAATAATATTTGTCTGTCTTTGTTCATTTTTTTATATAACCATGTCAAAACTAAATTTCAATGAATTAGATGAGCTGTGATAATATCACCTTATGTTTTATACTAGAAGGTTTTTTATAACTAGAATAATAATTAAATTTTGGTGTCACGCCTGCCGTGATTTTTAATTGTTCCAAGCTTTCTGTATAATTCTGTCTGCTTTCTGTATTTGAAAATTAGATTCTTACATTAATAAATGACTACAAGATTGTAATCACTTTTAACATCTGGCTGGTAGCAGATCAGAAACATATTTTGCAAATGTTTCTCGATTTCACAAACGTTTCAAATTTTGCAAAAACAGATTTTGTACTACTTGTGATTTTGATTGGCCACATTCAATGCCTGGTGAAATTATTACACAAATGAAAAAAAAATTAAACAGCTCTGGTTGTAAAATCTGGTATTCACAAGATAAAGATGTGAGTGCAGGTTAATTAACAATTTTTTTTAAAAATTGAAGCGGGTTCCTTTGTCAATTTTCAAAGTAGACATCAAAAGTATGAAGAAGTAATTTCTACATGCACGGTTTTCAAATATTGTCCAACGTACATTACTGGCAGTCTATTTTATTCATATGTTTTGTGTAGATTGTTCTTGAGAAAAAAAGTCACAACAATGTTTTAATTCAACTCACATTCCTGCTGTGTACATAAAATCCTTTGATATCCTATTTTGATAGTTCTCTCGCATAGTTTTGGTAGACAAAAATATTAAAGTTACAAGACTCACGACACCACATGGAGTAATATAGGACAATCTTACGCTATGTGGTGTTATGAATCCACATAATGTAACATTATTCTGTGTAGTACATTTTACGGTATTGTGAATTTTGCATGTATCAGCATAATCTTTCTATCTATGTTACAGGTTACTCAACACCAACAAATATTATTGAAGGTTACACATAATGTTTTTTTTTGTTAAAACCAGTCAGCATAACATATAAGGCATTTATATAAAGAACTTTGGAAAAAATTTGGGTTTATACCAAAAATTAGAAACGTAGAAATTAGAAAAAATTAGGACTTATACCAAAAATGAAAACAGAATTACGTTAATTTAGACTTTTTCTTAAAAATGCTGAAATGGTGGTAAAAAAATACAACTTAATCAAAACTAATGATTATGATTTTTATACTTTACAAGCTGAAAAGCAGTGAATGTATAGATGCTCAAACAAGAAACTATTTAAAATTAGCATATATATAATAAGAAACATGCAAATCTTGTTGTATAATAATTAGACAAAATCTAAAAATTGCAACATTTTGATAAGAATTATTATTTCCAAGTTAAAACAGATCACCAACATTTATGAATTGAATAAAAAAAAACAGAGTAACTCATGAGCAATCCTAAAGTATGGAGCAGCATTGAAGCTCATTAGTGGAAAATTGTGAATTTGACCCAGTTTGGATGCTTCTATAAAATGTTTAATAAGCTTTGAATGATATCGGACATTAGATGGTGAAAGAACAGAATAAGGTGTTTTTACATAATATGGAATTTTTAGAGCCTACAAAAAAAGTGATAAAATCTCTATTTAAGAAGACTTACAAAAGGAAAAGTAGTATATATTTATTACATAGGTGCAATGCTTCCGCAAGTCAAGAATAAAATTTTTCTTGACTTGCGGAAGCATGGCATTAAATAAGTTTATATTTTCAAATACTGTTTTTTAAATGTAGGAATCTACATTATGCTTAGTAATAGATATACCAACAGGTGATTTGTTTATACGTAAATATTTTATTTGCATTTAGATCTTCCTACTTACTTTCTCACCTCAAGTGGTTAATGACTGCCGTGAAGAATCCAGCCGCAGTTTTATAAACCTAATATGTTTTTTTATAATAGGTTTAATCTTATGTGGCCATATAAAATAATATTACCTGCACAATATGAAAATATGATGATTTTCAACGAATATGAATATTAGCGTCACTTGTTTACATGTACAGGATGTCCAGTGGCATATTTCAATGTTTGAAAAATTGTAAAAAAAAAACTACACCTCTAATACAGAGTAGGTTTATTTTAACTTTATAACAACAAATGCGGATTTCATTTTTTAAAAACCACGTTTTCCAAATGGCGGCCATCGAGTCTGACACACTCTTCAAGTCTAGCACGCATGTTTTCAAAAACGCGTTTGCAGAGCGACTGGGTGTCCTACTGACTTCGGCTCGAATATTTTCTTTAAGTTGTGTTACAGTGCTCGGATTTGTTTTGTAAACAATGGATTTTAAGTATCCCCATAAGAAAAAGTCACATGGGCTTAAATCGGGTGACCTAGGTGGCCACAGTACGGTACCGTTTCGAGATATGTTTTTTCGGGAAATAACTGCCACACTGCATTCATGAACACATTAGCAGTGTGAGCTGTGGCCTCGTCCTGCTGGAACAATGTGTTTTGGTTGAAGGATGGACTATTCTGTAGTTCTACTCTGAAAAAGTCATTTAACATCTGGGCATATCTCTCCGAATTCACAGTTACAGTTTGGCCACGTTGATTTTCAAAGAAATAAGGCCCTATGATTGCAGATGCAAACATGGCACACCAGACTGTTACTTTAGGCTTATGTAAAGGCTCTTGATGCATTTGACTTGGGTTGTGGACATCCCAGTAACGAAAGTTCTGCTTATTCACATATCCTCCAATGTGAAAGTGAGCTTCGTCACTAAAGAATATGTTGCCCATCCAGGTAGCAGAACGAAATCTCAACAACATCACCTCCGCTTAAGTTTTTCTTAATTCAAAGTCGGAATCGTGTAAATCTTGAACAATTTCAATTTTATATGGATGGAACTTGAGCGTTTTTTGCATTATTACCTGTAAAGTTAATTTCGGAATTCCCAATATCGATGAACGTGATAAACGCATAATAATCGCGGTGATAAACGGGGATTTTCAACTACAGAAACCATAACACGCTCGACATTTTCTTCTGTGGCTACCAATGGTGTAGGTCCTGGCCTGGGCCTATTTAATGTTGATCATGTAGCTCCGAACCTTGCTACCCATGACTGAATGAGGTTGATCAATGGTCCATCACATAATCGACGAATACTGTAACGATTATTAAATCGACGGCGTGCTACAAACAGCGAAAATTCACTCGAAATGTATGCCTCGACGGCAAAAGCGCGGTGCTCTCCACTCCACTGTTCCATGGCTACTAAAACATCCACACCGCTTGCGGTTCTAACGACTCCCCCCGCGCTCCTCTTTTGTGTTGCGTTCAGAAACTATGTTTGTTCAAACTTTGAAATCTGCCACTGGACAATCTGTATAAAATTATTATTACATTGAGCATGTGGACATCATCATATGAAATTTTATTACGAAAAAGATATATGCACATTAAAGTGACCAATGGATGAGTTAGTTATTTAGGCCTATTTTAGGTCTTAAAGAACAAGAAACAAAAATTTTCACTTTACGAATACCTAGCTGCATTCTAGTATAAAGAAAATTTGTGCTTAAATGTAGTACAATTTTAATAGCGTATGTCTCATAATTTAATTACCTGCTAAAGTTTTGGCATATTTTTCGCATTTTCACACTTTTTCAAACAAAACATCATTATTTCAAGGAGGAATATCAAATGAGATATTTTTCTAACTTTTCGTGTCAAAAAAATGTCATGGCTTTGAAAATTTATCTATTAGCTTTACCTAACTCGGTGTTGTCAGATAAATTAGTGTTCTTTTTTATTGCATCAAATTAATTTCAACTCATATAATTTATCACTAAGCACATACCACTGTCTTCATCTTTTTAACATTATATTTTTTACACTGAATACAGTAGTAAATTTTAAATCAACATATCATCAGCTAAAGTTAATAATATTACTGGTCAGTTTGAATAAAACTTAAAAAGACCACAAAAAGTATATGAAAACATATAACAAGAACGCGTCACTAAACATATGAAAAATAATAGTCGATCATATTCTGAGCTTAAATGAAGTGAAAATTTATCTACATTTTAGGAAAATGGATTTACGAGTGTCTCGTCAAAATTTAATTGAGCACATATTAGAGTTTTGTTGTTTTCATGGTGATTCTCTCATTATTTTAGAAGTTATTCACGAAGTGAAACAGTTTATTCATTCATTAAAAAATTATTTCTTCTAGTCTATAAAAACAAGTACAATGGTAACACTATTAACATTAGAAAGCTCACCTGTTTTGATTTGACACGAACGAAACGAAATAATATCGCTTTCTCTTTTTAACCGTGCATCCAATAATTTTGTTGAAATGGCGCACACATTGCAGTGGTGAAAGTAGCTTCAAAAAATATTTCACTTATGAAATTTTTGAAGAATTGTCAGTGGAAAAATGTAGAAATGCCCGTGAAAAGAGCAAGCTATGAAACTGTGACAGTAAAAAAAAATATAAATATTTTGTAGATAAACATTGCTAGCGTTTGCTTTCATGTTACTTGTAATGAGCTATTCAATTCCTAATTTTGTGTAACTGGTGATATCGCTATCATGAGTCAATATTTTGATTTTCTTGTAAGATGTTTGTAGTTTGACAGTAACAATATGGGGCTACAACAAACACATGGTGATTTTCTTAGCCCTCTCAGAACAGTTTGAACAGCGTTGATAGGTAGCTCTTGGATAAATACTCTGGGACCAAAGTTACAATATGTACATAAGCTTTTAAGGCAGATGCAATTTTATATGCATAATAAGCCCTCAAAGGAGATTATACTTTAAATGACACATCATATAGGTCTAATACCAAACTTTACTTTAGAAAAGGAATAAGACTGCCTTTAAGAAAATATTCCAGAAAAAATTTGAGTGGTATTTGTGGCACAAGCAGGAATGTTACGACTCATAAATTGGTCCACATTAATAATGTTAGCCAAGAACTTTAGCCATACAAGTTGATAGTATGTACACCTTATACAAGCAAAAAAGGATTTCCAGAAAAGTTGAAAACAACAGAACTATAAGTATATTTGAAGGCATTGTTAGTGTTGGATCTATATTTCTATTGGATACAGGGTTGGGTCGAGAATGCACAAGTCTAGGCAGCAACTTACTAATTTATGTGAAGTAGATGGTCATTAAAATAATATAATAACAAGACCTTAGCAACCATTATATAGACAAATGTAGCGCGCTTGTATTAACATACTAAAGACAAAGTGTTCATATAAATAGAGGGCTATTTTTAGATTACAAAAACTTCAATTTTTAACACCTTTTGTATTCAAACATTGTATAATGGTTCTATAATATTTTTTCTTTTATTTACTTTCTAGGTCACGGTAGCATAAAAATAATTTTGAGATTATTCACAAAGCAAATAAGGTATAGTTCATTCTGCATATTACATTCCACACTTCTTTTTCATTTTGGCTCATATTGATTTACATTTGTTTGGTTATGGCTATTTCTTATCAAGAGGAATAAAATGAGGACATGATAGTTATTTAGAAGTAAGTTAAATTACACATTCCACTTTAATGAAAGAATTGGAATTGGATAGAAAGGGCTGAATTTGATTTAAAATTTTGATAATCAAACGCAATAAATATTATTTCTGTTTATAATCTTATATTTGTAAATTAATAACTCCGACTGTAATGCAACCCTCCCCCTTAATACATGCTCATAAAAAGATAGAATATTATCAAACAACCTTGCTACTAGTGAGGGTTAACACCTAACAAGAGACTTCTAGGCAGAGAGATAAATTGATTACCACTAGCGGTTGTCCAGTAGTGGAAATTCGACTGTAAGTCATCAAATCTTTAAGTTTAAATGTTATTTATTGTGCAAGCCTCTGTACAAATATGTCATTAGCATGTGTTGTTTGCCTTAATTCCCTGCAATACCAATGAAATATAAAAATTAGTGTTAGTAACACTTGAAAAAAAAAACATATAAAGGCCTACCTTTCCAAATCTCACACTCCATCATACACACAATGTGCTTAAAAAGAGGTACAAAGTTTTCTCTTACTGTATAGATCAAAAGGCGAACACAATAAATTAAACCGTTTTGTTTTTTTTTGACATAAGGGCATTTCAATTTGTTCTCCATTAATGTCGAGAAAATTTATAAATTAACTTTATGACATGTAGTTTGTCTACTCTCATAAAAAGTAAATTTTATGTTTCCCACTTATAATATTGATTTTTTTTGTAACATGTGTGCTTTGAGATCTAGTTTTGTCATTGTGACCTATTCAGTAATCACAAAAATATACATAAAAAATGATTACCACCTGTATAATCGAACGTTCTTCTTACTAAGCGTAAACATGCGGTTTTAAGTATCATCATCTGCTGTTACGACAAATGTTGGCATGAGCATAAAATAGTTTGTACCTTACATGCATAATACCAGTGATGAAACATATTTATTCATAAATTTTTTTGTAAACTTATTATTTCAAGAGCAGCATCTAAATAGAATGGAAAGAAAATAAGCTATATTAAATAAATTTACAAATAGGACAACATTGTGACCCAATATTTGAAAGTGCATTTAAACAGAGTATTTTGAATTAAATTTTTTACATTAATGTTTATGGAACGATGTTAGGTTAAAGGAATAAGAAAGCTTTCAGCCAACCAAAAATTGAAAGGTATTTCATGCTATTGTCATTCAAGAATTTGTGCATTTGCGGTGACTTAACATATTTGCAATAATTAGTTTATTTGATTTGTTTTGTAAATGTGTTTTGTCGTATGTAACGCTAATTATAGACATGTTGTCAATATTTTTAAGTCTGTACGATACTGATACATTGCAAATGAGTATATATATATATATATATATATATATATGTATATGTGTATATATATATATATATATATATATATATATATATATATATATATATATATATATATATATATATATTGGGCAAAGAAAAACGCTATTTGTTGGCTATAAATGAAGAAATTGTCGTTGAAATAAAACATAAAACACATCCTTTTCCTAATTAAGTGCAAAAAAATATTACAATTAACTCTTTTTAACACACCTCAAATACACAATCTTGCACTAGCCGGATGCAACCACTACATATATTCAATGAACTGAACAGCTGATGTTGTTTTGTCATTTATACCCGCACCATTGAGTACCAAAATATGTAATTTAATTTTTTTAATGATATTTGTTAAATGATATGAAACATGACTATTAAAAACATAATAAATTAATTACTAATGTACTCACTCATATTGTAGTATGCGGAAATCACTTACCACATAACTTAAATAGTTCGTAAAATATTGCACAGAAAAAATATTTCCATTTAATTGTATTCGCTTAACATATGCTGAAAAATTATTTCACTTTAATATTTGATTAGCCTTAAATATGTAATATTAACCGCTTTATTGTAAATGCAATCGCACTCTCCTAATTATCGAGTTAACCACTTTATAGCGTAAAATCCAGAAAAAAAAAAGTTCAATAAAAAACCTTGCAATCTCTTTATTATATTAAAATAATATTTTAATTCATTTAACATTAATCATTTTAACTAGATTAATGCTTAATTAATAAGCTATAAGCTCATTTTTTAATGTTGTTATTACCTGTTAATATTAAATTTTGTAACACTTCATGTGTTTTATATGCAGGTCTCATTTTTTGGACAGATTGCGATTCCCTTTTATAATAAACGCAACCCCCAGGTTGAGAAAAGATGGTGTTTGGCGCAGAGTATTATTACTTGTGCGTTTGTGAACAATAATCAGTCAAATGCTGCGCTTTGAATATATCGTGTCGTTTTTAAATTTACTTTCAACGTATTTAGATTTTCTTGAGTGTTAGTGTTTGTTTTAGTTAATTATTATTTTGATAACTTATAATGTCTACTGTGCGCTATTACAATATTATGATATGCTGATGTGCTTAGAGGGGAGAGGAGAGATGTGCTTAGTATCACATAGCGGGTTCGCGGTCATTAACCCGAGCAGTTCTGATTGACGTGTGCAAATATCGTGTGTATGAAAAAAATGACAAATAATTATGAATATTATTTTGCATTTTCTGAAAAAAAAAGTCATCTAAATTTTACTTTGACTACAATCAACTATTTTTAAGTCAACAAATAACATCTTTCTTTGTCAGACATTTTATTCTCTGACAATGAGTAATATATATATATATATAAATATACATATATATATATATATATATATATATATATATAATATATATATATATATATATATATATATATATATATATATATATATATATATATATAAATATATATATATATATATATATGTATATGTATGTGTGTGTGTATGTCGGCTTCATATACATTTAAAATTTTCAGATGCGTATGCAGGATTGGTCACGAGTCGGTTACAATGTGCACGCACGGTGCAACAAACATCAGTAGGATGAAGTAGCTCAATACTATATATTTATATGCGGTTAGTGTCTGATACTATATTCAAGATAGTTGTTAAAATATATTTCTCTCAGTGAGATTAAGTTTTAGTATGTATTTATTTGCCTTATAAATTACAGATTATTATTCTATTATTTACATTTAAAATTAATAAATTGTAGTAAATTTTCAGAATATTCATTTATTTTTATTATTAACCTTCACTTATGGGTGTTACTTTTATGTCCCATGCCAATGAACACGCACTCTCAAAGACCCGCTATATTTCGAGGTAAAATTTGTACCATATTACCGATTTCTATAATTATTATTTTCATTATATGCAGGTGGTGTCGAAAATTAAACTATATCAAAAAATAAACTGAATTATCTTTAAACCTAAGATGTATCGTACATAAAAACGAAAAAAAATTTCTCAACATGAAATACAAAAATTCTGATAATTGCCCAATATGTGTAAAATTATGGAAAATTCTTGCACAAGGGCTTGGAACACTGTAGGCATATTGCCTGTTTACAACTCGAAGTATGTTATTGGCATGCTGCTTTAATGGTAATTGTGATGCTCATTTTGATATAGAAGTACTTGGTTTAGTATTTTTTTGATATTTTGAAGCAGAATAACCTAAAATAAATAAAATCTGTCTATATGACATTTTTGTACAGGAAACGTGAATGTGTAGAAGTTTGAAGCAAAATAACTTACCTGATATACAATCTTCCATCTCAGCAGTAATTTCGCCACTCAAAACCGAAGCTACTGAATGCCTTAGAAGCAGGTAGTGTAGGAAAATGGATAAACACGACAATTGCAAACTGCAAGCAGTCTATGAGACCCTGTGTCCACAGTTAAAGGTTAGTTAATTAAACTTCAATTAGGTTGTTTTAGTAAATTTAACAATTCGTTATATAGGTACATATGTTTATATTGAATAGGTTCTAAGTATTCATTTAATTTTTAAAATAATTAGAATTAAAAGAGTTAAATTTAAATTCATTAATTTAAAAAAGAATTAAAAAATTATAATAATATAATAATTATTACTATTATTTAATTTTTAAGTGATAATGACTTTAATTCTAGATAAAGAGATCAATTATTTTACTACTCTGTATAGAAAATAAATTTTAAAATTTAATTGATTGAATTAAGATTTTACCAATCACAATTATAATCATGCTCCAGTCATGTTATTATTTTATTTCTATTAATTAAATAAATTATTCTTGTATTATGCAGAAGAAGTGTAACTTCCAACACACATAGATAAATACACACAAAATGTTTTTATGAATAGGCTGTAAAGCATTGTTTAACAACCTTAACTTTAATTATCATGGTATATCCCATGTTGCTGTTAATGCAAAATACTGCAATATCTCTGTACATAAATCAATAATCATGTGCTTTATGGAAAGCACTCATCATAATCTCTTGCACCAATCTGAGTGATTGTGCTCCAATGATATCCACTAACTTCGAATGACTTGACATGACAAATAGTGCAGATATGTATCATTAAGACTTATAAAGAAGGTTACCACCACAGGCTACCTGACAGTGGGCAATAGGGTATAACAGAGCTATTTGGAGTAGCAGGAGCTATGGTCATGCCTGTTAAAACTTACTATAGCTGCTGGAGTTTGGAATTGAAATTAGTAAATTTTCATAGGTAGTCTTTATGGCATCAATATAATCTATTGCCAAAAAGATTAATAATATGGGTTGGAACTGTAATTGAACAAAATGGACAGTTATTTTGAATACTATTTTTGTTTTTAAGTGTTTTAAAACAAAATGGTAGTTATATAGATAAATAGACACCTTGTAAATGTAATGCATATAATTAAAAGGTTGAAATTGGAACATTTTTTTGGTAATAATATGTTAATGTAATTTTCCTTATTATACTAAAAAATACATATATATAAATATATAAACATATATACACACACACATATATATATATATATATATATATATATATATATATATATATATATACATTTCAATTTAACAACAGACTTGTACATTTTTTTTTCATGTAATCACTAGAGGTTCTGCTACTATTGAACCAAAAATTATTTAGTAAGTCTTATTCTTCCTTTTCATTTCTTGGTAAATATATAGTTAGCTGTTTCTCTAGAGAAATTCATATTCTTTGTTAATATGTAGCTGTAGAGACATTCATATTCTTTGTTAATACATTCAACTTGAATGTAACTAATTTCATTCCTACCTACATATTTGTGTATGTGTACTTTTGCACCTCAAAAATTTTATTGTTAATATGTTTGTCTACAAACATTTTGTTGTTAATATGTTTGTTTATTTCAACTTTAAAACAATTAAAATAAAATTATTCCAGCAATTTGACACAAACACTTATTTATTGTTACACGTAAGTTTTGGGTAAATTATAAAAATATGACAATTTTGAACATTATTAAACATTATTAATATTACAAAAATACTGGAAAGCCAAAACTTACTAATTAAATATGCCATTATATGTTTAAATATGTATAACATTATCTTCGTGGAGTTTCAATAATGAACTATTGTCTTCCTCATTATCTGCTCGTACTTAGACTGAAAGAAATTATAATTTACAGCTGTGATTGTTCAGTTAATAGGTTTGCATTCGAGTAAATATGTAGAATTTGCATAATTATATTGTAAATTTAACTTTTTTAATAACATACATGAAATCAACATTTATTTCTTTTTTCATTTACATAGTAACATTGATGATATTTAAATTATTTTGATGAAAAAAATATTATATTCCTTCATTGTTTATTATGTAATCTCTAAATCTAGTTTTTAGAGATGTCCGAAAGTGAAGTGTCCATGTTAATTTCCATTTACTTTTTAAATTAATTTATTTTTTATTTTCCATTTATTTATTAGAATATTATTATGAAATTAATAATATTATGAAATTAATAAAAAATTAACAAAATAATTTAAATATCATCAATGTTACTATGTAAATGAAAAAAGAAATAAATGTTGATTTCATGTATGTTATTAAAAAAGTTAAATTTACAATATCATTATATAATTATGCAAATTCTACATATTTACTCGAATGCAAACCTGTTAACTGAACAATCACAGTACTAAATATAAAAACAAAATTGAAAAAACTAGGTAGCAATGATATTCGTAGGTCAAATAGCATACACGCTGTGAAAGTTCCGTTGTTACTTCGATTTCTCTAAACTTTTCTAGTTCTTCATCAAGGGAAGGACCTTAAATAAAAGGAATATGTTAATTATACAAAAAAAGTGGAGTAGGGTGTTAATTTATACCAATTTGAAAATTACAGTTCAATTGTGCATAATTAAAAATATAGATATTAATATATAAATTTACAAGATGTGCGTATATATGTAGATATACATCTACATGCTACAATAAATTTTATTGATGTGAAACATCTATAGGCGCAGGTATAAACTGGATCGTTGGCATGGCGACACTTGCCGTGCTATACTAAGGTATATATATAGTCTATATGTCGTAGAGTGTACGGTATGGCGACGTGTCACCATGCGCAACCGACTACGCGACCCCCTCCCCACTCAGTTCGACGCTGTTGTTTACTATGGTACACATAACCTGTGCTTTATTATTTTTGTATTAATTGTAAATAAATGTTTATTAAATAAAGTCACCATTTTCTGTAAGAAATTCATAATACTTTATTTTTTCATTATGCTATATTTAGTTCCTGTAATAATCTTGTCTTTTATGCATATTATTTGTACGAACACGATGTTTCACATCTGCCAGGCGTCCCGTGATGGCTCACTGTTTTTTTATTTAAATGAAACTTTATTATTACACAGCTTTTTCTTTGTAGTGGAGCAATATTCATAAGACTGGAAATCAAGTCAGACTATATTCCGATTCAATAAATTTTAGCATTTAACATACAAAGCTGGCTATATTCGAATGATGAGTAAAGTTAACAGGTCACTTAGTAACAATTACAATTTAGATTATCTAAAGTTAAAGTTTATTTGTGCAGTAGTTTCTGTGTTCCAAAAGCTGACATTTGCAGAATATTGATGACGGTTCATGTAAGCAGGTTAAAGATACAAACGTAAATTAATTTTTAATGGAATGTTATTTGTTAATTCTAATGATGTCTGTTTTATAAATCATATGAAGTGGGTTTCACTTATTTACTTTTATACCCAGTATAGCCTGTTTGATGAATTTGTTTAGATGATAAATGATCAGTGATCGTACTGATTTACTATTTACTAATTTAATTAAATAAATGTATCTGTTTCATTCAATTAATTTATTCATCGATTGATGGGAACTATATTTTTTTTAAAAAGGACCATCTAATTTTATTAATATTGCTTAATTACCAAATCAAAATCTATTAAATGTAGTAAAGATTTTAATCACAGATTATAGAAAGATTTCTTCTAAACATGTTTTCAAGAAAGATGTATCTGATTTAATTAATATTATTTACTTATTTTCGTGTGTGTAGAGATGAATCGGGCCTTTATTTGATTTCGATACGAGTCTCATGTGTTAATTAAATGAACATTTTAATATCAGGATATGAATAATGAAAGGATATATATGTATATAGGTATATTTAAAGGAATTTCTTAAAAGTGGAATGGGTCAAGCTGATTTTCTTTTTGGTCAGAGTTAAATATAATAAATAATACTTACATATGTTGAACATAAAGGTTGATATTTTCCGACGTGTAGTTAGTAACTGCAAATGCTCAGACAATTTTGCCAGAGAAATAAACAATTATAATTCTTAACATGAAATAAATAATATTTTATCTATCAATTTTATTCAAGAGCGATTAGGTGAATACTATAAATGTTTTCTCTTGGTGCTTATTACACCATAGTTTATTTTATTCATACTAAGCTACATTTTTTAATAGACATTTTACTCTCTTAATTTAAATTTATATTCTAAAACAGATTTGTGTAAGTTTATTAAAAATGTATATGGATTAATTATAAATTAGTTGCATCTTCTTCTAGTTAGTTATTAGTGTAGCAGCGATTGTCTGTCATTTAAGGTTTACAATATAGGAAATGTAACAATAGTGTCAAAAATATGTTAAAAAAGACTATTTCCAAACATTTTGAAAACTTCTGACATATAGAGTTTGGATGACTCATGTATCAAACAATCAAACCAACATTCTCTAGAATTGTTACATGGATCCTGCTCACATATGTGAATTAGAAAATATGTCAAAAAAAGTAAAAAACATAATTTTTAAATCTTACTTGATTTTTAAACATAACATTTAGCTTCATTGTTTGTGCATATATTTGGTCTAAGATGTCACTTTATTTACAAAAAATTATGATGTCTCTTAGTCTTTAGAAGTACAAGAATAAAAAAAACAACAAAGTACAACATAAAAACATGAATCTGTTTGTACTGTTATAAAATTAGAACTAAGGCAATTTTTCAACAACTTGCAGAGTATGGCTCTTTTAACCAAAGGACATATTGATTTTAATTGTTGTTTGTGTGTCTGTCTGTAAGTCAATTTATTCAAGTATCATGCACAAACTGCTTGCTCAATTTGAATGAAACTATTTTTGAATAATGCTTGGGATCCAAATTGAAATTTAAGATCAGTACCGCACCAAACATAACCTGCATCTGTGTGCGAAGCCGATGAATCGCCTTTTTGATTTTGTATGACAAAAAGAAACTTATATTACATTTGAATAATAATTTATTAGTTACATAGTTCCAAATTAAAATTATAAAAGAATTAAGATTATGTCCTTAAGTAGAAATAATTAATTCTTGCTTAATTATAATATTAGTTAATCATCCATCATCAGCCTTTAGTACATTCAGACTATACAATGCCCACTGCTGAGCAGGCCTCTTACTTGGATAGCGGCTTTTCTCCAAGCAGGATGTAAACACCCCACCACTCTTGCCAATGCGGATTGGCGGACAACATTTTTTTGGTAAGACTTGTTATCTCTAACGACCACCATCTAGCAATCAGAACTGACTTCTTTACATGTCCTTCAATACACAGAGAGGTTCTTGAAGTAATGTCGCTCACCCATCCGATTACCAACCACGCACATAATTGCTTGACATTGGTGATCGTGCAAACTCCACTGTTGCAACTGGGCTACGAATCTAGTTAATACTTAAAAAAATTAATAATTAAAAAAATGTTTTAAAATCTAAATAGTTGTAAAATTGTAACTTTTCTAGCTTTTCTATTTGAAAATTCTTTAACAATGTCGTGAATTTCTACGCATTCTAAGATGTTTTCTTCTATTGATATCACAGCCAAAGTACACAATCTTTCCTGACTCATTGTCGAAAACTAGTGATTTTTTATTAATATTAATTTTGAGAATGATCTTTCTGCGCTTGCTACTATCACTGGTGTAGTTATCAAAATTCATAAAGATATTGTGATATTACAGCATATTGGGGCTGTTAAATTATTGAAAAATATATATTCCAAAATTTTTGTCACATCATTGCCAAAATTTTTAAAAAGACACTGATATGTTATAATTTCTTCGCAAACATAAACATCTATATCAGAGGAAAAAGTTTTTCCTGTAAACAATTATAATTAAGCTGGCTTTTATCTCGAATATTACTGAGTTTAAGCAAAAAACTAAATACATTTTCGTGGTTAAACAGCAAATCAAACCTTTCTTTCACTGACATTAGAGCTTGATCTAAAATGTAAAAATATACATTGACCTTGAAAGAGGTTTTCAGGTCAATTTCAGCCGCTTGGCCTTCATAATCAAATGTTCTTGGAGTCTTTCGTCGCTTTAGGCATCTTCTATATCTAATTTTTCAGCAGTTTTTTTGGCATTGTTTACAACAATTTAAAATTTTTCTTCAGTTCGAGATTCATTTAAAAAATTATACAAACCGGATAAAGTTTGTAAAGTGATCTGTATATTCATATTAGTAGACTGTGGAAATTTACTAATAAAGTTGACTTTCTTTAATAATGAAAACGTAGATATTTTGTCTGCTAGACATTTCGTGTCATAATTTACTTTTTCTTCTAAATATGTAATGTTTGTTATTTCATATGAAGCATAATAAATTTCTGATAAATTTTTATTCAACTGTCTTATGGCATCTATTCTACTTGACCATCTTGTCTTAGACAATGGTTTTAAAGTTAATGTAGTTATTTGTATAATCCTTGAACTATACTGAAAAAATTAGTAGTATGGTAATTCAGACTAGCTGCATCGTACACTATTAAATTTAAACTATGAGCAGCCCACAGTACACAAAAAATGCACGGATTAAACTCCAACAATCTCCTTTGCAGACCAAATTATGTTCTTCCAGTTCTTGGTTGATAAAAGAAGTTAAACCAGCGCCAGTAATATCGGTACTAGGACAAAAAGATAAAAGTGCTCTCTTATTTCCCACCGCCTTAAATTTGTGTTGAAATTAACAAATCTAAGAATTATACTAATTAGTTCTACATGTGAAACATTGGGACTGTAGTCTAGTATCACTGAAAAATATTAGTTTGGTATAAATTTAAAATATAGCTTCGGATTTGAGTTGCAAGTATAGGAACTATTTCGTTTTGAATTTTGTATCCAAAATATGTTGGCATATTTGTGAATTTTGAATCACGTGTCTTATATGTTCAGTAATAGTTGGATCGAATTTTCCTAATATTGCAATACATTTTAGAAAATTGATATTATTGTGATCAAATAATTTACTGCTTTTTCCACAAAAAGCCATATTTTATAAGCTATATTTATATTTTATAAGAATTATATATATGGTTCAATTTTTAATTGAACCATATATATAATTCTTTTAATTACATAATATCAGGGTTGTTTTTCAACTTCTGGAAGTTTTTGCTGAACGTTGTCTATAGTGGTTTTATTTTTTAAAGACAGTCTTTACACACAGTTTTATTTTTTTGAGAGTCTAGACAGTTTGGCTCTATCCACTTTTTATAATTCTTGAAATGAACAGCACTTTTCTCATATCTATTTAAACATAAAGCTGAATGTCGCCAGTCACTAATTCCTTCACAAAATTTGTTATTGTGTTTTGATTCGAAAAACTTATAACCTAAGCAAAACACAGCATGACTCGCTGCATGAAATGGGGAATTCCCGCTTCATTCGATACTGTGCTCACGCCGCGGCTGGTTTGCAGTGTCTCCTTGTCACACAGAGTCGCACTCTCTCATTTATGAAAACATAGCACAAATCGCAGCTTGTTCGTTTGTTGATGACGTCAGTCAGGCAGGTGCGTCCCTAGTGTATCTCGCGCCTGTGTACGGCGCACACATTGCACACAGGGGCGGCTCGGCCCTGTTTAAGAGACCCTTGTTGTTAATATATTTCCTAACAAAGGTTTTGTGTCTCTATTTGTTTAAATATTGCATTAAACAATCAAACCAATTTGAATTAAACTTTAAATGAGACAGTGAGTAAGATACAAATTGTATATACAATTTCAAAAAGGGCATAATTTGTATATTTTGAGAACACCCTTTTTTCTCGGAAATGTAATAAATTTTTTTCCTACTCTTAAAATAATGTATATATTCATTTTTAAATTTGTTTAATACATTTATTAATTAAATACAACATACTAAATTACTATCATCGAGCCATCCTGTAGGCGCATGAAAGATTATGGAATCGTTAAATCAGTGACATTACTCCTACTTGTTGGGCATCGTACTTGGTGACTGCTTTCGTTCCTTCACTAACAGTATGCTTGGCCAATTTTCCCAGCAGCATCAGCCTCACCACCATCTGTATCTCCCTACTTCCAATCGTAGATCGTTTATTGTAAGTCGCCAACTTTGATACCAAAGCCAACTTTTCGAAGATATTGTTAACGAATGACGTTCTTCGAGATTCTGATGTCAGGATGCCCTTGCTTCAGAATCTTGTAGATATAGAGAGAATAGCTCCCCTTCCTTCTTAAGCACTTCTTTTGTCCCCCCTCTCATTATTGTCTTCTTTTCCTTCATCTGCTTGTCCACTGCCTTCATGGATATGACGGCCTTCGGCGATTCCAGTACCATTGTGAAGTTTGAATATAGTTTGGATGTGAAGAATCTAAATCTCAGATTATTTTTATGGATGTAATTTAGTTGTTGTTAGAATAAATTTATATACGTAAAGGTGCAATGATACTTAAATTAAGTGAAAATGCTATTATGTAAACCTACCTCTTAATCAAAGTAAGTAAAAAAGCATTTTGTTTGAAAGAGACATGTATTTTTAATAATATTGCCAACAGCACACACTCCAAGATGTTTACAGCAATAATTTCAAAAAAGTTACAAGTTAAGGCGATGTGCGATATCCATCTCAGATTCCGATAATGATGTTTCAAAAAAAAAAGAGAAGAGAGGTAAGAGGGGTACGCCGAGAAATATAAACGCGATGTTATTAAAATGTCTAAAATGAAAATTTTCCCCCACACAAATTATTTTCAACAATATCTTAATTTGAATTTTGAATTATCATTTGCCGGACCACAAATCGAAATTTATACTAAGTGTGAAGAACTATATGTTGTGATGAAAGATTCCCACTTAAATGAAGATACTAAAAGAATAACAACTGCAGAATTTATAGTGCTCAAGAGTTGTGGGAACACCTACCAACTTTACTAGTACAAGAAATATTTTACTACAGTAAATTTTAGGTGTACGAATTTGGCATATATAAAATTCATTCCACCCTTATCATAAAGGGCAAACCATAAAAACCCCAACAAAGTGTTGGCCTTCTTAAATGAATTACTTCAATTAGTATGTTTCACATTCAGTAACTGATCTCCACCTTTTTTGAGACAGGTACCCCATGCAGAACAAGAACAATACTGTTATCCAATTTTTGATGGCTCTGTCTTCTCAACGAAATATGACGATCCATATATATTTTCTTGTGTACGGTCACTCCTTCAATGATTATAACAGAAATTTTGGAACCGTCATGAGGAAAATTACACTTCATGATCATCAATATGGCCATCGGCAATATTGATTTTATAGAAAACTCAAATAAAACAGGAAAATTTAATGTTTAAAGGCAAAAACAGAAGAAATTATTAATTTCACGAAATGGGCTCAACTAAACTATGAATTTGTATTTGATATGAGAAAACCTGACTCGAGAAACTTTTATTCTTTCCAAAGTAAAATTTACTTGTTTTTACCAAACCAAGTCAATTTAGCTTATAATGAATAAGTAAGAATGAATAATTGGAAAATTGCAAATATTGCTACGGTTCAACATTATATACTGGAAGAATTTACTGACTTTTGAAGAAATTCTGTTACTTTTTATTTGGTCACATATTTTGTGTAAAATTTATTTTTTATTTGTTTCCTGTAATATCAGTTTAATAAAGTTTTTATCATTTCTTTTAATTTTATTGCACTTAATTATTGTACATTTCGAACAGAGTCTGTCTCATATCTATACATACAAAACAAAGTCATATTAATTACACCATTTATAACTCAAGAATTTTCATGATCTTCAATTTTTTAGATATGTCTCAGCCTCGAATAGCAGAATAACTATTAAAACATTGGAAAAATTGAGGAAAAAAATTTATGAAGAAAATTTATTTTCCCATCGATTTTGTATGGAACGACTTAGATAATTGATAATATATCGAGGATGGATTGACTGATTTCGCTGAATATTTTTTTTTCGTCTCAGCTTCGAGAAATTTCCTTGTGAATTAGAAAAGTAAGAAAATGGCAAATAATTCAAATGAGTATAAAATGTAATATGTGATAAATGACAAAAAAAAAAAAGAAAAATTTGCAGATCCAAGACCAAATTCACCATCGAATTAGATCATTGCAACTGCTTGAAGACGCACAGCATAAATTCTTCCAAATTTACTTCATGGGCAATATGGAGGATCAAATTGATCAGTGTCAAACAATCAATACGGCTATGGAAAGAAAAATTCTTCAAGATCTGTAGCTCTGATCATCCAACCGAACCAAGGTTGTTCAAAACTCACATGCCAAGTGATGACTACAAAGTCGTGATCAGATCGGATAAACGATCCACTGGAACACATGAACGCCAATTCAACACTCCAAAAATAGATGTAGTCGCAATTGCGATTGTTGGTGAAAACTTGGAATCGTGCAATATTGTGCTTACATGTCGCAATATTGGACAACTGCAACAAATATATTAAACACACCTTTCATACAATGCATTGCAATACTTGCTGATGTTTTTTCTTTTCAACGTGACACTAATTTCACTGATTTCAATAATTTCATTTCAGGTAAGGAAATTAGCCAAGAAGGTTAGCTTGATAAATTATTACGTATATCATTTGATGATTCGTCAAAATGCTGACAACTATTTGCCACAATTTCGTCGATTGCTTCAGCAATATTGTGTCGACATGTATGTCAAATCGAAACGGAGCACCTCACTATCATTCGGTCAAACCAAGCCAAATTGCATTAGAAGGAATATATTCATTTACTCGATCCAATCAGCATCGAAGGAGATGCAGCTAATATTGGTCAATTGACTATTCTACCAGCGGTGTACATTGGTACCCGCGTCATATGCATGAATAAGCAACAAGATGCAATGACATATGTTCGTGCACCTTTACGTGCAATCTGAAATGGATAGAAAGGGTTCAACTGCTGCTTCCTGGACGAACATCAAGTGATCAGCACGACATCACTGCATGTGTCTTCAAAACAACAAATCCGGTCGCTGATGGAGTACATTGTTAAGCATTGAGTCTTTTCGATGCTGGATGTATTCGATTGAATGGCCAAAACCAGGCTTGCCGCATGCACACATTTTTATTTGATTAGTCGAAAGAATTCGACCAGACTAAATAGATGACATCATATGTGCTGATATTCCTGATTCCGAAACCGATCCAGACCTGCATGATGTTGTAATTACAAATTGTAATAATTCACGGACTGTGCGCCATCAACCTCCAATCATCGTGCATGGCCGACGGAAAGTGTTCCAAGCGTTATCCACGAAATTTGACGGCGTAGACAGCCACTGGCAATGATGGTTACCCACTATATTGGCATCGATCAATGTAGAGTATGGCAATTTAGTGAATTCCACCAAATATATCACGAAAAGCAGTGATATGGTGGCTTTTCGTGTTCCAACTCCCAATATCAATGATGAAATCATGCACTAAGGTGATTTAGTGTATATTCTTATTCCCCATTCAGGAATGTTATCCCACTGTGGCAGAAGATATTTTACATCGATTTACAGGGAATTCTGATCTCGAGGTGAATGAGGAGATACATAACCAGCCTTTGCTTTTGATCGTGCTACTTCATTTGCGGCAGTTTGTTAGTCAAGTTAGGAATATCAATGCCAAATCGTGGAATGAACGATGCTTTCAATCAAGAATTTAAATGTGAGCTTGAATATGATCAAGATGTATTGAACCAATCAGTTCGAATGAATGTATCATTGTTGAAACCCCAAAGGAAGGAATTATAATGTATGTTAATGAAGGAAATGATGGAAATGGTGGTTCATTTTTCTCGATGCGCCTGGTAGAACTGGGAAGACATTCCTCAAGTCATTTATTTTGGCCATTGTTCGTACGAGATCCGAAATAACTGTAGTAGTTGCTTCCTCTGGAATAGCAGCCACGCTGCTAGAAAGATGCCGAACAGCTCACTCAACATTGAAATTGCCATTAAAGCTTCAAACGAATGAAAAACCGACATGCAACATTGCAAAACATGCAGCAATGGCCAAAGTTTTGGTAGCAAATAAAATCATCTGGGATGAATGCACGATGGCGCACAAACGCACATTGGGAGCACTCAATCGAATTGTGAAAAATTTGCAGAATGACTCAAGATATTTTGTAGGCGCCATGATTCTACTGTCTGGTGATTTCTGTTAAACACTCCCAATCATTCCAAGATCGACCGCTGCCGATGAAATAAACGCTTGCCTCAAATTATCAACTCTGTGGCATTATGTGAAGAAACTGGTCATGTTCCTGTCGATGGATTGAACAAATTGATTACGTTTCCATAGAATTTTTGCTATTTCGTCTCTATGAAGGACTACCTCATCAACAAAGTGTTCCCGAACATCATTAATAACCACAAAACACAATTGGTTGAGTGAACGAGCAATTCTTGGGGCAAAGAACAAAGATGTGGATCTTAAACTTAAACTTCACAAGTAAAAATCAAATTGTTGGTCCAATGCATTCCTTCAAATCTATAGAATGTGTTACAAATGAAGACGAAGTAACCAACTATCTAACTGAATTTGTTGCCTAAGGTTTTCTAAGGTACTTGAAATCCCCTAAGAAATCAAACATTTATTTATTAACATTCATGCACATGGATGGAAAACTGATAAATGGAAGTCGTCGAGACTATTGCAGACATTCAACACTAAGTTCAGACTAAAGTAAACAACATTTTTCTCTAAGTTAAGGGTGCTTTTGAGATGCAGATATTATTAAACCTATTATATAAGTTGTTTTTATTATGAAAGTAGACATGGGGAATACATTACTACTGGGGAAAATCTCCACATGTTAACAAAGTATATGTTTTGATGTTATTATTTTTGGAAAAAAGAAGAAAAAATATGTTTTTTTTCTTGTAGAGAGTCACAACCAAAAGTCACCGACTTCATATTACTCAATGCTAATGAAAAGTGAAACACAACTTCTCCACAAAACATAAGCTAGAATAGCTCAGATGTTTGAAAGGAGAAGGAATATCAGAAGCACACATTTACATATTAGATAAAACCGCTAAATTAGAATAGAAATTAGGTTCAGTATGATTAATTTGCCAATTCAAACCTAGATAACACTATTTGCATTCAAATAATAGCATAATGTAAAATTAACATCTTGAAGGTCCATAAATAAACACTTACACATTTGAGGCGAAAGCCTTAGTTTTGCAATGATTGTTCAGTGTGCGAAATTTCAGAATCAATTTCATTGAAGGTGCAGACAGCCATTAATACAGCAATGCAAATTATCAGCAATAGAATAAAACTAATACAATTGGAAGGAAAGCAGAAAGTTAAAATTAATTGCTGTTATAGACACATTTGAAATCACAACAATATCTATTATGTCACTATTACTTATACCATGTGTATACAAATACGAGGTATGTTCAGAAAATAACGGGAATTTCCATTTTAAAAAAAAAATTTACTTATTCGTCTACATTAATTGTGCCAGCACTTCTTCCAATCCTCGAAAAACTTTTCAAACTCAATCTTTGGGATAGCTCTTTCAGCGATGTACTTTTAATGGCACCTATGCTCGTAAAATGACGGCCCTTTAAGGTTCTTTTTGTTTTTGGAAATAAGAAAAAGTCACATGGAGCCATGTCTGGGGAATATGGAGGCTGGGGCATCATTACATTATTGTTTTTGGCCAAAAATTCACGAACAAGCAATGAAGTGTGAGGAGGTGCATTTTCGTGGTGCAAAAGCCATGGATTGTTTTTCCATAAATCCGGGCATTTTTTTTCGGATTGCTTCATGCAAACGGCGTTGAACTTGTAGGTAGTACTCCTTATTGACCGTTTGACCTTGTGGCAAGAATTAATGATGCACTATGCCATTAAAATCAAAAAACACAGTAAGCATAATATTCATGTTCAACCGCACTTGTCTAGCCTTTTTTGGTCTTGGAGAGCCTCCACTGTGAAGCTTGAGCCCTAGTTTCGACCTCATATCCATAAAACCATGTTTCATCACCTGTTATAACATGTTTCAGTAATTCTGCATCATCATTGACTTCAATATGTAAAAAACATTCTTAAAAATTGTACTTATTTCCATTTATTCCATTGTATCTGCAATTTAAACATTTTATTTAATGTAATGTATATTTCTTTGTTACTTAGTTTATCAATGTTTACTTCATCAATGTTTGGCAAAATCTATATGCACATAGTATTACTTGAAACATCAAAATGACTATTTCCATATAATTTTCCATATTCTTTTCAGACTGCCACTCTGGATAATAATAAACTGTTTGTAACATTGTGAAATATGTCTCGATTCATATATTCCAAGTAATCGTTCACTGCTTTTAAGATTTGAATTATGGTATGTGTAAGTATTACATTACAGCACTTCTAAGTTGTTAGTAAATATACCAAAATAATGATAATGGAGAAAAGACTGGAGACAAGATTTTGAAGACTGATAACGATGAAGAGTGTTAAGAGACTTGTAAATAAAATAAACATGTATGATTTTTTATTTTCTAAACATCATGATTTTTAATTTTCTAAAGCATTTTGTCCTAAACAAAATACTTTAATAAATGGAAATGTCATTGAATCTTCGTAAACAATGAGCAAATAAATGTTTTGCCAAAATTTGTCAAATGATAAAACAAATATGAAATTGACTACGTTATATATTCAGAGAAGGTACTCCAGTATATCTTTTTCATCATATAAAGGATACAATGAGATCATATTCCAGTTTAAAATATACTGTCGTCGTATGTTGATTTATTTGAAATTATTATTTAAGTATCTCAAAATTTTAAATGTCTTAATAAAATAGGATTAATATGCTTTTTTTTCTTCAACCTTAAGCATCCGGTACTCGGGGGACTCCCCCTAATTACACTAATTGTTGGGCCAACTATGTATACATTCTTAAGTTAATTATATGCACACTGATAAACTCATCACAGTTATGTTGTATGTTGAAACATCGGGAGGATATTTTGGTATTTGAAAAATAATTCAAAGTCATATGCTGCTAAATGTTTAAATCGGTACCAAAAATATAATATTTATAAGTATAATATGTATAAAGGAAGGAGAGAGTATTAACAGTACGATATAATTATAAGGTAAAATAAAAAAAAGATGTAGGCGGTGAGGCAGTAAAATCATGGCAGGAAGGCATAAGCATTTCCAATATAAAGTGAAGATTTTGTAGAGTTTTACAGATTTTGCTGAATATGAGTTTTGGTTTAAACTGGGAGGAATGTTTGAAGTCAAATTACCTTACCATATAAAGGCTGAATGTTGTCAATTATTTCAAGTAAAATATTGCTTTATTAAAAGGTTAATATAAGATATTTTACTGTAGATGGAAATGAAATTACCAAACTATTATCAACTAGCTGGAGTGAATCAGCTTTGCATAATTTATGAATAACTAGAAATTTTTTACCTGTAAATTATTAGTTTGTTATAACAATAGATATATTATTATACTTATATCAGATATCTTTAGATATGAATAAATCAAATCAATTTGACAAATTTAACAAGGGTCGACAACGAAGAAAAAAATTACGCCAATAGGTGCCAATAAATTTTGTAAACAACACTTGGAAACTACCAATTAGAAATAGCAACAACAATTGCAGTTGAATGGTCTGAAAATCCACTTTTGAATTGCCACTTTGTTTTGGGAAGAAAATTTCATGAAAGTAACTTCCTTATTTCTGTAAAGAAGCGCTGCACCATCTAGTTGATTTCTAATATAAATTTAATTTTTTTTTCAATAAAATTTAATTTTAATTCTATTATGTATATAACACAGCACCATCTCCTTATGTAACAACACTGGATTTGCGGTGAATTTTGTTTTACGTTATTGAAGAATCAAGGAGAAAAGTAAAAAGAAAATATTTAGACGATTTACTTATCTTTGCAAAAACCTACCTTAACCAAACGAGGAAAACTCAATATTAAAATTAATATTGAAATTGATAAATTAGTGAAATTTTGGTCAATGAATGCACTAAGTACATCCAACTTGATGAGCTATACTGTATGCAAGCTTGGAACTTATGAAAATTTGTAACAAAACTACACGAGTATATTGTCAGTATAAATGAGATAGGCATTGAACTATCTGCCCTCTATATTTTGTGTTCAACCGTTTTAGTGCCATTGTTTTTTACTCATGTATACTTAAAAATGCCAAAGAAATCTTTTGTTTTTGAAGTCATTTACCCTTGTGTTGAAAAAAAAAACTGTATCTCTTCCAAAAATTATCTAATTTTAATAATTTTTTCGGTGTTTCCTTAATAACGACTTGTACAAGGATAATAAAATACAAAGAAATTTGTGAACAAAAAGTATAACAAAAACTGAAATCAAGGTCACATCGTCATTTTTTATGTGACACATACAAAGATAAAAAGTTAGCTATGGGTGCAAGCGACCTAAATGCTGTCTACGAAGAAGCATGATTGTGTGTAAGGAATATTCATTAATAGCTTGATGCCTTTGAGACAAGGAAACTGTGTGTCACTCTAAAAAGAACCTAGAACAAAGTATGTAATTAAAGTACACATTTATTAATATCAAATTTTATTACATACTACTAAGTTATTCAACGTATTTGCTTACTTGAAAGTTAAGTATTTGATTTAGTTTGCTCAAGTCTAAAGTTTACTAACACATTTTATTTATTCTTTTTTAAGTATATATTTTTTGCGATGTTGTCCCAAAAAACATTCAGCAGATGGTCATGTATCTTTGACTTGGAGGGTAACGGTCCAGTGACGCATTCCTTAATAAAATTTATCTGTTATAGATCTCCAGGGCCTTTTCTTTTCAATCGTGTGAATTTGGAATCACTGTGCATTAAATGTGCAACAAGTATGTTTGGATGATTGACTATCCGTTTTTTGTAGGTTTTTATAGAATGTTGTATCTCATCCTTGATAGATTGAATTTTAAGACCATGAAGCAGTTGTTGGGTGGTTACAAACCATGAAGCGTTAGTAACTAGTCTGAGGATTTTCGACTGAAACCTCAGTAGAATTTTTATATTTGAGTTTGATGCGGTTCCCCATTATTGGATGCCATAGGTCCATATTGGTTGAGGATGCGTTTGTACAGAAGCAGTTTATTCTCAGGTAAAATCTGGGAACTGTTGTTGAGGAACCAGTACATTTTTCTGAGCTGCATGCCTAGGGCTTTTCGCTTTGTGAAAATGTGCTTTTCCATGGTCCATGTAAATTCCAAGATGTTTGGCTTTATCTGATTGGGGTATCTGTACGCCATTAAGCGTTCTTGTGTTAAAGGCCACCTGCACTGACTTTGACTCATTTGATTTAATATGCCAAGTTTTTAGCCAATTTATTATGTTGTTTAGACACCTTTGAAGAATTTTGCTGGCGTGAGATGGATTTTCGTGGGACGCTAAAGCTGCTGTATCGTCTGCAAAATTACCTATTATGGTTCCAGTAGTCAGGGGCAAGTCCGAGGTAAATAAAAGATACAGAGTCGGGCCCAGAACACTACCCTGGGGTACTCCAGCATACATTCTACGTGGATTTGTAATTTCTTCTCTTGAATAGTACCAAGATTTTCTATAGTACCAAGATTTTCTCTGAATCTAAATTGATGGTAGAGAATTATTTGGAATTCCTCAATTACGGAATCCAAGTGTATTAAAAAGAGATTTCCATAATTTTCGATATTATGGGCAGCAGACTAATAGTTCGATAAGATGACACCTGTTTCAGGCAGTTTTCCGGGCTTAAGTATCATTAATATCTGGGCTACTTTCCACTGTTACGGGAAGATGTCTCTTGTCAGTACGCAGTTGAACAGTTGGGTAAAAAATGTAATCGTTACTTCGGGGAATTCGCGTAGAATGTTGGCCGTAATCAAATTGTATCCTAGGGCTTTCTTTTGGTTAAGCTTTCTTAATTCTGCTAAGACCTCATTTTTTGTGAACTTTTTAATAGGCAGATCGAGTTGGAACGGTTCTTCAAAACACTTAAGGACTTTTTGGATATGTGATTCTGATACATCTTGCACATCATTCGGAATGAAGACTTTTTCAAGATGTGAAGCTTAAGCTTTACCCTTCTCTATGTCACTTTTAGCTCAAGTGTCGTCCTGCTTACGAATTGGTGGATTGGACGCGGTCGGTCTTTTTAATTGTTTTGTGGCGGCTTGCCAGAGTGAATGATCACTAGTATCTGTAGTATCCAGATTTTTTAAATAAAATTGAACATTCTCGTTTCTTTCAGTTCGTAGTGTCTGCATGAGTTTAGCTACAAGGTGGTTTAATTTGGTTTTGTCTGCTGGATATCTAGTCGTTTGCCACTTTTTGCGAGGCCTTCGTTTTTTGGTCCCTTAGTTCTCTAACTCTTGTCGTACATTACAGTTTTTCACGTTTCAATGTGTTATCCCAAGAGGTGTTTTGGATACATTCATTGAAGTATTCTATTGGTGACATAATCTCGTATTCAAATTTGAGTTTAATGTAGAGTCCACCAGAGTGCGGAACTGCTCCCAGTTTGTTTTATGGTAGTGTAATCTAACTGGTGGTTTCGAAGAAATTTTCTGTCTGATTTCAATAATTACGACACTATGGTTGGATGATAAATCTTGGAAAGATGAGCAGAGAAGATGCTTCAGATGCATACCCCTTATGATGCAGAAATATACTACATCAGGGATTTTCCTTGGGTCTGAAGGTCAGTACGTTAGTTCCCCGCTAGATATTGCAGCCAAGTGAAGGTCGCTTAGAACTGCTTGCAGTTGGCTGCCTTTTAGGGTTCTCAGTCTTGTATTTTTCCAATTTGTATTTTTAGCGCTATAATCACAGCATGCTATAAATGTCGGTCCCAGTGTTTCAAAACATTTTTTATAGTCCTCCTTTTTGATTACATGTGGGGAATAGTTTATAGGATTCTGCTTCATGGTATCGGATAGCATTCCATATGATGATTGCAGATCCTCCGTGAGCAGTACCATCTGGGTGCATGGTATGGTAAAACGAGTAATTAGGCAATTTGAAAAAATTCTTATCAGTGAAGTAAGTTTCAGAAATGAGTAAGATGTCAATTTTATTTAGTCCTAAGAAGACTTTAATTTCATGAACATATTGTGACAGCCCGTTGGCATTCCAAAGGGCTATTTTGAGGAACTTGAATTTGTTAATTTTGTCATGAGTTGCATTAGGACGTCAGTTATTAGAGTTATTTGTTGCATTAGCTATTGTGTTCATAATTTCTTTCATCTCATTACTATTTGATGCTGCTTGCTATATGAGGTGTTTTGATTGATTAATGATGTAAGAGGTGGTTTTTGTGATAGTAACAGCTGTTTATATTGTCATTCGTATTGTTGGTGTTCATCTTATGCGTTTGATGTGTATCCCCAGATGTTGAACTGTTTTGTTGCTCAGTTCAGCTTAGGTGTTTATGTTTTGACGACATGGAGGGGGCTACTTGATTTTCTGAAGCTCTTCATACACAGAGCACCTTTATAATTTGCTGAGTGGTTCCCTTCGCATATGACACATTTGACAGAGTTAGACCTCTCTTTGCGTTCGCAATTGGATGACACGTGATTTCCGGCGCATTTTATACATTTTAGCTTCTTGTAGCAATACTTTTTGGAATGCCTGTACTGTAGGATTTCTTTTTTTGGTCTTGGTGGTTCTATTATTTTGCAATGTAGTAAAGTCTTGATGTCATATATGAGTTTGTTAATATTGTTTGATTCAATTTTGACAAAAAATATAGGTAAAGATTTTTTGTCGGCCCTTTGTTTTACATTCCAGATATTAGTCACTTTATGGCCATGCTCCTCAAATTCTGTTTTGATGCCATCTAGCTCGTAAGATAGGTGGAGATTTTTAACTACAACCTTGAAGATCCTATCCCGTTTAGGCTTATAAGTATAAAATTCCGTGTTCCTTTCTTCCAAATATTACCTATTTCGTATTTAGTTCATTACTTTTAGGCTGTAAGAGAAGAACAAGTAAGGATACTTGTTCCTCTCTTAGGATTTTAATTGAGTAGTTCTCTTCTACAATTTCATCTAGCATTTTTAACAATGGTTGGATGTTAGTAACTTTGTCCATATAGATAGGCAGAGTTTTTTTTGTTCCTGTGCAACATTCTCTTCTGGACTATCTCGTTATCTTTTTCTTACGACTGTAAAATCTTCATTTTCAGTATCAGCTCGCATAGCAGCTGTGTCATCTAGGGTAGACAGCGATTGTGATCTTGTCATATTGAATAAGGAGAGATGAAAGACTTGTTACGTTAACACTTATTATACCGTAGCTACACATAAAGAATTTTGGGAAAGTTTGGTGTGACATTACTAGGTACTGGAACACTTTAGTCGCACACAGTAATGAGTTAGAGGATGTACAATATTAAATTCACGTTAGTAAATCAGGTCGTACTTATTTTTAAATTTTGTTAAAATTTTAGGCTAAATTTTATTTTTGCGAAAATGGTGTTAATTGTAATCATATAAATATGAAAAATAGAATTAAAACAGTCATTTCAAAAGCTGCGTAAGTCACACAAAAAGGTGAAAAATTTGTCATATTGCTTATATTTTTAATCAATATTATTGTTCCATCTTCTTGTTTTACCATTATTATTTTACATAATCATATTCTCCATCATTCTTATTTGGATTATCTTCAACATTTGCAGTTGGCCAGCTAAATGTGTTTCGTTAAAATGGCATAAGCTTTTCCAGAATGCTATCTTGAACTCGCTTTAAATCATTTAATTTGTTATTATTAACTGGCATTCTCAAATTATAAGCTTTGGCTGATGGAAGTGACACAGGCGTGGAGAGTCCTTTCAGTAACATGAATTAATGTTTCTGTGTACCGTTTTCCTTTCAAGGTGACCTATTTACAATTTTCCAACGTCACAAGTATATCCTACTCGTTTTTTATTGGGAAACTGTTTATTTTTAGAATGTAAAAATCGTTATCATTCTGATTAAAATTTGCAAAACATTCCTTCTTTTTTCTGTAATAAATATATATAAGTACATTTTAAGTAATTATATACTACGTAGAAAAAGTATAATAGTAGGAAGGTACATTTTGTTAAGTGAATATTGTAGGTGTTTTTTTGACGTATTTAATTACTCTGTATGTATATTATAAGTTTATTTACACATTTATCTTGGGCATGAAATTTGTCTATTATACCCCGAATTTATGATTAATAAAATATATTAATAAAATTTTAATATATAAATGAAATAATAATCAATCTTTATTTTCCACCCAGCCATAATTGAACTAGATGTCTAAAATTAACAGAAAAGTGGAACTAAGTAAAAGTTGTGCAACACACTTGCAATTTTATCCTACCTCGTTCCCCCGATCATGTGGAGACCTATATTATTTGTACTTGATTACAAATAGATTAACATTTGTTATTTTATTAAGTGTTATGTTGTAACACACTTGCAATTTTTTGGCAATGGACCTGTCTGTTTCTCTTTATTAATTTTAAAAATATCTACAGTATAATGTGGGTTTCAGACATGCCATATTATTATCAATATGATAAAAATAAGGCATTTATTCGAATAATTTTATCTGCTCTAGTCTAAAAACTGAACTTATTTTTTAATCAATTTTTGCCAGAATCCTTTCGGACACTAGGAAGAGTATCACAAGATAAATATATATGGAACGTATAACAATATGAAACTTTATATTTAAAATGTAACTGCCCATTTGTTACAGATTTTATTTACCATACCACAAATTTTCAAAAATTTTAGTTATGTTTGAAATGATTTTGGGAAATATTTGAACTGAGTTACTGTGAACTGAAATGGTAGTAAAATTTTATTCAACAAATTGACATGAAATGATCTAATTAATAAATAAATAAATACTAATGAGTAGAGCACACAGAAAACGATTAACTTTAGAAAGTTTCTTATATATATTTAGTGACATGGTCTGAAAAGATAGTATTTAGTGATGTGCTCTGAAAAGCAAATCGATGAATTTATTTATCCTCAGTTTTCAATCATTTTCAACAATAAAATTAAAAACACATTTTTTGTTCTATTATTTGTAATTTTTTACAATATTTTCTAATTTAATAAACTTCCCTTAATGAATTTGATTGCTTTATCTGCATTACTAGTCAAATATTACTATGGTGAAACTAAATAATTTTAGCATACAAGGTTAAATTGTTTTAATTAAGTAAAATTTTGATGATCAATTTAGTTGGTAAATTAAAATTACATGGTGAAGGAGACTTATGTTTCACAATACCACCGAGTTTCTTTATTTATTTTAATCATACGCAACAGACATCTACTGTCAGTTTTAGAGTGGAAAACAAAACGTAACACAGACCAAAAATAAGTTAAAACCAGATTATATTTTAAATAAAATAATAATATAAAGTTATTGTCTATTTAAAAATATTTTTTTGTAAGGCTGCTTTAACCTGCCAAGTATTTAAAAAATATTTTTTTATATTACATCAGAGATTTTTTTCACTTTTTGTTAGAGTTTACCAATTTAAATTTTTTGCAAAAGCAAGATTCACATTTTGAATGGCTTGAGTCACTTAGTTTTGCAATATGAATCGAAATTATTATAAAAAGAATTCAAAATATGGAATGATTTCTAATAGTTTTGCACAGTCTGCCCAGTGCATGCCACTGGGCAGACTGTGATAATTGCTACAAGCTGTTTTATTCTGTCAGCATATTCGTTAGTTCGTCACTTCAATCTAAGCTGTTTATTCATGAAATAATACTTGAGGGTCAATATGTTGATAATAATAAATTTAATAATATTAGTTTTGAATTCCTATTCTTTCTTCTTCTATTTTATCCCTTGGGTGACACTGATCTAGATCTCAGTAGCCGTCGACTGGCGTCACTTAAACTTAAATAGATTAAAATGAGAGATTATAATATAATAGCAAAGATTCCGGTGGGCTATTAACAAAGTTCTTTGCTAATAGCCCACCTGAAGCTGTTGTAATACAATGAAACGTAGGTTGTGGTAAAGAACTTAAAGAAAGTAGAAATAATACTACATCATGTAGTTTCATTTAATTGTGAATAATGAATTTCTACAAAATGAACGCCAAAAATATTCAACAAAAGTACCTTGTTGTTCCCGATTGCCCATTTCAAAATGCAATAATTACCACAAAGCTACAAGGTAAAGTGGAGCGAGGTAAGTACAGTACAATTCAAACTCAAAGAATACTTCATACAGCAAAGGCATTTGGTGCAACACAACTAGCCAATATTACAGATATTCTTGCATTAGTTATAAGACACTATAACCAATATGCACTATCTTCTCTTAACTCGGTGTTGTTTCCAATTGCTCACTTCACATTGTAGTAATTAATCTTTTTATGCAGCAGTAAATACAATGAAATATTAAAAATTAAAAAAAAATTTAATATTAGACATTCATGAAAAAGTTTCACAATGTTGTGCAATACTTGATAAGGAGCCAAATATGAAAACTTAAGCTATGTGCACACAATACATTTTTATCAGTTTTTTGTATCATTGTAAATAATTTACAAAATTCACTTTCATTTGTTTACACAAATTATTCACATTAACAATGAGATTTATACTAGTGTTAACATTCACCAGATGGCGACCCTTGCAACTCAAATATCTGTCAAAAACCTTATAGGTTCTTTGATGAAGGTTTACTCACAGTACAAAATGTTTTATTATATTATTTCATGATACCAATTCATTGCACCACATTTCACAATGAGAAGCTAAATTGTAATGGTTTTTTTGACAATTTTTAATAATTTTTAATAATTTTACAAAGATATAGTCCTTGTGTGATGAAATCAACAGTATAATAATATATGTCCTGTTCCCATTGTACTTGGAATTATTGTATGACAATAATTATCAATTTAGATATATTTTTATTTTGTATGCATTGGCATAGCCAGGGTAGAGTAATGTCGGGCACAGCCTCCAGAAAAAAATATATCCAAAATAGTTTAAGTGAAGTTTAAAGGGTTCTTAAGGTCTTCTTAAGTCTTTTTAAGTTTAAGGTCTTTAAACTTCACTTGAAAAAAAATTGTGAGTTATTGATAAGTGATTTTTTTAATATAATATAAATTTTATAAAATGTTTATGAACAAATTGGTCTTTTTGGTTGTATCGATCTTTTCTAGGAAAAATGGTGGCTTTTGTTAAATTTTCAAGAAATCACATAAACATGTGTTGTTGACCAAGTGGTTTTAACAAAAGTTAGAAAATATGCCTCATCCATTAATAGGTTCCAAAATATTTCTATAAGTATATCTGTATTTTTTGTTTGTTTTCAGATGTACGAACTGCCCACTTCGTATATGCAGTTACTGCTTAGTGATGCCAGAGAGCAGTAATACCACTTGTAGAACCCTGATGCTATTCACAGCTGCATTTTCGAATTTATTTAAATTTCCTAAATTGTGTATTTATATTAATTGTTTTTTAATAATTTAAACTGTAACTAGTAATGTTATTTTGACATTTCTTTTTTGATTAAATATTTTTTTGATAATGGTTTGAATAAATTAATTTATAAAAATAAAAACTGCTTTTCTATAAAGGTTTTAAAAATGAATTCATTGTAATACAAATTAATTTCTATTTGATGATGCCATCTATAAGCAATAGAGTGTAAGAGATTACACCATCTATGGGCACTAATAATAATTATACGTCTTTGGCCAGAGGGGTTGAGGCGAGGAGAGAGGGGAGTCATATGACAGGGTTTGGGGAGGTATGAAAAAGAGTAACTCTTTTTTTATATGAGTTAGTATGAGTACTTATCTGTTCTGTGTTTTACATAATGTAGACATGGCTTTATAATGAACAGCTGGCAACGTTCCAAGTGATTCCACAGAATAACAACCGGTCCAGTCATTTATTAGTTCAAGACTAAGAATAGTTAATATAACCTCATTCTAAGGTAAGAAAACAATATTTTTAATATGTATTCCTTTTCTAACATTTGCTTATCAATTTATAATTGTTGGCATAGAACAATTTCTTACAAAACTGATTAAGTGATGTAATATGATGATTTTAATGTAATGTATATGTACATATTACAAATCATAATCATAAACAAAATTTAATTAATTAATGTGTTATTATTTTATTAAATAGCACACACTCGCATTTTACTTTCCATTTGAAACTTTAAATTTGTGTCTAGGTTATAAATATTTACTTTATAAAACTTATCTAATTTTTTAATTACATTTATTATATGTCTCACATTTTTAATGTGACATTGTTTGCCTTAATTTAGCCAAAGGTATGAGCATGCCATCATGATAATGTGATTCAAATCTTTACAAACATAATGTTCTAGTACTGTGTGACTTGTGTGTAGAACATACAGTTGTTTCATGATTTATTAAGGCAAAGAATATGGGCAACATAAAACAGAAATCTACCTATATACTTACCTATATAATCTATCTATATACTTATGTCATAAACTGCTTACTTTTTGACTAAAACAAATTTCTATGTTTTGTTCCCTATATTTCAATAAGTTATTCTGTATATACCTATACGTCTTTTCAAGAAAGAATCAAGAAATTTCAAGAAAGAATCTTTGTAAACAAATTGACAGTTAAAATATGGTTGGTACAAATACGTATTTGATCAGCTGGCCACTATTTACAAAAGTCATTGTATTATACCTAGAGTATTACAAAACTAAATGCAAAATAAAAATATTAACTTCAGAAAGTTTCCCTAAAAATACTGTTAAAAATACAAATATTACACCATTATTTTACTAACATGAATTGTCAAATTCACACAGTAAAAATGACAACCATTCACTTTTATTGTGAAATAATCAGGCGTTTTGAACATTTTGTGAAAATAATCGAAATTTTGATGCTGAAAACTTCTAGAAGATATATTCTATTCATTAATTTCATAAGGTGTTCGAGTGAGATAGCTACAATGCTATATTTCTATATTTGATTGCATTATATGCAGATATACTTATGTTGTAATTGGTGTTTAGATAACTATATATAGATAATTATATATATATATATATATATATATATATATATATATATATATGTATATATATATATAATTATAATTATAATTGGTGTATAGATCATTTGTGACATGTTATTTTCTTTTCAAATAACTACAATATTTTCCAGTGTAGGCTACGTATTGTATATGTATGTTAGGAGAATGTTTTTATAATACCTGAACTTTTATTCTCATTTCGATGCATATTTTCTATGATTATTTTTATTGTTAGACATATTTATTTCAAAAATAAGTCCCATTTAAGAGGCCAAGGGTTCAATTCTCGGCCGAGTGTTTCAACATTCATAAATGATTTATCTAATGAATTATTTATTATAGTTTTATTTATAGTTTTTTTTATAGTTTATATTATAATTTTATATAGATTATTGTATTAGAGTTTGGACGAGAGGTAAAGTTAAATATACAGCCGCAGCCCATTAAGCTTAGCCTCAGAAAATGCACTAGTTAGGATAATTTCTTTTATAGGAGGAATTGTATAGGTTGGTTACCCCGGATGTTGAGAGGTGGCCGAGGCCGAAACGCAACCATGATTGTATTAATACATATTATAGGCACTAAATGTAGTGCATTCGCAGGGATTTGTTATGACGCATTTTAGTCTTGCAAAAAGAAAAGCATTATGAGCGGCATAGCATACTAAGGGGAAAATAATATAATAATACAAATATTATTCTAAAAAAAACATATAACTACGTTTGTTAGTTCGCACAAGTAGTTAAAAATAATACAGGTAAGTCAATGGTTGCAGAAAATGTAATGTTTATCTCATCTCATAATCTGAGACCAATGATTAAATATTTATTTCAAATAGATTTATCTATATTAATTGTTATGCTATTTGAAAAATATTTGAACATATATTAGAAAGAGAAAAAATGCAATGCCCATTTTATGGTCAATACACCTTGAGACTTAATTCATAATATTATTTTAAAACTGTACTTTCTTCTGACATTCATAAAATCATTAGTTTGTCAGATAAAGATGCTGATTTGTGCTTAAGAATTTTGCGGGACAATAAACTTTTATTCTCTTTTCAGATATGTATGTTTGATAAAACTAAATTATTAGTTTTTATTTTGAGGATAACCAATGCTCAAAGCTAGTATAATTATTCACAACATTCATTATTTATATGTTCACAAGGGTCACACTATTTATCTGTAGAAGGGTCATACTACTTACTTGTCTAAAGGCATGCACATTCAGAAGATAAATTATATTTTTTTTTGACATATGTCCATGTATACCAACTTAAGGTATACCATGTATATACAAAGCTTACGTGTCACACTTGCCAACATAACAGCGATTAATTTGCGAGGCGCTGTCACTTTATTGAAATTTTAAATATGCTGGACTTCTGTCATTTTCTAATATTGCACTCTAAATTAATGGCATTTCATAAAATTATTTTATATTATATTAAGTGTATTATGTTCTTACGTGTTTTATAACGTTAAGTTCATGTATTAAATTTGCAATATTTTTATGTTTGAGTGTAATTAAAATGGCGAATATTGTACTAAGCACAGTATACAGCCTTTCGAGAATACATTTACTAAGATTGCCCTCAAATCACTGTAAAATAAACAAAATGAAATTGATCTGGGCACAAAAGAAATGACATGTGGTGAAAGAAAACACTAATTTTTAAATTAAACAATGTCAAAAGATTTCTATTGTAGGCAATATCATTTAATAAGCCCTGTGGCATGGCTGAGCAAGCATTATTAATGTTGATAAACGATGTAATCGAGAGAATTATAATGAATATGTTCTGTGATAGTATTTCTCAATGGTAATAGGTGTGATATCGGCAAAAGCGTTGGAATGTGAATGCAACCCCACTCTTGTCGGAGCTCACATTTCAACATCTGTGGATATCGGTATCGAGGCATAGTTTCATTGCGATGTATTTGTATTGCAGTTTATTTTTTCTCTGAAATATTATTGTATTTCGTGTATTTTTATACATTATTTTTCATTTCATTTTTAAAACATTTCATTTCATTTTTGAAAACATTTTAATGATTAATAAAAAGTTATGTATTTGAGATTACTTTGTAATAAGTTAATTTTCTGTCTAACAGTTAATTAAATTACTATTGCTATCAAAATTTTTTGTATTATTTTATAATATGTTTTTTTATGTAGCAGTAATATTTATAAATTGTTCGGAACATTTAATCTTACTTAATTGAATATAATTTATAAAATATAACCTGTGTTATCCAAGTTACAGTGTAAATGTGCACACTTATAAAAAAATGCTTTTTTTAATCACAAATAACAAATAAACCCATGTTAAATTACCAATGTTACATTCACATAAGAAAAAGGTTTACATCTGAACTCTCAAATCGGTTTGTTTACAAAGGTTCCCTTTTGAAATTGAATGGAGTATAGATTGAAATATTTCCTGGTTATAAAATTATATTTCCAATCATTTTGGAAATAGAATGGATATTATACTGACAAAGAAAATAGACCATCTCTTTTTAAATATAAAGACATGTTTCTTTTGTTTTCAGATTATATCTGAGAAAAACATAGCCAATATGACTTTTCCAATTATACTTGAAGGAAACACATTAGGCCAGAGGCACAAGCAACTCAATGCTCTAACCAATGAAATAATTACGAGCAAACTACCCCTGGAGAATATTAAGGATGCTGCAGAGACTTGTGATGTGGAGAGATTAGTGAAGATCGATGTGGCAAGTGCGCAGCGGAATGTGGAGTACATATTGTACAATTTGCAGAGTGACGATATGCTCTACGTAAGTCGTGCCTTGAAAAGCACTTGGCTGATTAAAGACCTGCAGTATGCTCATATCATCAACCCACAATATCTACACAATCAACTCTTCCCACTAATGATTAACAGAGCTATTTGTAAATTCAAACTAACAATTCGTCTTCACTTAAAAGATGAGAGCCGATGTGAAGAGTTCTACCAATATTATTTTGATAATGATGATAAGAGACAATCTTACTTGTATTTACCGCTCTGCTCTGAAAAATTTATTGTACAAAATTTAAAGCAAGTGATAATGGAAATTCCGATGAATGTCGTTAAGAGATTAGTGGAGAAGACACCTTTAATTGTTCAGGAATTTTTTAAGTCCTCCACCAGTGTGTACATGGTCTCTCCATGCTTGCTTAGATAAATTCCGGATCTTAATTAAGACTTATACACAAGTATACTTGGATCTACTGGAACAGAGAGAAATCACTTTCATAAAGCTTGGCAAGAGGAGCACTCGTATCATATTACAGCAATACGAAGAGAAAGTCTTCCAGAAGCCAGAGCTATACATGCATGTGTTACACTTGCCGACACTTGCAAAACAATTAGGTCCCCTTAAAGTCCACGAACTTATCATCAAGTTATCGAACGATCCAAAAATGGACCATTGGTTTTCATATAGAGCCATTCACCCCCTACTTAGAAAAGTTAGCACCCATGATAAGTACAAATTACTTCAAAGTGTTTTTGAGGAACGAGAAAAGAACAAAAAAAACAGACACGCAGAACTTATAGAAGAACTTCCGGAATGTTGTGAACTGAGAATGTCAACGAAAAAAAAAATAACAAAGAGATGGGCTAAGAAGAAATATGCAAAGATAATATCCATACATAATGTTTACGAATGGTTTCGTTATGCACCATTCCCCATAGCATTTACTAAACTCAAGAAATTAATTCGGACCGAGGCCCAATCTGACGAGCGGTTGGCCATGCTTAAAGTGCTTATACAATCTACAAATAAAAATAATAACTTCCTACACCAACTCCTGCAATATTTTACTGAGAGGCACATTAATGAACCAATAAATTTCAAAATGCAATTTATAAGGACTTTATTGCAATCTACAGAAGTTCACAGATACGAAGAGGCTAATTGGAAGATTCTAGATGAGCTATTCCATAGCCTAGATGTGTATGAGGAAGGAGGTGCTCAAATTGAGGGCTGTATTGAAGTGATCATACTGTTCTACATATTACGAAGTCAGCCTGTCCCCGCCATAATACTCAATAAGTGGCACAAAAACTTTTCCAACATGCAATTTGTTGTTGATAACTTAAAACCAGAGGAAAAAGAAAGGGTTTTCAATTTTCTTTCTTCACAAATAAAAAAAAAAATTTCTGAGCTTCCTCTCGATAATGTAGAAAACTTAAACAAAGTGATAACACTTATGGATAACTTACTTGATTTAATGCTTGTGTGGAAACAGCCAATTGCTAAACAACCTGATTTATTGGAATCTCTTAAGAAAATTATTTATAAAGCTGAATCATTGTCTCTTTTAAATTCGATCACATACTATGGTCGAAATAAAGAATGGAACCGAATACTGTTCTCAGAAGCGTTGCTAATGAAGCAGACAGAGGATGTTTTCATAAATACGTTGAAACATAACACGCATCTGCTCAAGAAACACGAAGTACATTTACAGCGTGTGATGGAGACAGATGATATTAGTCTGGATCGATTCCTTACCAAAGTCAGAATATATTTTTACAACGATTTGGCGAAAGAATGGACGAAAAAACTGAAAGATCGACTGAATGAGATACGTAGCAAGCACTTAGTCAGAGCTATCTGCATTTTGATGCATAGAGACTCATTTTCTGAGCTGCTAAAGAAGTATATACCACAGAACGACAAGATAAAGTGGAGTGAGGAGAACCCTATAGAACTCAATGCCAAAAAGTACTTCGCACAGCAAATGTTTTTAGTCCGTCCTTTGGCCAATGTGGCTGACTTGATAGCGTTTGCCAAAGGCGATTATATGCAATATGTGCTACCATCTTTAAGATCTGTTTGCTTTCAACTTCCTGCAGTTAGAATCCATGCTCTTTTACCTGAATTGCTAGGTAGAAATGTGTCTACCCAAAAACATGCAATTAGATTGGCCTTTGCCAAGTTATTTCCAACAGAATTTCAAACTTTGGTACTGAAACATTGGGAGCAAACAAAGAATGCCAGTATAAGAGCCCTTCTCTACAAGCATATATTTGAGATGCTGTGTCAGCAGAAAACCGATGAAGATGTCTGTAAAGTATGGGATATTCTGAAGATGTTGACTAATCGATTGACAACGGAAGAGGATAGAAGCATATATGCAATATTAGGGAAAACTGATAATGTTCCCAAGAAAATACTGCCTGAATTCTGTACTGTGAGTTACAGGTATCTTAAAACAGTACCCAAAAAAATTAATTGTGAACAACATGTTCACTCTATTTATGATGCCATGCGTGGTATTGTAGATGAATTGGATGAGGACTTTATCAATGAGATTTTGCAGCAATTTCTGGAATCCGTTTTTATCGAGAAAGATCTCTTCAAGGATTACAATATCTACAACTCAAGTCCATGCTATATTTTCCGCAAGGTATTATTGTGTTGTAAAACTGAATCAGAACAAATTGGAAAATATGAGCAATTTGGAAAACCTTTTGTTAAATATATCAAAGATTTATGGTATACACGTAACGAAACAACATACAGAGCGAGGGTCATGTTTGAAAATTTTGTAGAGGAATTATCGAAGGAGAGCAAAAGTATGATTTTCATTAAGGATTGTAAATATGTAACACCAATAGTTTTGTTCAATAGATTGCGTCACGATGTGGAGGAATTCAATAATCATATCCACATAAATATAAATTTGCACTTGATGGTCGCTGCTCTTGAGATATTTGATAAGCTGATGTTGGAGAAGGCGGATGATATACCAGATGATAATGATGGGTTTCAGCAGTTCTTGCTAAAAGAATTGAGTCTACATTTTGGTACAAAATGTGGGTCTTTACTTGATCAATACCTCATCGAGTTTAATCCCAGTTTTTTGAGCATTTTTATTGACATCCTAACAAATTTCATTAACACATATTTGACTTACAGTGACTATCGCGAGGAGGGTTTATTTAAGATTTTAATGGCAGATTCACTGATGTCAAATACAGATAATATTTACAATGTTTTACTAGGTATCCATCTCTTTCCCAGCAATTGCAGTTATTTTGGTGAGGAAATTGAAGCAGAATTTACACGAGTTTATAAAAAATTGCAAACTATTGAGGACAAAAATGTTCAAGTCCATTTGCTACATCATATGCCATTTTGTGAGAAATTGAATTGAGAGGTTTTGTTGGTTTTTTACCCCGTCTTTCTTCTTTCTAAAGCCAGCTAACCATTCTAAAGCTTCATTAAAATTAGCCTTCCTTTGCTGCACTGTACTTTCAGTTTATCCACACATTTACCCTTCCTATCTAATCATATTACCTTTGTATCTGTAATTTACCTCTAATACATCAGAAATTAAAATGTTATATTACATACTTTACAAATAATCAAAGGAAAGTGCACGAAATAAGTGGCTGTAGTTGTCCTTAATTTCACAAAATAACCAATAGGTGGCAAAGCGATATTATAACACAGATGAAGGCAGCAGCGTCAGTGACAAAATACATGCACCAAGTCCGAGCAGCAATTTGTGATGCATTTTTCAGTGGTGAAGGTGTCAAGCAATGATAATTCAGTTTTATGCCTTCAGTAGGGTTATGAGTGATGCAGAAAGTTTAAAAGCGGTGTACCTTCTGTGGAATACACTACAACTTGGGCAGACTCACCCGGTAGTGACGAATGAAACCATTGTTAATGGAAGAGCTTATGAAGGGGTTACAGTTACAACCAAAACATATCATCCATGTACTTCGGAGGCAGTGAAATACTTGCATTCAATATTTTTAATTATTATGATTTCTATCTGTCATCATCCTGAGGTAACTAACTCCAGTACACAGAAATCTGATGTACTGGAGTTAGTTAAGATTATTCATAAAATTTAATTATTTTCTCTCCTAGATTCTCTCTTCGACAGGAATTATAAGCATCAACCAAATTTGATTTCTTAATGTGCCCAATGATTCTGTAATAATATAAAATTCGGGATCACAATAAATCTTTTAATGTCAGGATTCTTAATCGAGAGAATAGTATTCAAAAGATTATTTCATTCTATATTGTATCTATTCAATGTTACATTGTTGTCTATAAATTTAAATGTATTGTCATGGGGGTAAACATACGTTGAGCCGGGGCATTAAGTAAAGCATCACATATTCTTTGGATAATTTGCTACTCTGATTAAAGCATAGTTGCCTTTCATATGGCTGTATGCAACTATATATATAATACGTTTGAAGAAAGAAATTCTTTAAATTATCAATTTGCCTCGATGCTTTGAACAACTCATTTAAAGAAACGAGTGTTAAGTTTTGCACAGAGACTTCGAATTAACAGGCAAGTTTCAACAATATCATCAAGCTTTATTGGGTTTCTGGATATTTTGACATTTCTGGTAATGGATTAATCGCTAGAGAAGCAATGATTAATCGCCAGAGATTCAATCAGTAATAGAACTATTTCACCCCATCTCATATCATAATCATATCATATCATATCATATTAACAGAATATCCTTATCAGATAATACAAATCAAATTGAACCATGCAACTTGTCTAGATATATTTATGTTTAAATATAGTAGACATGGGCGCCGCCAGGATTATTTTCAGGGAGGTGCATCTGCATCTATAAATACTATTAACCAATATAAAATATAGAACTAAATATGTATAGCATGTGGATAACAGAGTTGCGAGTATTAAGTACTTTTTCTATGATCTGTCTGAAAATTACTGATACAGAGTTTTTCAATGGCTACTTTCTTCTAATACTGTAATGACAAAAGCACAATGCCCTTTATTCCGTGATCATTAAAAACTGTCAAGTGGGGGACTTAAAAAAATATTCTGGAAAAACGAAAAGACCTAAAAATAAAAAAAACTATAGTTTCTCGATCCCCAAAAGATACTAGATCTATTGAAAAAAAATATAATATCCTTACGTTGAAAAAACCTGATCTTCCCTATTATCTAAATATTTTTATTTCAAATCAATTTTAATAAAAAAAAAATACTTTGTATTGGTATCTTTAATTTTCTTCATTCTGGAATATTGTAATGTCAGTACTTTTAATGTACAAATCTCGCAACTATATAAATGCAATGTCAAATTCTAATCACGCGAGTATTTAATTAAATATACTTCGCTCATTGGAAACATACTTAAGGTGCGTTCTACTAGGCGTTCACTACGATAAAAATTCTATCTATCATACAGAACATGATTATTGTAAACGCTTAATCGAACACGCCCTTAGACTATATAGTCGATGGTTGGCATTATTACTTGGGAATCCCCGCTGTAGCGCGACGGATACGGGGGATTTGTTCGCTGATCAATTGTCAGTAATACTCAAATCTGCTTAAACAACGACTTTATTTATTAGCTAATTTGTTGCATAGGTTATTAATTTTTATTCAAGTTATGAGTGACATAAGACGTTTTTTGTGTAAAAAACGTAATAAACATTTTGATGAAAATGATTCCCCTCATAATAAATCATCCAGGCCGAATACCGATAAATTGGATAGTCCAGGTATGTTGTGTTGTTGTCTCTACCTGTCATCGAATGTATTATTCATTATCAACATACATAAAAAATGAGACTTGAAAACAACGAAATAATTCGTTAATTGATTCGTTCTTTTTTTTATTACATAAGAATTCTTTTTGTTTAAAGTTAAAGATTCTCAAGCAGATGCATCGCTCGATTTTTCTAGTAGAAGCACAACAACTAACTTATTGGATATTGGGTTGTGTTTGGACTCTGGTTATCAAGTCAATGATGATCTACGTTTGAAATTACTAAGACATCCTTGGAACCCTAGCAAGACATACAATTTTAAAAATGATGTAAACCTTGATGCTAAACGAGCTTTCCGACATGAATGGCTTACATTTCCGTGGTTAGCTTACTCAGCTCTAGCAAAAGGACCGCTGTGTAGGATATGTGTTTTATTTCGGCCTCCAGTGCAGCGCGGTCTACAAGGACAGTTCATAGTTTCTCCTTGCTTCAAATATCAAAAGTTTCATGCAGCTGCTCAGTCTCACGCGACAAGTAAGTGGCATTGTGACACACTGGCTTCGTCAAATACATTTGAAAAAATCATGGATAGAAAAGGATTTAGCGTTCATGAATCTTTAAATACGGCATATCACAAGGAAGTTGAAGAAAATCGTTTAAAACTACGATCTATCATTTCAACAATTTTATTTTGCGGGCGACATGATCTTCCACTTCGTGAAAAAATCGACAAGGGTTCTGTTTTTACAGACCTGCTACATTTTCGAGTTGTTGACTCAGGAGACGAGATTCTGAAGAATCATTTAGCAAAATAATTGAGGAGGTGAAACATGCTTCAGCTTTTTCGGTTTTAGCTGCTGAGACTGCTGATATTAGTGGCACAGAACAATTATCAATTGGTGTTCGATATCTACGTTATGATAAAGATGCTAAAAAACCAATAATTTGTGAAGAATTCCTTGGATATGTACCGAAACAAGAACTAAATGCACAAGCCATTTCGGAAACCATTACTCACTTTCTGCAAGATTGCGATCTTGATTTAAATAAACTTGTTGGTCAAGAATACGACGGGTGTGCTGCAATGGCAGGTCACATAGGTGGCGTTCAGAAAATTATTAATGATAAATATCCTTTAGCCCTATTTTTCCACTGTGCAAGCCATGTACTGAATCTTGTCATTAATGACCTTAATACTGTCAGTGAAGTGAGAAATACTGCTGGAACAACAAAGGACATTATAAATTTCTTTCGGGAGAGTACGTTGCGGTGGAGTAAAATTCCAAATATACCACTATTTTGTGAAACGTATTGGACAGCAAAATACTAAAGTATCAGAATATTTTCTGAAAATTTTGTGACTATTATACAAGTTTTAGATGAACTTTCGCAGTACGCACCGAATTCTAAAACGAAAACCAAAGCGTATCAGCTCTGCACAACTGCAACTACTCCAACATACATTGTGATACCTTTAATAATTGCTGCTTATTCTGCCAAACTTGAGCCTGTGTGCAATCAATTACAGGAAGTAAATATGGATATAAAGGCTAAACATGATCACGTTAATAAATTAACTGATATGCTTCAATCTCATCGCGATAATGCATCTATGGAGTTTGCGGTCATTTTTGAGAAAGCTCAGAAAATTTGCGAGAAACTGAACGTTGAATTTAAGCGTCCTCAAGTAGTGGAAAAACAGACTTACAGATCAAATCACCCATCTGAAACTGTGGAAGAATTTTTCAGAAGATCTATATATATTCCATATTTAGATTCTATTATTTCTTCACTAAAAAATCGATTTTCTTTAACACACAAGAAAGCATATTCGCTTATGCAGCTTCACCCAGAAAATATGAGAAAATTAAACAAATCAGAATTTTTATCGATAGCAGAAGATATACAGAACCTTTACGGAGGTCTTCTCCATAATTTTATTGCCGAGGCTACCACATGGTACGAGGTAATGAAAACAAATGAAGCAAATAATGAGATTCTAAATGAATCTGTTGTTAAATACGTAAATGTGATTGCTCAAGCCACTCCTTTTTACCCAGCGGTATGTGAGGCAATTAAAATTGCTTTAACTATTCCAGCAACAACATGTAGCATTGAACGTACATTTAGCATGTTACGACGGGTGAAGACGTGGAATCGCTCAACGATGGGAGATACGAGGCTAAGCGGCCTGTGCATGCTCAGTGTTCACAGGAAAAGAGTAGAGTAGGATACTGAATTTATTGACAAGGTGTTGAACAAATTTGGACAGCAACCTAGACGCCTTCAGTTGTTATTCAAATCATAACTCACTATACCAATAAATTTCTAATCTTTTTTCCATATAAAATTGACTTTGTTGATTTCTCATGAAAATTATATAGCCTATGTCACTCGCACGGTCTTCACGAATCTAACGACATGTCGTTTGCTAAATTCTGTCAAGCCGTTTGGACTGTAGCGCGTACTATCGAAATGGTCATATATACATACATACATATATACATACATACATACATACATACATACATACATACAAACATACAAACATACATACATAAACTCGAAAGCATTACTCTCCTGCTGGTTCAGTCGGGTAAAAAATATGTAATTTTTTCTATGTATTTTCTTTCCCGACAGGGGGGTGCAATTGCACCCCCTTGCACCCTGCTGCCGGCGCCCATTATAGTAGACATGATGAAGAAACACTTTGTGGAAAGTAATACTGCTTCGCTCTGTCTAGAAGACGAGTCTTTAGAAATCATCTGATTAAACTGTCAGCAATTTCACTGAATGTTATTAACAAGTTTGTCTGAGAATGAACTTCTCACACTGCAAAGGTTATTCGGAATACTAGGATCTTAATAACCTTCAGGATATTAAGGATTACATCCTATAGGATGTTAAGGATTACAAGGAATTATTATAAATGTTTTAACATTTTACTGTATATGTGTATATGCGGAGCAATATGTGAATAGAGATCTTTTAAATGACACAAAATGAGCGTTATGTTTGCTTTATAAGTAATACTCTATTTTTAGCAACTAAGTTCATTTGTAGTACGCCGGTTTTTAACTCTTCTTTACTTTTATGATATAAATTTAACCATCATGGATATTTTCTTAATAACCTTCTATCTATCTGAAAAATAATGTCTTGACATGATGGCTAAAATTTACCTCCTGGTTAACTGTTGGAATGCTTGAAAAATATTGCAAATTTAACAAACTATTAACATGCTTTAAACATACAAAAACATGGTAATTAATGGGTTTATAGAATAAGCTATATGCATAAATATTGTGTAATAAGAACATTATAATATTTATGTTAGTTATTTTTATTGTGCAGATGTATCTTTATTCTGGAAATATAATTTGTGTGGGCTTTATTAAAAAGGGTTAATAAAGATTTTTTTGTTAGAAACATTTTGTTTGACTTACGTTGAAACTTTTCGTTAAACTTTTCTTGTACATATATACATACATATATATTTTGTATATTTACAATATACATTTAATTATTATAGAATGTATAACAAGCAATGTTATAAATTTTACCATACTGTTCTACACTTAAATGAGAAAAAGATTTAAACTAGGGCAAATATCAGTTAAAAAATTAATTTAGCTATTAATTACTATGTTGCCCAGGTTAAGCTAAAACACGCATTTGATTCACGCAAATGTTATAAATGCAAATGTAAATTTTTCTGTGTATCTGATTGTTAAATCTTCACGGCTAAACCACTAAATCGATTTCAATTAAATGTGGTAGATAGATAATTCGAAACTTAAAGAAGGGTATAAGGTGTATAAAGTGAATATAAATTCAATATGGAGAATACTCTAAGGTGGCAGATTATTTTTTTCAGGGTCCACCTTGATACAAAAATATGTAATTTACCAGAACACGGACAAAAATAAAACTTATCAATATGAATTTTTTTATAAAGTGTCACACTGCTTATTCAGTAATAAAATTAAGGTCCTTATTAATTGCATCTTTGCTACACATAGTAACCGCAAATAAATAGATAATACTCAGTGAAGCCCCACTATTTGCTGACAGTAGACACGCAACAAAGTGTGGGGTGTACATATTAAGCTACGTCTACCCTAATGGGGACATCGCGTGGCCACATTTTGTTAATGAACGTCTGTGCTTATCATTATAATAAATTATTATCTTTGAATTTTTATAACACAGTTTTAATAATTACAAAATAGCACCTACGGAATATTAAATGTTGTTATAAATTAATTTTATGTTGACAATTATAGTACAATATAAATATGAAGAAATATTATATCATTATATGCTCCTTGGCAAAAAAAAACAGGTACCTAAAACTTCACAGCTACGGGAATTTTAAAAAAGAAACGTTTTAAATTTGAAAATTTTAAATTTATTTTAAAAATTTTCCATTGGAATTAAAACATTTGTTAGTGTTATGTCGTCAGATGTTGTGTTGTTTTTTTATAAATAACCTTTTAAGTAATTTTAATTTTGAAAATTGCTGTTAAATTGTCTTGAAAAATTTTATAATCATGGCAGACATAACAGTTATTGCTGGTAATATAATGATTCTTCTTGAAGAACGCTGTTCTCAATGTTACGTTTCGCAAGGGTTTGGTATAAGTCATGCTACTGATCATAGGAATAAGTCATGCTACTGATCACAGGGATCATGCTCTCTTGAAAAGATTTAAAGAGAGTGATTCATTTAGAAAAGGCCAGTATCAGAAAGAAAATGGCGTACTGAGCCCAGAGACAACTCATATATCGTGAGTAAACTTTTGGTAATTTACAGACCAAAAGTTTTTTGCTCTTAGTAGATAATATTTATTTAATTTTGATACATGAAATTCAATTTTCTTACACTTTTACTTGAACTAATAGAAAAAATCATAAGTGTCTACTTTTTTGCAAACGAGTATATTTAAATAAAGTCATTAAATACTGAAAAGTAAATTATTTGTGTTTAGTTGCCATTGTAATAAAAATATTGAAAGACACCATATTAATTTCCTTTGCGATCCCAATGCACACCTTAGGGGCTGTCAACACGGCTGTTTGTTATGCATTTAAACGGAAGATACATTAATAAAGTGAAATATATACTTTCATATTACATGAACACATAGTTTAAGTGAACTATAAACTATGTGTTCATGTGTTTATGCTATTCCCTTTTTATCTTTACATTATGCAAGATATTTTTTTTAATAATTATCAGCAGTGAGATTTTAGTAGAAATTTTATAAATTTACAATTCTTTAAATGATCCTAATACCTTATAAATGGTCAAAATTTAATCTTCTTTAACTGGACTATTATTATCTCTCATGAAACAAGGAAGCTATACTTTCATCATGTTGGTCAGTCTGTCACAGGTTCACAATTTCCAGTTCCAATCCTACATGCATATAATTTTACAAGTAGTCTATTAATATGCAGCAAAATTTAAAAAAATAGTTTTCTATGTTCCGCCTCTTTCATATAAAGTGAGTTGCCAATGCAATAAAATCAGTTAAAATGTAAATGATAAAAATGTTATTTGTATTGGTTTAAACATACTAATATATTATTTTCTTAAAAATCATGTCAATAACTTGGAGATTTTTATATGTAAAGGCAGTTCAATTATTGCAAACGTTCTACTTGAGATGAGCATTTGTACCATACAAACGATGTAATACAAGAGTTTGTGTCCAAGGGTGAGTATAAAAATAGAATGGTAACCTTTACAAAAGTTAGTTTACACTCTAAGGTAAATTAACCACTCCACTGCCCTTTTAAATTTGTCTTGGTATATGTGAATCTAAAAAACTAGTGATAACAAAGTATCATCGGTATAATGTGATTACATTTACAGATATATTTGATTTATTCCTGATTAACCTAACTCCTATTCTAAATTCTGATTAATTGATAATAATGAAAAAATATAATTCAGTCGCTACCTCCATAATAAAAATTTTAGGAAAGTTCCTTCTCTTTGAAACTACTTCCTCTTTGAAATATAAAATAGAAAATTGAAACAATTTCCAGAACAAGATAAATTATAAATCTTAGTAATTCAGTAATAATCTTAGTAGTTCAGTAGTAAATATAACATTCTTTTAATACTTTTTTACATAAATGGGTAAATTTTTCTTACAATTTTAATAAAGAAATTAGAAACGTTTATTTTCTCAAACCAAAGAATATGTAATTTAAGTTATACCAAAAGAAAAAAATACATTGTGATAACTTGATGTAGGTGGATACAAATGTGACTGATGTGTTTAATTGAACAATTTCCTACAGTTAGTATGTAGTTAATCATGAAAAGCAATATAGTTAGTCGCAGCAATTACGTTATCATTTGAAGTTAACATACTACAAGCAGCAGCTATTATTTGGCAAAATGTAAGTAGGCAAATTGAAAATAGAACAATTTGTGTTCACTTTATAATTGATATTGTATTCAGTCGATAGTTTAAAAAACAATTGACTTTCAAATATTTTACACCACATAGATATTTGCTTCTGTTTAATAAAAAGAAACGCAGGTTATGAAATTGCAGAGGGAAATAATAGGAAGACGTGTTTTTATTGAAAGAAAGCTTTTGAATAAACAATTTTGGGTAAAGTTTAGATGGTTATAAAAGTCCCACATAAGATTGGCTGGCTGCTCGATAGAGCCGAAGAAAGTCCAGATTTCTAATGTCTGTCTAGCCAAATTAGACAGTGTCCGGCCTGTCCAGCTTTTGTTCGGTTTTTACCTTTCTTGTCAAATCAGCTTGCCCATGAGAGTTGAGCAGTTTATGTGCCATTCCCACTCCGCCATAAAGTCCCTCACTTCAAACAAGTCACTGGTTACGTTATGCCACCGGCTTGAGCGAACGCGTGCCACTGCCCCTCACGTCAGCGATCTGTCTGCCGGTTGACAACAAATCCGACACTCGGTCAGTGGCATTTGTATTTCAATGGTGAACGCATGTAATGCTTTTCTACTGCAGACCACCAGCAATATGTATTTACCAGCTTTTTGAATGTAGCTGCTACAATTTTGGTAAGTGTTTCTACTTTTTTAAATGATTGCCTGAGACAATAAGATCAGTCACCCAAAATATGTATTTTGATGATCATTTGGGTGCTCCCTCAACTCAACTCACACCAAGAGAGTTTTAGACGTCCAAGTGTTAAAGGGTTATATAATGATAATACTCTATATGAATTGAAATATTAACAACTAACATTTATTTTAATACCAGTGTTTTTTTTTTCTATTTTACTACCTGTAGAAAATGTATTACAAGTCAGAAAGTAATGTTAAGCACATTTCATTTTGATTTCATTACTCTGAACATAGCAAAACCAAGTTTTGTGACAATCAGTATATGTATCCATTTGTGCAGTATAGTATACTCTTTGCAGCTCAGTAAAAGTTTTGTTTTCAGAACAATATTGTGAGTGGAAAAATATTGTTTTTTAGTGTTTTTGATTTATTTCCAGATCTCATAGTGCGAAAGAAATACCTTATATCTTTTCTTAATTCAACTACAGAACCATGGCAAGAAGGTGTCAGGTTTGCAACCAGGTTATATTTATACCTAGTAAGGGCAAAGTTGATCTTCAAAAGTATTCCTCTCCCGAGAAACACCTCAAAAACATTAGTAGTGCTACGTCTTCATCAAAAATTTTCAATTTTGTAACGACAAAACCAGGTTTGATAAAATATGTATGGGTAGCTAGCGCTACCATGGTTTTTCAAACTGTAAAGCATAAGCAATTGATTAATTCATTAGCCTGTACAATAACACTTCAAAAGTGCCTTTATACCGATTCTAATATAGCTAAAGAAGTAACATGTGCCCGCGCAAAGGTGGAGGCTATTTTAGAAAATGTTTTTTTATCATTTATACTAAAAAAATATTAGATGAGCTTTCTGACATAAAATACTCCATAAAAATTCTAAAATATGGAACCTCCACTGATGCTTGTGATCGTAGTGTTGTAAAGTTAATCTCCACTGTTGATTCAATATTTTGGTCTCCAGTGAGACGGAATTCAAGTTTCCTTGATTGATATCCAAGCACAACAAAATGGGACACTAGAAACAATTTCTAATTACATATTTGATTCTGTATGTACCAAAAACCTATTTGACAAGCTGATAGCATTCTCTGCTGATAATGCTGCTGTAAACTTTTGGTGGTAAAGATAGGGAGGGACTAAATGATGTTTCTCTTACAATCAGAATATGATAGGAATTAGCTGTGTTGCGCATATTTTTAGCATTGCCGTCCATAGTGCTATTGAAAGTGTCATCTATTTTGAGCAAAGTCGGAGATAATAATGAATACTCTCAACAAGTGACAGCTTTCAAAGAAAACATTAAACATGTACAATTTTTGCTGTAAATTATTTACGATCTTGGATTGAAAACTTGTATACACAGTATACACTAAACATGTTAATTGGATAATCTTAAAAAACGTTCCTGAATAGAGCTAAGTGTCTGAAACTATAAATATTCTAGTACAAAACAGTGTTGAAATTGATCATAGCAAATGTTTTGACCAATTGCAGAATTTAAATTTAATTATGAAAATGCTAGTTGTGGAATTTTATCTCAGACATTTAATGTGCAAGCAGTTCTACGACAAGATTTTGACAGAAACCAGGTTTCCTCAGATGAAGAATATTGTTTATTTTGTTTCCATTATTCATAATTGCTACCAACTGTTTTGGTTTCTGATATTTTTTAAATAGAAGTTAAAGTGCATTAGATATATAAAGATCGATTCATTGATAAAAAGAAATTAATAGACGGTATGTTTTGTAATTAAGAGGACTAGTTCTGTTACCTAACAGAGGAAGTTAAGTTTTGTAGTGACAAAATGTTTATTATAGAAGGTAATTCTTTATAGTAATGATTATAGAGTAAAGGAGACGAATTATTAATAATCACTAAGGTTTAAGAAGACTTTCATATTGATTGTTAAATAAAGAAGACTGATTGTTATTATTTGCAAAAAAAATATGGCTTTCATTTTAGGACTAGGGCATAAAATCCTTGGTTTTATGTGTAGCAGACTTTTGGGTATAGTCAAAATAACCAAAAATTCAGGTAAACTTGCTGGACAGTCCAGCATTTTGGTTTTAGCACCTAGCAACCCTAGTCGCACACGAACTATTTTAATAAAAAAATTGAACTCAATTTTTTTTCTATTATCACCAATTAATAAATAGCATTTTTTCGCTTATGGCATATTTTTAAGGTTTCACTGCTGTTTTATATTATCAATTTGTATATTTAACAAAGTTTAGTAACAAGAGAAAAAGTGTATTAAGTCAAAACAAATTATAACAAATCATAAATTGAAAAAAAATGTTTTAATGAGAGCTGTGTCAAAAAACTAAAACTATTAATGTGCATGAACAATCAACGCTGTTGACAAAAATATGTGTTAACATTTGATCAATACTTGCATTTAATAAAAGGTCGATGTCGATGCCTGTTTATACTGATGCGCGTTGAAGCACTGTTTCACTATCGCATTAAGGTTGATCAACGTTAAGTGCTAACTGTTAACTTCTAAGTGTTGACAATCGTCAATTGAATATATCAAATCAATGGCTTATGCAAAATGATAGGCCAGTAGCCAGTTTTTCGTAGACAAATATTGTATAATGGCGGTTAATGGGCGAATAGTTAGAAATTTATCTGGTAGTTTATTATATGGACATTTTTTATTCCATTTTAAGGTTAGTAAGACAATAATAGTGATCTATTAGTGCCAATATTAGACCCCGTATTATTAGTTATTCTCTCACAGATTTAATATTCAAGACATTTAAAATTTTTTTATGAAATTTGGAATTAAACTGTAACTTTTTAATGTTAATAATCAACATTTATTTATTGGATATGTTTGTTGTATGTTTACATTGTACATATAATTTTAATAATAGTTAGAAATTAATTGTGACCTATTAGTGCAAATATTTTATACATTGTAACTTTAATAATCTTATGAGAAAATGTGATTCTAAGTACACTTTTTTAAAAAGTTGGAAGGACATTAAATTTTAGTGTGTTTGATATTTATTGTATTTATGTGTGTCCATGTTTACATAGTTTCGGTACTTAAGGTTCCGTTTTGTCAACAAACTTTGCAAATTTATTCAAAATATCAGAAACGTGTAACCAAAAGTGACATTTATAATTATTTTATGTCAGACAACAAAATTTGTTGGAAATGTAATGATATATAATAAATTTAAAAATTATTCTTATGTTAAAGTCGTGTCAAGTTCTAAACATTATATTCACAATACACAACTAATATTGGTTAAAATATTATAATTTCACTTATATTATTCAATATTAGGAGAAATATTGAAAATGTGTCTAGCAAGTTCAGTAACAGTTTGTATAGTTTTATTTGAAATGTTTAGGTATTAAATGACTCAAGGTTTATATAATTATCAGGGTTAATTTTATTGTGTTAATATAAATTGTTGACGAATGCCCAAGTTCCGAACACTTAGAACTTTGTAAGCCACCGTACCGCCATTTTCGACGTGGTGTTATATTATCTGTGGTGCAACGTCTAAACATGTTAACAATTAATATTAACGGTTTTAATACAAGTTTCGTAATAAGCACATTAAAAATAAACATTTTTTGTGCCTTATCTGAAATATTTAAATACTGTGGCATTATAAAAAATACCAACTGGTTTGAAAAATAATTATAGGCCGCAAGGTCAATCAAAACATTTTTACTTGATTTAATTACCAAAATCAATATTCATCTTCAGAACTGTTATTCAATTGTAAATGTGAACTTGTCACTTTAATCAGAATCATCATGTAAATTTATCACGAATCTTAATTAGAATCAATTTTGTTCAACTTTCATAACAGGTCAGTGTGTATTTCACAATTATTCGTTGTGTCAATTTAATCAAATTCAGATTCTAAGTAATTAATGCTGTATTGTTCCTTAATTGTAACCTTATTAATATTGTCTATGCAATATGTGAAATTATAGAAACTCGAAAACATGAGCTTTCAAAATATCATCAATGTTAAATTTCTAAGACAAAATTTTTTTTTTTTAACCTTTCATAAAGTTACACTTTTTAGGAAGTCGTGTTATATCCTATTCCAATTCCAACCAATAATTTTTATATCGTCGCTCACATGTAGAATATTTTTCAACAAATAATATTGTGGCCTCCATAACAATTATCGGTATTAGGCATCAGTTTCTCCTTCAGCTACTTAATTGCCAAAGTTGAAATTTTAATAATAGTCCCTCTAACAATATTTTGACTTTTGTGTAAGCTAAAGTGTACTTGGCAGGAAGCCATTCACAGCATGTAAGGTTATTACTTTTAAACTTTTTAACCTTTTTTTTCGGGAAAATATTACTGTCGTTTTTTTTTTCAGAAACTGTTTGATGTTTTCATTGGAAACATATTTTTTTATTATTTATTTCTTTTTTACAAAATACACAATATATTGATTCTAGAAAAAAGTAATGTCCCACTAAAAACATGTTATTTTAGAATATAATTATTTTGGAATTTAATACTCTTTCCTTGGCGTTCTTGAAAATTTGTGAATTCAAGGAACATAAATCGAGTGAATTGTTCGATGTTTCATTAAAGCAATGAAATAGGCATAATTTTCAATAAACACGAATTATTTTCATATATAATACAACATATATAGCAAAAACTCAGCACGCTTGTTGCATTGTTTACTATGGCAGTTTCAAGAAACATATGCGCAATTTCAATATGGTTGACAAGTGACTTCCATAATTTATTCATACTATTTAACTGTCACAACGGCATAGTAAAACTAACTAATATGGTACTTAATACATTCAGCGCTGCACAAAAATTTACTTCAAGGCTCTTACCATTCAAAATATTTTCTTTTTTCATCCCAGAAATTAGCTGCTACGACTTTGAATTTCGGGCCCGATATCGGACCATCAGTGAAAATTTATGTTTGGGCCTTCAAACTGCCTACTAGTTAAAGAACTTAGTTACTTTGATAAAATACAACAGCTATTGTCTAAACAGTATTGTCATATAAAGGTTCGGTACGATATTACAAATATTGGTTAAACTCAAAAGCTGTTATGGAAGTTAAAACAAAAATATTATGATAGTTACATAATTGTAATGATAATATAACAGTTACATTTTATGTAGCCCATTCCGTCTGACTATAGGAACTCACAATGTTAAGTGGATTTAATTAAATGATCACTTAAATTCACAATTCAATGTACCCTTTAAAACGAAGACTGCTAAGCAGAGCCTATAAATTAAGGATAATATTTTGTTTATTCGGAGACAGAAATAATGTAATACCTAATTTAACTCATTTTCAGCTCAATGTGAAGTTCACCCCAGAGTAAATAAACTAAGGCACATTTAGAACTATGGTTCAGCTGAAAAAGGAAAGTAAGATATTTGCAACATTCTGACAATAATACGAGCAAGTGGTCTGATGAACTTTGATTTGTTCAAAGTTAAAGTTATCATTTCAGTAATTAAGACAGGTTGCACATATATGTATGTAATACAATGAAGGTAAATAATATGTACATTAAGTATATTTTAAGCTTTCATCGAATATAAGTAAAAACGCCTCACAACAAGCTACAAAAAAACTACCAAACAATTTTGATGGGTTTGCAATATTGTGCAATTAAGTAGTAAAATAAATTTTTTTATCTTGAAGGAACATGAACTTCTATTATGGATAATAGAAGTTCATGTTCTGTGATATATGTATTATTTGCATCAACAGTTTCAAATATTTAAACACATCCGTACATAGTTTACATAGGAAACTTAAATATTTTTATTCGTACACAGTTTAGAAAGATTATAATGCGAATGATTCTGTTTCGACTCGCTGTACATTTATAAGCATTAAGAAATTAAGTATTCTTTCATAAGAATATTACAACTTTACGGTGCCATTTTGTAAAACACTATTTCAACATTTCTTTACACACAAATTATATTTGTGTTTTGCGTTATGCGTTTGTTGTTAGTTCGTTGATTCATGTAAAAAGAATAGCAACCAAATTTGAACAATGTTTTCGTTTTTATGTTTACCTAGAGTTTAAAAAAGAAACTGAGGTACATTTTGTGTGACAAATCGAAAATAGCTGCACTAGAAATTTGAGAAACAAGTAATGTGTGTCTCACACTTGTTACTGTTGAAAATTGGTTTCATGAAGTTCTTTACAAAAATTGGTTAAAATTAAAGCATGATGTCTTTCGTACAAATGTTTTTTAAAAAGTAGTTGAAATAGCTTTTATAATTTTGGATAATTTCACTCCACCTGCCTAAAACATTGTTTTTTGTGTTCAATTTTATGCTTCTGTTCTGTTCTGTTTTTGTCCGTCCGTTGCCATGGTGTGTAGTCTTTGACTGCACGGCGCACCATGGGGACCCAGTTCCGAGTCCTTGCCGCTCATCGAGCAGGGCTGGACTGATGTTTTAGTTGGCTGTAAGAGATTGCTCTAGTAGCAATAAGTCCGCCATGTGTATTAATTATATACGTTAAAATACTTGTAAATCCAAATTCATTTTACAATTTACAAATAAATAACTAATTAAATATAATTTAAAAACATGGTCATAAAATTATTTGTCAATTATTTATTTTTTCTCAATGTGTTTTTTTATTTGATTTTATTTTATATAATGGAGATTGTGCTTCGTTATCCATACAAAACTATCCCAAAGATATTTTTGAATGTTGAAAAAGAATGAAACTCATTGTTAATTACGTGATATACAAGATGTTTCCAACATGTTTAGGTGGACAAAAAAGATATTGTGTAACATGATACGAAACATAACTTAATTGATTTATTTGATTCTAGATTTTTCCAGCAGCTCTGCTTATGTGGCAGTCGCGATGTTGAACTTTAACTTCCCACTGGTAGAATTACTTACCCTTCCATGTCTTAGCACTGCTGCTATTTTTGTGTCATCCATAGCATTTCTAACTAACCCACTTTGCAGGATACATTTGTAACCTAACAATCTACACTAATGTTAAAACTTCCAGGATGATGAAAAGCACATAAAGTTCCATCCAGTGGCACTCAAGTTATAAGCAAATAGAGAGAAAATTATTTGTAACATGAGATGTAGAGGTCGGTTAAGAAGAGTGTGAAATGTATAGCAGTATACGGATGCGGGGGCGAGGAGGGAATAGGTGAGGAGAGCTAACGTAAAGAAAGAAGACGACAGGAAATAGTGAATGTGTTTATTAATTAACAGAATACTTTGTATCATGCTGAGTTTGAATCATGGCTTACAAGTATTTTTTTTTCAAATTTTCCCTTTAAATATTGAACATTGATGTTAATATAGACGGCAAGATGTGAATTGAAACTCATAATTTTATATTTATGGTCAACATTATTATGAGTAGACTGAATTTCACTTTCGATATGAACAAACCAAGTAATTCAGTACTTGTGACTAGAAATGTGTGAACTTTTTTCACCTTGTTGATGTGAACAGAATGTCAAATTATATTGTTTAAAATATGCAATACTAAACACAGAACTTTGTTTCAAACTAAAAAAAAATGAGCTAAGGCATTGCTGACCAGAAATTTTACCCAGAAACAATAGTATCAATTCTAAATATTACGAAGGTTTACTAGAGAGGTTAAGAAATGATGTGTATAGAAAACTACAAGAAATGTGTTTCATTCTTCAACATGATGCAACAATTTCTGTCAGACAAAAACATTAAGTTGTGTCCTCGTTTATCTTATTAGCCAGATTTTATTGTTGAGCAACATGAGAACCTCATCGAATGGTGCAATAAAATTTTTATTCATTAAAATCATGCATGGTTGTTATTTTATCTGTTGTTGCGGTTTGTTTAGAGTCATTCCTTGAAAAATGCAACAAAGTACAGTAAACCAGTATATTGAATCTTGCTTGCTGCTGCTTTTCAATACATCTAAAGAGTTGCAAACAAAGAATCAATTATGCACTTGCCTGCGGCCTCATGACAATGCACCAGCTCATTGGCTCAGAAAACAATAAATTTACTCAAGTTATCTGACGTCAGATTATTACATTACTTCTATATAATTAAAATTTATTACCATTTGATTTTACATTTTTTATGTACATGGAAAATCAACTAAACAAATGCGAGTATCCCACTGATCAGAACTTTTAGTGGCTTGAGAAAAAGTGGAAAGAATGGTTTGTCAACTTATTATGAACTGGCACTAAAATGGTTTGGAAAATGTATGTAAACAAGTGTCCTCATAATGATGGCCATTAGTTTGACAAACATCATATTTGAATAGCTAGCATATGGCTCATCAAGTGAGTTGCATATCTTCCCCATAGAGTGAGTACCTGGTATGCGACTTAGAGGTACGTTATCAAGAGGAAGAAAAGATATGTGGTGTAAAATTTTGTTACTGCTTTTTACTCTGTAATGAACTTTTTAGTTTGTGGAACTATATAAATTTCTAATGGTGGCAATTTTTAATTTTTGTGGCCATTGTGTATTTACGGCTTACAAATAACGTAAAAATGATTAAAATGCATGGCCAAGGTTTTCACTCTACAGCAATGATATGCGATTTTATTAAGTTCAAATGTGTGACACATTTACATATAAAAATTTCATGAGTGCTAACTAGTGAGTAATGAAGTACATTACATTATGCACATAGATATAAAAGAAAACTGGGGAACAACTTTATTGAATATTTTTCATATACCTACATTTTAAACCAAAAAATTGGTCCAATTCTTAATACGAATTAAGGTAACAGTATCAAATTCCTTTTCCTTATCAGGTGGTAGTCCAATTTATATTAATTGTACGTTCATGTAGATACAAGCATATTCATGGAAAGGAACAAAAGTTTCCTCATCCTTGAATAAATTGCTTTATAAGTGATAACGGTGTTCTGTGCTTACGATTCCTCATTAAAATAATCTATTTATTTTAGAAAGTTGTAAGTTCAAGGAATGTCTGAAATTGTATTTTTCTTAACGGTAGTTATCATTGCTAATGTACTACAATTTCTTGATGTGGTTTAAACCAGAAACCATTACTCACAATTAAATGAAACTACGTGCTATAGTATTATTTCTACTTTATATATTTTAATAATATTTTCTGTGTGAGTAATATTTTCTGACTATCAGCATGGTAGACATTGCAATGCCTTTTAAAGTTTCAACTCAATCTCAGAAAGTACTTCACATAGCAAATGCATCTGGTGCGACAGCTGGTCAATGTGGCTGATGGCCTTGCATTTGCTAAGGGAGATCACCTTCAGTACATAGTTAACATCTATTTCCTTGGGCCCGTTGCCTCAGAAATGCGTCCAGAGTTATTGACTTGACAACTGAAAAGTCCACTGTTGAAGTCCACTGTTGAGAAAGTTCGAAAAAGTAAGGACGTGAAACTAAATACTTCAGTGAAAATTTATTTACATTTGGAGTAGGCCACCACATAGACAATCTATGACGTTAGTCTATAATTCATGGTGCTAAATTTCTCCAAGGTGTCAGTTATTGGAATCGAGCCAATAATTACGGCGTAATTGAACATTGGCATTTATTTGAAATAAATTATTTCACATTGATTTATTGTATTGTGTGGCTTTGCTTAGTTTAAAAAATGGAATAATGTAATATGAATTTTATAAAAAACTCTGAAATCATGGTTATGTGGATGTTTCAATCAATAAATTGTTTTGTTTTTCATAAAAAATGTGAATTGTCTGGTTTTCAATGTAAACATATTTAAAAAAATAAAAATATTGAAATAAGCAAAAAGATCATGTAAAGAGAAGTTTATACAATTTATGTTTGATAGCCAGATGACAGCCGTTTCTTTATGGGAAGAACATATTTCAAATTAATTTATTTATAATCAATTAATCGAAACCAAGCTCTAATTTTTAAATAAGTCGCTTTATATATATATATATATATATATATATATATATATATATATATATATTATATATATATATATATTATATATATATATATATATATATATATATGTATACATATATATATACGTATTCTTTCATATAAACCAAAAAAATTAAGAAATTTGCATTTTTACCAAACCAGACTTATAACAAAGTTTTAATTAACTGATTTTCATTAAAAAGGTATAGATGTTTTCTATTTCTCTTTCGAATGAATTTTATATACAACTAACTCTACCTCCCACCGAAACCACCTTTGGTTAGTAATCATTACTTCAATCAGGTTAGCTTTTGTTAAGTCGCTTTCTTTTAAATCTCCTAAATTCATTCCCAAATTTCTGGAAGCAAGCTAGTAATGCTTCAATAAGAGCAGCAGTTATTGAATTTATATATGAGATGCTATGTTGAGAAAAGGATGAAAATAAAATGCTTAAATTTTGGGTATTTGTGGCCATTTTAATGCCGCCAAGGAAGACAGAACTTCTTATCTATTCTGGCATGATATATTCCTGAGAAAATAAGTTCAGATTTCTACATTAAACTACAGAAGTTTCAAAACAATCCTAAGATTTTTGGTGCCATATACAGCATCATTGATAAACTAAATACAGAATTTGTTTATGAAGTTGTTAATTCATACTTGCAGTGGACCTATATAGAGAACGGTATTTACATCGACTCTATGGATTATAACTATGTATGGTAATTTTCGATTTTATTTCAAAAATACTTGTTGACCCACTAATCAAAATATGAGCAACTTGAAAGGTAATAGTATTGTTTAGACATTTAAGAACCACCATAAAGAATTGTGGTATATTAACAAGGAGAACAAATATCAAATGAGAGACCAATTTGACACATTCCTTAAGTGCATAATGCATTATATCACACAGATAATTTTAGTGAGGAATCACAAGTACATAACACTGTTATCACTATTTATGCATTTGCTCGTGGATGGCAGAGGGCTTTCTTCCTTTAAATGAATATATTTGAACTCACGTTAGCTTACAATTAATAATGGTTGCGCTTGTACCATTTGATAGGTTGATGGATGCTCTAGCAGGGGTGTTACCTGATGGGGGGAAAGAATTTGAAACATTTTTATATGAAGAAATGGGCAAACGTTTTAGTTTAATATCTGTCTCTCTATTTGAAGAGTATTCAGCTAAATTATTTTCCAGTTCTCTGTACAGATACAAATAATGGCAACATTTTTATTGCTAAATATTTAGGTTATACATACAACAGCGAGAAAAGCATTTTCTTGGTGCCCTATATTTTGTTGACCATGCCAATATTACCATCATATAGCTGCCATGATGAGGGTAAGAAAGAATATGCTATGGTATTTAAGAAAATACACGCTATGGAGAATCCTGTAATTAAATTGCACTTCAGCAATTCCTTTGATATCTGTGATAGATTGATTAATTAGTTACATTTTACATTATATTTGATATTGAATACATTTGGCGTTAATTTTGTAGAAATTCATTATTCACAATTAAATGAAACTACGTGATGCAGTATTATTTCTACTTTCTTTAATTTCTTTAACCACGACCTAGGTTTTGTTGTATTACAACATCTTCAGGTGGGATATTAGCAAAGATTAACTCTTAGGAACAACCAACAGCATTTATATGTTACAAACACAATAGCGGAAGCCTGCTTTGTGCGGATTTTTTCATTGTTTATGTTAGTGAGTTTATTACAGGGGCGCAGAGTAGGTTTTATTATATTACCGAGAGTTATACAATATACCAGTATTTTAGTGAGGGTAATAAATTCAATTGTTGTTATTATGTGAGGTTATACAATGCAAACTTTATACAATGCAAACTTTATCGGTAATATATTTATACAAAAGCAAGGGTATTTGAAAGTAAGGACAAGGTAACACACTACTTCTATATCTCCGGTTTTGTGTATTCATTTATTTCTTTTAATTTTTTTTTTTTTGTTTTTATTATATATACTTATATTTATATGTGTATTAGTGCTGAAACAATTTCCAGGGTACTGTAGTATCAATGTTGTATATTTATATTATATCTAGAAGATATTAAGAATGGGTGATGATATTATATTTAGTTGTTCATTTAATATATTAACCTTGATATCTTTTTTGTCTGTTTATTTTTAATGTTTCTAGGATGTTAAGTTTATTACCTTTTGTATTTATTTGTAATATATAGGGGGAATTATCAGTATGGGGGTGATGGTTATTTTCAATGAGATGTTTAGCAAAGTGGTTCTGGTTTATTATTTTGCCAGCTGGCAATGTGTTCTTTATATCTTGTACATAACATAACATAAACAATGAAAAAATCCGCACAAAGCAGGCTTCCGCTATTGTGTTTGTAACATATAAATGCTGTTGGTTGTTCCTACGAGTTAATCTTTGCTAATATCCCACCTGAAGATGTTGTAATACAACGAAACCTAGGTCGTGGTTAAAGAAATTAAAGAAAGTAGAAATAATACTACATCACGTAGTTTTATTTAATTGTGAATTATATTTGATGCTCGTTGTTTAGAAATTAATATATAGAGACATTTTTTTTAGAAATCAGATTATGAATTAATTAAAAAAGTATTTTACTTTTTAAGTTTTGAAACTTTAGTAGATAGTATTTTCCCTCCTTTTCTGTGAAATATTTTTTAGTTTAATTAATAGTAAATAAGAAAATTTAATTGAGACAAGGTACTGAGTACTTTACTTAATAACTAATTTATTACATTTCTTTACTTTCTTCTGTTACTTAATAGGTATACATGATTCTAGGATATCACTACATACTACTTAATGTACCTCCTTAAAAATGAAATTGAGAGTGTAAAAATTTAATTTATGTCAACAATTTCATATGGACAACTACGGAATTCTATTTTTATGTATTTTGAAACAAACTAGGCCGATTCTCTTTTAACCTCATAATTATTGGTTGTGACATATGAGTTGCAAAGACCCAGCCTTCAGTGTTTCAGTTCAAAAATTTTGTAATTATTTATGTTATATACTATCTTAGTCATTGCCTGCAAATAACTATGCGAGACATCTGCATACTGTACCTAGTCAGTTTGTGCAGCGCGCTCAAGTAGGAAGGACGTGTAAAGTGAATAAGGGTAGATTTCATGGTGAATATATTAATTTTAAAAATCTACATTTGCGTTTTGTATTGATATCACGGAACATTGTCAGGACTTATTAGATTGCAATGATATGGCTCAGCTCCTTATTTGTTAAAAAATACTATATTCATATGTGCTAATTATGGTGAAAAAGTTGCAAAATAAAAAGAATAATTTTGTTAAGAACCAACCAAATTATACTTGGGTTTAGTGATTGGGTTTGCCAATGTTACAAACTGTACCTTAGAATTTCTACAGTACAGTCAAATAAGGTAAAATAAAGGCTAAACCTCGAATGAAAGGAGGAAAGCTGGAAATTTGCTTGAACCTTTGGTTTAACTTTCTGAAGATGGACTCAAAAGTCTCATATTAAGTCCGATAGTCAAGATACGAAAGGTTTTTACACCTCACATGTTAAAACTTGGTTATATACATTCTTTGTGTATGACTAACCATTTTCGAGATATAGCGTGGAGAGATTATAGGATAACACTATTCATACCATATAGATTGATTGACTATATATGATAAAAATGTTATTATTATTTCTGAAGTTAAAAGAAATTCTTTGTTATAAAAAATATGTAGTCATAAATATATTCAATATGTAAAAGGTATGAAGGCATTATTGTGTTTTAAATCCTCTAAAATTAGTGATAATATATTAAAATTATTTAATTTCAATAACATCATTTATATATATTTATATTATTTTTTATTTACAAGTACTTTTTTATAAATAAACAGTTTTTAACTTTGATAATGATAAAAATATGTTTATCTATAATATGTTATGTTATATCTAAAATATGTTTATACAAAGTTAATTATATAAAATATTTTTATATAATTAACTTTGTAAATTGTACCTATGCATTCGACTCTGCAGTTTATATAGGATTATCCTATAAACAACTACACACTTCCCACTTCCTCTGCGAATCTTAAAAATGATTTACCATACAAAATAAATGCACATAAATATAAAAGTTGTAGAGCATAAACTTATAAAAGAATTTTATGCACTACAACTTTCTTTAAAATTTTGCAACACAAGAGGTATTTGGAAAAGTCCATTTTCGTTATCTTGAATAGAGGATACAATATCTTAAAACACATAATACTATTTTTTACGATTTTTCAGCATATCTGCAGAATGCCAAAACAAATTTTCAACTTTCCTACATTCATTCCAAGATTTAATCCTTATTTGTAAAAACATTTTCTTATCAATTTATAAGTATAATTGTTGACATGGAAAAATTTTTTTGCAAAACGAATGTACTACAAACATGTTGGTATCAATATATGTCGACGATTTCAGATTAAGTGATGTCATTTGATGATTATAGTGTAGTGTGTACGTATTTATAAGATTTAATTAATTCATCAGCTATTTTTACATTAAATAAGCACACCCTCCCATTTCACTTTCTATTTGAAACGTTCAAATTTTTCTCTAGGTCATAGACATAAATTTTATGAATCTTATTGAATTGTAATAAATGTAAATTTCTATTTATTACTATAATGTAGAACACATAAACAAAGTGATAACACTTATCGTCAACTTACTTGATTTAGTATTGTTGTGGAAACAGCCCATTGCTAAACAACTGTTCTTGGAATCACTTAAGAGAATTATTGATAAAGCTATATTATTTTCTCTTTTAGATTTAATCACATATTATTTAAAGAATGCAACGGGAAAGGCGTTGCTGATGAAGCAGGCAGCGGATGTTTTCATAAATACGTTGAAATAAAACGCAGATCTGCTCAAGAAACACAAAATGCAATTACAGCATTCAATGGAGGCGAATGATGCTAGCCTGGATTGTTTTCTTACTAAAGTCAGAATATATTTTTACAATGATATGGCAAAAGAATGGATGAAAAAACTAAAACATCAACTGAATGAGATATGTAGCAAGCGGATAGTCAGAGCTATCTGCATCCGGATGCATAGATACTCTTTTTCTGAGCTGTTAAAGAATTAAGCAAATGTTTTTATTCTGTCCTTTAGCCAATGTGACTGACATGATTGCATTTGCAAAAGGAGATTACATGCAATATGTGCTACTATCTTTAAGATCCGTTTGCTTTCAACTACATGCTGTTAGGTGTCGTGCTCTTTTACCTGAATTACTAGGTAAAATGTGTCTACCCAAAAACGTGTAATTAGACTGGCCTTTGCTATATTATTTTTAACAGAATTTCAAATTTTGGTGCTGAAACACTGGCAGCAAACAAACAGTGTCAGTATAAGAGCTCTTCTCTTCGAGCCTATATTTGAGATTCTGTGTCAGCAGAAAACCACTTTTTAATATGCCAAATGCTATAATATTATAAAATCCGGGATCATAATAAATCTATAAATGTCATAATTCTTAATTGAGAGTAGTATTTAAATTATTATTTCTTACTATATTGGATACACAGGTGGCCTATTTATAGTGGTCCTGAAAATTTTTAGGTAGAGAACATCAGGACAAGTCATTAAAAAAAAGTCAGTTCTGCAAAAATCTATAGTTTCAAAGTGTCAAAGCGACAACACCTATTTTTATTGTTTATAATCCATTTGACTAGTTGCCATTATTGGTCACTGGTAACTTGTCAACAATAACAGAATTCAGCAATTATTGTCTATTTCTAGCTTGCACTTACTAGATTTATTCAATAGTATTATTTTCTAGATGATTTTGGTTTTTTATGGACAAGATCATTACTCACCTAACTACTCGGCTTTTGTGATTTGGACTTTTGAGAGTGCTAAGTGATTGGGAAACATTGCTGTGCACGTGGTTGAAAATTGACATGAGCTTCATGCGCCCCATACACCCCGTGAATAGGGCGCATGATGCATTATTTTTATGTCAGTGAAGACACATTTTTTTTTATCAATTTGGTGAAAACGAACCAGGCCCAGCAAATAGATACTTCTCAGACCACAACATTTTTACATGCACAGCAAGCTGTACTGGTAGCCTGAGATCATTAATTCAAAGCATTATTAGCGCTAAAGATCTACCCCCATACCATTATGAACAAGTTCAAGTGCTTAAACTAGAAGCTTACCCTAAATGATAGCGTTTTGTAGAGTGATGCTGACAATAAATCAGGAAGATCCAAACTTTTTCGATAACTTTTTTGGTCTGATGAAAGTAGGTTTGAGTTTGATTGTTTGACACCCACAATTCTCATTATTATTCAGTTGGAAATTTACACTTAGTAAGAGAATTAATCTTTCAAAATGTTATAGTTTAAATTTATAGAGTGTCATTAATTAACAAGGAATTATTGGACCTCGTTGAACTGCTATCACGCTTAAATGCAGATGTCCATCTAAAGTTTTTACAAAATGTGCTGCCGAATCTTCTCTACCATGGCTTCCCAACAAATGTACAAAAAGACATATCTAGGGAGGTGAGGCCTAAACTCTATCAATATTTTTCATCTGGGGTCGATATAAAGAAATTGTTCATGCCCAAGAAAGCATAACAGAATGAGATTTGCACCAAAGAATCTAAGTGGTGACAGCAACAATCAAACAGAATTAACAGCCGTTTTACGGGCCGAAAAAAAACTTATTACGTTGTATGTGCATTGCTAAACAAGCTAAAAACTTTAATTTTTTTTGTGAATTTTGATTAACTTCTTAGTAAAATATTTAAATAATTTTTTGCTGTCAATCCTCATGCTTTACAATGGGGGGTAAGGGGAGAACGGTTCATAACATCTTAATCGACCCAACTGTCAACCTCACCTGCACGCGCCGAATGGCGGCGGCGGCCAACTGGCCTCCGTGGTGCTCCCTGCTAGACAACAGACGAGGCTCTGGCGACCAAGTCAATAGCGGTATAACTATATTAATAGGCTACCACAAGCCCTGGGGGACTAAATACCTCTCAAAAAGAGTGGCTACAGGTTACTGAGACAGTACCGAATTAATTATTAATTATGGAAGCGGAACATAAAACAAAACTAACCCAGGAGGGTACCAGTATTACTGGAGAATCCCTCCCTGAGTCAACCTCGGGCAGCCCCTCAGGATCTGGGGGGGGGGGGCAAAATTTTGCTCTCTATAGAAGATGGATATATTGGGAAGGCGACTACAAATAGTAAGGCAAAAGAAAGTATAGACTTGACGGAGACAACGGAAAAATCAAAATCTGAAAATCAACGACAATTTAATCAGATTGAGACAAAAAAAACGCTGACACAACAATTATTCCACACGAGCATGTTCCACAGGCCAAGATCGTCATTGACCAGTGACATTCGGGCAGAACCCCAACAAACCACAGAACTGGAAACGGACTGGGCTCAAGTTACAAATAAAAAACGACTATGGTCTAGCCCTGAACCACTAAGATCCCAGAAATAAAGCAAACTTGATTCTTACTGGCTATCTCAACCCTCACATATACCTACATCAAACAGCTTTGCTCTCTTGGATGATGAAGCAGTACAACATCTTAATACGGATAATGACACTAAAATTGTAAAAACAAGTAAGCCACCTCCAATATTCGTTGACAGAGTGAGCAATATCCAACCACTAATAGACCTATTAGAAGCTCATGCTCTCAATAAATATGAGATGAAGATACTTCATAAGGAACAGGTAAAGATTCAACCGAAAACGTCAGAAATGTACACCAAAATCGTCAAAGAGCTGGAGAAAAAAGAAACTGAATTTTACACATACAAACCAAAACAAGATAGGAGCTTCAAAGTGGTCTTAAAAAATATGCATCCCTCCACAAACATTAACGAAATAAAAGAAGCATTAGCAGAACTTGATCATGAAAGCACCAATATTTGGAATATAAAACAACATGCGACTAAAAAACCACTACCAATGTTTATAGTGGAAATAAAACAGAAAGAAAATAATAAGTCCATTTATGACATAAAACATCTACTGCACTGCAAAGTAGTATTTGAATCTCCTAGACCTAAGAGGGAAATTCCTCAATGTGGAAGGTGTCTTCAATATGGACATACAAAAGCTTACTGTAGGAGAAGCCCAAAATGCATAAAATGTGCAGGAGATCACTTATCAGCTGACTGCCCCCGTAAAAGCAGATCTGAACAGGTAAAGTGTATACTGTGTGAAGGTAAGCATCCAGCAAATTATAAGGGTTGCAAAGTCTACAGAGAGCTACAAAATATTAAAATCGCCCAGCCACCAGAAAGAATTAAGAGACCTCCACAAATCGATAAGACAAAACAATTATCTAACATGACAACAACAACAGGCTTTACATATGCAGAAATTACAAAAAATGCAACTGACAAACAGCAACCTAAAGAACCTATGAATAAAATTAGTAATAGTAATGACATAAGTAATAACAATGACATAAGAGAATTAATGACATTAATGAAACAAATGATGCAACAGTTAACAGCTATGACAAATCTTATTCTAAATCTCACGTCCAAATTAACTCCAAATTGGCCTCCATAAAAATATCTCTTTGGAATGCAAATGGACTGTCAAAACATACCCTTGAGGTTAAACAATATATGTATTTAAATAACATTGACATAATGTTAATATCAGAGACGCACTTTACTAGGAAGAATCATTTCAGTATACTAGGACACAAATTCTATCACACAACACATCCTGACGGTAAAGCTCACGGAGGAAGTGCAATTTTAATTAAGAATGATATTCGACACTACTTGGTTAACCACTATTGTACAGAAAAACTGCAGGCTACTAACATAGTTATAGGAGACTGGTCTGGGCCTGTGACCTTATCAGCTGTTTACAGTCCCCCTAAACATAACATAAAACAAGAGGACTATGAGGAGTACTTTGCAACATTGGGGCCAAGATTCGTAGCAGGTGGTGACTTTAATGCTAAACACACGCACTGGGGTTCTCGGATAATCTCACCTAAGGGATGGCAATTATTATTGACTATTAAAAAATTGCATCTTGGAGTCATTTCTACTGGTGAACCAACATACTGACCTACTGACACAAAGAAGAAACCAGATTTAATAGACTTCTGTGTCACTAAAGGTATCAACAGCGTATATTTTAGCTGCAATTCCAGTACAGATCTCTCTTCTGATCACTCACCTGTTGAGATAAAATTGAGTCGTACAATTCTTAGAAGGGAAAAACCGTGCAGACTTCATAACCGTAGAACAAATTGGAAATATTTCAGGGAATTAATAACAAACTCCATTAATACAACGATACCTTTAGAGTCGGACGAGGACATCACACAGGCAGTGGAATACATTGCCAATAGTATCCAACAGGATGCATGGGAAGCTACACCTCAGCCTCCTCCCACTACTAATGACGGTCTTCATTGTTCTCTATCAGGGAACTGTTGGCTGAGAAGCGTAAGGCTAGAAAAAAATGGCAGACTACAAGATATCCAGGTGATAAAACAAAATATAACAAATTGACGGCACAACTTAAACAACTGCTAGGTGATGACCGTAACCAAAGCCTTAAGACGTATTTACAAGAGCTGGATAGTAAACCCTCGACTGATTACTCACTGTGGAAAGCAACCAAATATCTCAAACGTCCTATAAGTCACCAGCCACACCTTCGCAAGGCAAATAACTCTTGGGCCACTAACGATGCAGAGAAAGCTCAAGTATTTATGGAACAACAAGAAGTTTTTAAGCCCAATCCAGATGTCTGTTCCACAAAAATTGAAATGGTCTGCGAATTTCTAGATACAATACACCAACTAGAGCCACCAATTGAAAAATTCAACAAAGCCGAAATAAAATCAGCAATCCGAAAACTAGACGTAGGGAAAGCACCAGGCTACGACCTCATAACAGCGACTGTTTTAAGAGAATTGTCTGATGACGGTATTAGAGTAGTAACACAGTTGTATAATGCCAATATAAGGAGAGAATTTGTGCCATCACAATGGAAAGTGGCAAAAATTATCATGATTCCTAAGCCAGGTAAAAGTCCGCAAGAAGCTAAGTCATATAGACCAATTAGTTTACATCCAATTCTCTCCAAAGTCATGGAGATCTTGTTCCTGAAGAGGCTTAATCCTATAATCAAAGAGTCCAAATTGATACCTGACCATCAGTTCAGCTTCAGAAGACACCACAATACAATCGAGCAAATTCACAGGCTAGTTGAAGGAATCGCCAAAAACATTTGAACAGAAAGGTTACTGCACAGCCTCATTCCTTGACATATCCCAGGCGTTTGATCGAGTTTGGCATGACGGCCTGTTATATAAAATAAAAATGGCATTGCCAATAAGATTTTACAACTTTATTAGATCATATCTGATTGGTAGACACTTCTTTGTCAGCCAAGGACAAGCAACAACAGAGCTAAAAGAAATCCTAGCAGGAGTGCCGCAAGGAAGTATAATGGGACCTACTCTGTACCTTCTGTACACAGCAGATTTACCAATATCAGATGATGTCGTTATGGGGACATTTGCAGACGATACAGCTATTATGGCTTCTGACGATACACCAAATCGGGCATCTTACAAACTGCAGGCCAGCTTAGACAAAATAACAAATTGGCTAAAAGACTGGCGCATTAAGGCGAACTAAACCAAATCTGTTCAAGTCACATTTACTACCCGAAGACAAACGTGCCCGCCTGTAACACTAAATGGTATACCGATCCCACAAGCAGAAGAGGCCAAATACCTTGGAATGTATCTAGACCGTCGTTTGACATGGAGGAAACACATTTTTACTAAACGCCTTGCAATGGGTCAACAAGTACACAATCTGTACTGGTTAATTAATAAAAACAGTCCACTGTCAATGGAAAATAAACTCCTAATATATAAAGCCAATATGGACATACGGCATACAGCTGTGGGGCACAACTGCGAACTCAAACCTGGAAGACTTACAAAGATTCCAATAAATAATATTAAGAATGATAGCTGATGCACCATGGTATGTCACAAACGAGAGACTTCACCACGACCTTGGTATAAAATCTGTGAAGAAAGTAATAAGAGACACCATTAAAACTTACAAAGAGAGACTACAGATACACCCAAATGAACTGGCACACCATCTTATGGATGACATATTCCCAAGTGTTCAGAGACTGAAAAGAAGAGTACCACAGGACTTATATTAAATTGATTAAGGAAATGTCATAGGATGTTTACCTTGCAAAACCTATAATATTGACACAAATATTGCTGAATGTCTCTTGGACAGATTGTAATACGAAAAAAAAAAAAAAAAAATTATCCTTTACATCTATATATGCACAATTTTGATTAATTTTTATGGTTAAAAATGGAGAATGGAGCAAATCTGAGTTGAATTAATGCTTTTTTAAAAGAAACACAGTTTTCCCAAAATTACAATTATGTTGGAAATTTCATATTTTGGGGTTAGAGACTTAGTGCATATAATGTTAATTTCTAAAGAAGTCGTAATAGTTACATCACTACAAATTTTTCTCTACACTATCATCATATCCTAAGGTAGGTTTTAGGATTATAAAAAATCTCTAGTAGTACCGATTTTACGAGGTTTTTTTTTAAATGTACTATTTTTTCAAGGACAGAGAAAATCTACATAAAGTTTCGAGTTATGGCAGAAGGTAAGAATAAAAAACCAAAAACCGCTCATTGCATGCTTGCTGCTTCAATACCCTCCTTCTGTGCCAAATTTCATGTTATTTAATATAATAGTTTTCAAAAAAAAAGTGATTTTTGTAACTGGAGTAGAGATTTTTCAAAAAAGTACAAAAAGATTTATAACATATAAACTATTGATTTTTGCGAACTAACATTTTTTTAAATGATGTCTAATTATCCTGATGCAGAAGTAATAATATGTTTAACTATGGTATCAAATTAACTGTTGCAAATTTTATGGAGGACTTGCCACTCTGTTTCAAGTGTGCTTGCCTTTCATATAAATGTATGCAAACTATATGTACACTGTATTCAAAGTAAAAAATCAAATCAAATTATATCCATTTTTTTTTGATAATCAATTTGCCTTGATGCTTTGAAAAAATCATTTAATCAAATGAGTGTTAAGTCTGGCATAGAGACTTTTAATCAGCGGGCAAGTTTCAACAATATTATCAACCTTCATTGAGTTCCTAGGCATTTTGATACTTCTGGCAATGGATGGTTTATTGTCATAGAAGCAACAGAGATAATCCAATCACGACTTGAAACATTTTACCCCATCTCCCATCAAATGATTAAATCGAGAATCAGAACATGGATAAAAGACATTAGGAGGATTGGAAGAAACATTCTGTCTGTCGATAATGAAAATCAGCCACAATATCATTCTTCTACAAAAAGATATTGAATATTTTAACAGAACAACCTTATCCAATGACACAAATCAAACTCAACACTGCAACTTGCCCAGATACCTTTATGTTTAAATATAGTAGAGAGGATGCAGAAACATTTCGTGGAAAGTAACCCAGCGTTGCCCTGTGTAGGAGACGATTCTTTGGAAATCATCTGATTAAACTGCCCAAGGTAATTTCAACAAAATGGACTTCTTACGCTGCACAGGTTATCTGGAATACTAGAAACTTAATAAGTTTAGGATACTAAGGACTACTAGGATTCCACACAAATATTATAACATTTTACTGTATAATGTCAAACAAACAACTATGTGAAATAATGATTTCACCTAACTTTCTGTTTCAGGAATATCAAACAGAAATTGAGCCTGTCAGTTAATATGTTAAAGAGACATGAGAAATATTAAAATCACTTTATAATGATATTGTAGTTATTAGAACAAATTAAAAGTTCGAATAGTATTTTGATTGAATAGTGTTTTGACTGTCAAATGAAAACAATAGCGTTTATTAATTTAATTTCAGTTGTTTTATCATGCCACTTCATATGTTCGCTTTTAAAAAATATTAATCAAACCTTCTCCAACACAGACATTTTCAAAAATTTTAATTTTTTTGTCTATGATTTCAATCAAAGAAATTGGTTATATATGAATTAATTTGCTTTAGAGATAGCTAATTTATATGATGATAATATCTATATCTTGGACTCAGAAAGCCATCAATAAAGAAGTTCTATAACGTATTGACCAGAAACACAAGCTTTTGTAAACCATCAAACGAAGTAAAGTTGCAAATCTGGGGTGTATGCTCAGACATGTTAGATATGAAATCTTGCCACTAATAGTAATGAAAAAGTTACATGAAGAAGAAAATCCTGTAGTAGAAGAGAGTCATGTTTGCATAACATCCGAGTACAGAGAAGGATTACAAATGCTGCCAAACTCTTCTGCCTTGCCATGGACAAGACCAAATATGCAGAGCTGACTGCCAACCACTAGTTGGAGAGGGAGGTATCCTCAGAACAAAACGGAGAATTTTTATTGGAGTTGAGTACAGTTTAGTATAGGATATGAAATTAAAAAGTAAATAAAAAGTAGAATTAA